>ML677348.1:6471233-6625559 GCA_007922305.1 Dermatemys mawii
GGTCACTCTGCCCGCAGCACCAACGCCTCCGCTAGTCGACAGACAGCTCTGCTGCACCGGCCACTCTGCCTGTAGCACCAACTGCTCATACAGACAGCTCTGCCGCACCAGCCACTCCACAGCACCAACAACTCCGCTAGCCGTCCTGCTAGCCGATACACAGACTGCTCTGCTGCACCAGCCACTCTGCACTTCTGTGAGGCCCCCTACTTAAGACAGTGCTCAGTGATTTCACCATACAATAGGGGAGCCTTAGTGCAGGTGCACCAGTGAGCCCAAAGCAATTTTCAGCTCAGCAGCCTGAAACCAGGCTCCTAATGGAAGCAAAATTCAATTCTGACATTCCACAGTGGAGAGAGGCAGGGTGCAATAGGCCTAGGAGGCCCTCAAACACAGCCCTCACCAAAAGGTATAGGTACTTGCCCACCACCTCTCTCAATCTCACAGTGTTCTGAAATGCATGGCCCTTGCCCAGTGAGTGCTACCTAGATGATGGCGAGTCCCTCCATCATAACAAGGGCCAAGTACATGTCCATAGTCCTTCCTTCACATAATCACAGTAACATCACTTTATCATTCCTGCCCCAATAACATAGAAACTGGGGCTCCCTCATCAGCCGAAGTGGCCATGTGGGCTGCTGTGGGCTCAGGCTAGGCGCAGTGGGTGTGTCTATGCAAATTGATCATCCCCAGAATTATTTTCCAAGACTCACTGCAATTCCCATAGTTCGCCACCAGATGTCAGAATATATCTCATTCCTGACACTGCTTACACTTACATTTCATGACATCAAATGCTAGGATTATAGATGGATAGAACAAAGCCAGAACTGTTTAGAAATGGTACAATCGCTGACTTATGACTATTTAACTAATGGATACTGATGAGTCTGGTAGCTAGGTCTGCCTTTCTGAATCTAATACAGACTATACCAGTAAAACAAGTACAGTAAATACAACCAGTCACATAAAAGAGTGATTTGCTGGATAACCTTGGTGGGATTTTCGAAGGCTCTTGTTAAAATTCCACCCACGAACTGCACAGAAAGTTAGGCATGAATTCTGCTCCTTCTCCTAGAAGTTTGGTGTGCTATTTAGGCTAAGATGATATTTCTCAATTTCATCACATTATCTTTAAGTATCTCACTTAAATTTTTAATCCCTACAACTGGTTCTTGTTCTCCCTCCTTGGGGCTGGATTTGGAGAAGCTCTGGCATAGATGTGCAGTAGGAGAGGAAGAACTAAGGCTCCCTCTGTCCTGACACTTGCATGACATACATTCTGGGCAGAATTTCAGTTCCAGAGCTCAGAGACTCTTCTAAAATTACTTCCCAAGAGGCACTTGGCACCCCAGATGTAGCAGGGAGAGGGGGAATTAGGTAGAACCATGGCTCTGTCCCTTCCTGTTATCAGCTACGCTGGGGAGTACATGTTCCTAATGAAGTTTTAGGCTGAAATAGCATGATCTTGACCTTGGTGTTTACAGCTGGTGAGTACCTATGGATGGTATCATATTACCTCCTCATAGCTGTACTTCAGCAAAGGGGCACCTATTTAGAGTTCGATTCTGACATGTTAAATTCATAATCTACAATTAATAACATTGCAGTGCACGTCATCATATGATGCTGCTTTTGCCTGCACCTAATGGCCACTTGACGTACTTCTTAAAAGACATGAGTATTTCCAATTTGAACTGGTAATAAGTTGCATGCCACTCTACAGAATTCCATCACAAAAGGTACAGTATTTGTATAATGTAATGTATAACATGCAAAGGGAACACTAATTAGTTCCTGTAACAGTTATGCAATGGTCAGTAAGTCACCTTACACAAGGCCATATTTCACACACAGCCTGAAATCTGCCCAAGGCTACACCACAGGAGTGTAAACACCATGCCTTGTCTTAAAACAAGGGTTGTCCTTAGGTGCTGGCATTTCTATTAAAAATCTCCTGTTTCTTCAGTTTAATGAAGATCAAGCAGACCTGCCTATCATAGATGATCCTAAGACATGTGCCTTTGAGAGGCATGCCAGGAATGAATTCCTCCCAAACATGGCAGAATCAAAGAACAGTCTAAATACCTCATTTATTCTCTAATATGTATAATGCCAAATATTCAGTACAGGAATTATGAAAAAAGTGATTATATAGAAAATTATTTTTGAAAATTAACTAAGAGCCTTTGGTAGTGCAGGCAGGAAACTTCATGCCAAAGCATAAATGAAATATATTTACTACAATGTAAAGCTTATTCTCCAAGTGAAATGCACCCCTTTGTAGAGGGCCATGCAGTCTATGCACCACTTAAGTTCCAATTAAACCCCTAAATAGTGAATTTCATCCTTTGAGTTTTCATCTAGTCCTTTGACATGCCAAGACACATCCTGGAGACTGGAGGCATGAAAAAGATACTTCAATTCCATCGCATAGTTTTTTTAAAAATGCCTTTTAACCCACTCACTTTGGCTAGCCTGATCAAATGATTTAAAACTGCTCATTTCATTTCAATGACACAGTGCAACTGACTGGCTATGTGCTGGGATTTTTGGTGTGAAATTAAACATTTGGACGCAGAGAGGCCATTTTTGTGTCTTTGACCTCTGCAGCTTCTCTGTCTGAGCTCACCTGTTAAGAAATGTCACACTTGTTTGTTCTAGAGAAAATTCAGCTCTCTGGGATAAGTTCTTTTGGCAAATCATTTTTGTGTTTAGTTTGCTCATCTGAAATTTGTCCTCAGCGCAGACCTCTCAGGGCAAAGACAAAGGACAAACCATTTTTAATCCCATTTCCAATTTAATTTTTTTAAAAAGGAAACATTTATTCTTCCACTGGTGAAAGACATGTTTAGCATTTCAGGGTCCACTCTGCTAATGAAAAAAAGAACATGTTGCAAAGACATAAGGAGCCAAAGCCTGAAGTTCTTAGTCAGTTTTCTCTCGGTTTGAACTCAGACAAACTCTATGGGAGTAAAAACTGAATCAGAAACTGGTGATTATATAAACATATTTGCCTTTATTGGTTCAAAATTGAGTTAAGGAAAGTAGCATTTTGCCATGAAGGGAATGAAATTCTCACTGACTGCCAAGTATTGTACCCCTCAGTAAATCTGAGGAGCCCAGCCTGGAAGCTGAAGTATATTTTATGTAGAAGCTGCAGGCAGAAAGGAGTCCACTCCCCTCCCAAGGATGAGAGGGTCAATGATTGATGGATCTGTGTAACAGCAGTTCTCCTGGGCCCACTCTTTCTCCAGACAGCTCCTTCCCTGCCCCCCAAAGCCAATTGTGTGTGAAGCTTCCACAGAGTAAGGCTCCATCAGCAACATGTGGACACCTTGAATAACTTTCTCAAATCCTGCATATGTCAGCCCCCTCACAATGCAACCCAACCATTCCTACTATGTGCACGGTCCTCTGTTGCTTCAGAAGACAGGACAAGATTTCTCTGGGAATATGATTGCTATGTAGCTTCAGGCTACAGTACTGGGGAGTAGCTCTAGGGCAGTGGTCCTCAACCATGGGTCTAGGGCCCACTGGGAGGCTATGAGCAGGTTTCAGGGGGTCTGCCAAGCAGGACCAATGTTGGACCATGTTAGACTGCTGGCTGTGCAGGGCTGAAGCTCAGGACCCTGAGCCCTGCCACCCGGGACTGAAGCAGAAGCCTGAGCAACACAACTTTGTGGGGAGCCCTATGGCATGGTCAATTGGGCAATTGCCCTGCTTGCTACCACTTAACGCCAGCCCTGGCTTTTATATGCAGCAAACCAGTTGTTGTGGTACAGGTGGGACTTGGAGTTTTTACTCATATGCTGTAGGGCATAGTTAGTATTAATATTTCAGTTTAGTGTGCACATAGTCTGACAAAAGTTACATATTTTTCTTCACATCCTAGTACTACTAAACTTGTATTGCTTCTCTTAACCCTGGATGAATCAGACAGAACAGTGATCGTAATGTCCCAGAATAAAGATCCCAAGGACTAAGCATCACTTGGAATATTCTTAGTGGGAGGTACAAAACTCCCAAGGCTTAAAATATTCTAGTAACCCCTTTATTCTGAGGGGCCTAAATCTCTGATGATGATCCTGTCAGAGTTCAGTGATGCGTTGGAGTTTGGGGATAGCAGGGAAGAATGCTACTTTGTGGAAAGTTTGAATGTACAGCTTTAAATTCCACCAATGTTTTACAGATTTACTCTGCAAAGCTCTTCAAATACCCGTTGAACACTAGAGGGGAAAAAAACCACCTTAACTTCATGTGTCACAAATGTTCCTAGATGTCAAATTAGTTAAAAGGTCCAAGTTAAAGGTCAGTTTGTTTGGATTAAGGATATTGTTTGTTTAAGAATAAGGTGGCTTTAAGTCAGAGGATGCTCTACTTTTAGCAAAGGTTTTATAAATATAACTCCTGAAGCCAGTGGGTTCTGCCAACTTTCTCTTTGAAGATGTTGGGTCTTATTCTTCTTTCATTTACAGAATTTTTAATCAGGAGTAACATCAGCAAAGTCAAAAGAGTTATCCTGGTATAAAATGGATATGAGAGAAGAATCAGGACCTGTGAATAATTAAACTCAAGAAGCTCATGGCCAACTGCAGCTCATGGAGTCCTACAGTACAACCCCTGGCCAGTCTCATCTTTAACATGTGCGCATGGCCCAATCCCAGCATATGATGGTGTAGCCACTCAGATCAAGATGGCGCATCAATCTCTGGGAACTATAAAGCTGAGTCAAAGATCTTTGAAGTCAATGGAGTCTCTTCATTGACATCAGTGAGATTTGGTTCAGGTCCATAGATTCTGAGGCCTGGACCTCAATGCCCAAAATTAGGGTAAATGCAGTCTTTTCTATTTATACAAATTACATGTGGCTGTCAGGATCCTGGCAGGCTGCCAATGTGGACCTCAAATGGGCAAAGTTTGGTAGCCCCTACTTTAAAGGAAAAGCAGCATAAATGCTCTCAACCCGCTGAAGGGTTAAAAGTGAATTTACTGGGTCTGTTGGTCACACAGACAAAAAAAGTCTAATGTTCTTGCTAGGCAAGGATAGTGGGTTTTGCAATAGGCTTAAGGAAAGGAAAGAGAAGATTACTCTGTTGTCACCTTTTGTCTACTCTTTTACCACCTGCTGACTTTAAGCACATTTTTTCTGAAGAAATTTTTCTGGATTAATGTAATGGCTGCTTCCATTACTTCTGTACATTTTCTGATGAAATTTGATCATTCTGCTTCACATTCCTCTTCCTCACCTGCTCCAAGGAAGCAAATTTAATTCGTTGAAGAGAAAGGCAGTCCTGACCAGCAAACACATGTGTGTGCTCACACACCCACACAGCTCCCCACCCCCAACCCAGGTCTTATTCTCAGTCACAAATATTTTTGTCCTTAGTTGTTTATGTTCTACTTAGGCTTTGCAGAATTTGATTTTTAATGTTTTATAATTACAATTGATGTTTATTTTGGGGCTTTTTCAGATTTTTAATAATTTAAATTTTCAAAGTTGTGTTAAATTATAAGGGGGTCAGGCTGTTTAATGACAGTAGATGTTGAGATTCGTAAAGCTAAAGCTTTATAAACTGTTAAAACACTGTCAAATGTACAAAGTAAATATCCTTAAATTAAAGAATCATACCTGTTTTTATTAACCCTTTGCTAGTCCATTTGTAAGAAGCCTAATTCAAAAGTCTAAATCACTGGATTTTGACTAATAAGTTCTCAAGCAGCACTTTTCTTACTTTCTCTATCTGTAAATTTCAGTGATTATTGATGGAAATAGGTTTTGCCGGTGTGTGTGTGTACAGTGAAATCAATGTTTTTCAACAATTGTTGATAAAAATCTAATCCTTCCAAGACTAGTTATATAGTCTATTCAATTACTGTTCATTTTCAGGTGATGAGAAAACCTGGGATATTTTGCAGCTAGTTTTTCTGAATAATGCTATATAAGCTCCTACACATTTAAATGAAATCCAAACACAGAATATTTTAAATGAGTTTTGCTTTGGACTAATTTTGGGGTATAGTAGAAGTTCTCTGATTTTATTATTTACCAGTGTTATCTAATCAAATCTCTCCCATTCCTGTGGGATCTGAACACCTTAAATGCATTGATCTTTTGGCAGTCTTGGCAGTAAGGCACTGGAGAGACAGATACAGCCCATGCCTGCCAGTAGGGTATGTGTGTGTGAGCACGTGACCCCATGTGCCCCACCCCGCACATAGCCTCTGTGATGAGGGTTCATTTTCTGGCTCTACCACAGACATTTTATGTGACCTTCCGCAAATTACATAATCTCGTCTGGGAAGTGGGGATAATACTCTTTCTCCCTTCTTTTATCTATATAGATTGTAAACTCTTTGGGACCAGTGAGCATATCTCTTCCAGTGCCTATGACAATGGCCCTGCAACCAACAACTGAGGTCTCCATTTACTACTATAATACAAATTATAATAAAGTTAAACTACACATGATATAGATTTGCAGGCCAAGAGGCATGTGGGATTAGTTAAAATAAATAGTAATATGTGAAAAAAATAGGTAAAGCTGCATGTTGCTCTCTGTGGTCTGAGTCTATATTGATCCAGCATGGACCTGTGTGAGGCTAGGGGGCATTGTGATGCTGGAAGTGCTGACAGGTGTTAAACCGTGTGTCTTGTATACAGTTTGGAAAGGACCTTGCTGCATGAAAGACTCGATATTACAAAAGGATGTAGAAGCTCCCACATAGGTAAGGTTGTAGAGCAGTCTTTGTGCTAACTCCCCATTTTCAATAGCTATTTTCAGAAATGTTCATTGCTGAGTCTTTGCTTAAGGGGGAATTTTTGGGATGAAACTCAAGGAAAAACTTTGCTAGTGCCAACTAGTTGAATGGTGCTAAATAGGAGTCAGATTCCAAGTTCTGAAACTAATGTACAGATTAATGTCTAAATAATGATTAAGGAATTCATTTTCCTTATTACATTACTTAGGAGGCCTGGAACAGGGTGATTAGGCACGGTGTCTTTAGTCAAGGATGGAGGCATTCTGGTGGTGTCCTCGTGAAAGAGTTCCAGAATATGCAATTGACATTCTGAAATATTTCTCAAGCCAGGAGAGCTTCAAAGCCCTGGAGACTTTAATTCTTTTATTTATTCTTTTTTTCCCCATCCCTCTTTTCAATTTTTGAAATTGAAACAAAACAAACATATACGACATTCCATACAAAAATCTAGGTTAACTGAATATTACAGTTGCACATTTAAGAACCCAAAAGTCAGTTAATTCCAAAGCTCAGTTACAACCTGAACTCTGCCTCCTTAGGCATATATATTGCTTTACGATATTTTGATATTTCTTGATCACATACATAGTATTGTGCTATTTGAGAAATAGTATGTTTTCTAGAAACCTACACACACATGTAAGTAAGTTCTTGTAATCTGAAGAATATTCTGATTTAGAGCTATTGGGCCAAATCCTGACATTGTGCAGTTTGTACTAAGGGCTGGTCTACACGGCGGGGGGGATTGACCGAAGATATGCAACTTCAGCTATATAAATAACATAGCTGAAGCAGCTGACTTACCTGCCGTCCTCATGGTGGTGGCGGGCAGTCGCGCGTTCCCCCATCGACTCCAGCTTGCGCCTCACGGCAAGCTGGAGTTCTGGAGTTGATGGAGGCACCATTGGCTATCGAGTTATTGCGTCTTAATGAGATGTGATAAATCAATCACCAAAAGATCAATTGCTACTCGCCGATCTGGCGGGTAGTGACGACAAACCCTAAGGCAAAACTCTCACTGAGTTGAGTAGGAATTTTGTTCATGCAAGGATGGACTAAGCACTTTATTATTGGGCCCTATGGCTTTGTACTTGTGCCATATGTTATGTGCGTGACAGACGTCAGTCTAAAACCTAGTTTGTTAGGAAAACTGCCAATGTGACAGTATGGAAATGAATACAATCATTATACAATATAATAGCCTGCCATGCAACTGACAATGGCAGCAATGAAGAAGGATAGCTACCGTCTGTACATTTTTATAGTATAATGCTATAATAATGACCAAGTAAAAGAATTACTGTGGTTGAAAACTGAGTTAACATGAGGCTTTAAGTCAGGCCAGGAATGCAACAAAGTACATCCCTGGAGTCTATTCACTGTAGCAGCTGCTTTAACCATGCTTGAGAATGCCATAGCTTTATCCTGCTATCAGATTTAGTAATTTTGTGGTTCCTGGTTCTCTTTTGCTTAAATGTGTATTACTGTGCCATAACGGTGTTCCTTGGCCTGGAGAACCCTGCTGCAACATCAGAAATACCTGAACCCTCTCAGCATTTAAATGATTGAGACACAAAGGGTAAATGGGTCCTTCATGATTTTCCTGTTCTAGGGATGAGGAATACCAGCTTTACATCTATTGAGGGCTACCCTCACTTTCCAGTCAAAGAGCGTTCTGAACTCTCAAATAAACATGAAGGGAAGAGAAGTGAAGAGAGTGTGGTGCAAGGAGAGGAGTCAGAAGGGGAAAATAGGGAAGGGATTTGGAACAAGTATAACACAAATAAATGGCCTGATCCTGAAAATCGTTACTCATTCAAATAATGATTGGGCCTTTATTTTGTATAGCATTGTTTTGAGAAACAATATTTTAAAATACTTTAGAATTATAGTTTAAATAATAAACAGTAGATCAGAAAGAGAGAATTCAGTGAAACAGGCTAAGGAAGAAAGAATAGCATTCCTTTGAATTTGAAAGAAGATAGGAAGTCAATGGGGCATGGAGCGATAGGAAGGAGAGCTGGCTGAAAAATGCCTTTTTTGCAGAAAAATTAAAAAATCCTATTTTTTTTACCTCGTCCTTCCCCTTCAGAAAAACCCCAAACCAAAAATAATTTTGTTTATTTGTTTTGGTAATTATTTTTGGTTTTCAGTAAAAATGTTCAGTATTTGAAAACCAAAATCTTCAAATAGTTTACCATTTTTTAATTGAAATTCAAAACATTGGACACATGATATTCCGTTTCTAGTTTTTTGACTTTTTTGGGTGTGTGTGTGAAAAGCCATTTTTTTTGCCAAAAAAATGTGTTGACAGAAATATTTTGGCCAGCTCTAGGAAGAGACACATCTTCTGCACTGCATTGTTTAAAATAATACAATGAGAATTTAGAGAAAAATTCATTCCCAGAGGGTCCATCTTCAGAGCTGAAAACAATGCCCTGTGCACCACTCAAGCCCTTAGCTTGTGAACAGGGTGAATTTCACCATACACAACTAAGATCTTGTCTTCATTGTGACACTTTAGGTTCTAGTGCACCTTGGTTTTTGAAAACTTTTTATTTAAAATCTCTCTCAGAATCATGAACTGGCCAATTCTGTTTGCCTTATAAACATTAGCAGTCCCACGGATGTCAATGGGATTGCTAGTGTGAATAAAGTGAACAGAATTTAGCCGTTCATCCATAGGCACTCTAGTCCAGTTCCTCACCCACACATTCCTTTGTCCTCTGTTCTACTGAGGTATTTAATGGAAAGCAAAGCAGTTACGAACAAAAGAAAAGCTGTCAGTTTGATGACCCACCAGTGAATGCAAGTGTAAATGCTCTTCATCCACCAAACAGCTCAATTTCGGTACAGTTAATCTCGTGAATGCACGCTCAGATTTAACTTTAACTCTTTTGTAGAGACTTGCTTTTGCTATTTGGACAGGTGAAAGCATCAACCATGAATTCATGTAAAATAATAATTAGTTGGTGTAAGTGAAGAAAGTCTTAAAGTGTATCAATTGCAGTTCTCGTTTCCACTTCAGCAACATTTTATTTAGCCAATGGGGTAGTACATATGCATCATTTTAAAAGGAGATCCCCTTGAGAATGACACACAGTGATGATTTTTTTTTGGCTTAAAGGGTCTTGGAAGATATAAACAATAGGATTTATAAACAAAACAACGTATAAGTGAACTAAATGTTTTTGCTTTAAAAGTAATAAGATAATGGGCTGCATATTTGATATCAGAATGAAGAATATTCCATTCAGAAGGGGCTATGAATGAGAAAATATTTTAATAAATTTTAGTACTAAAATAAAAACAGAACGAGGATTTCATATGTCCGAAGATCTTAGGGCTAGACATTTAGGTGGGGTAAATCAGCATAATGGCATAGATCCATTGAAGTCAATGGAGATATGCTAATTTACACCAGCTGAAAGTCTGGCCTGCAGTGTGAATGTTGCGAAGACCTAAAGTATAACTCAGTTCCAAAAGGAATTAGATAAGTTCATGCAGATAGTGCCATCAATGGCTATTAGCCAGGAGGGCCATTTTCTGGGTGTCCCTAAACCTCTGACCAACAGAAACTGTGACTGGATGACAGAGATGGATCACTCAAAAATTGACCTGTTCTGTTCACACCCTCTGAATTATCTGGCAGTGGACACTGTTGAAAGACATGGTATTGGGCTAAATTGTCCATTGGCTGACCCACTTTGGCTCTCTTATGTTCTTACGTAAGCGCAGAATTCCTAGGATTAGTAACTACATACTATGATATTTTCCAAATAGGAAATAGGGTAATAGGTGCATTAGAAATACTTATAAATAGAGACATATTAGACATAGAGAAGTAGATATTGGGGAGATGCAAATGAGAAAATAGATGTGTAAGATAACCACTCTTGCATTTTACATCTGAGAACAGTAGATGATTTAATGTACTATGGGATGTGATGGCCTGAACATTTTGATGTAAATTATAACAAACATAAGTTCTAGAGGCAGATGGTAAATAAAATAATTCTGTTCCACATAAGATTTCTCAAGAATCCAGGTTACTTCAGAGACAAAAACATTGCAGTGTTGCCTTCTAAGGCATCATTAGTTCCTACCAGCTCACTAGATTAAAGTGGCGTGAGAAGAGGTAACACTATTACTTTATCATTATTGCTACTTGATATAACTACTTTTGCTTGGTAGGAGTCATCATGAAATGCAAAGCAAAACTGATGTCCTTACTCAGGCAAAAGTTTCATTTACTTCCAGGGTTAAATCTTATATTTGATTTATAAATGATTAATTCAGTGGGAGTTTTGCCTTAGTAGGAATTCAGTAAAAACCGGATGGACTTCAGGATTTGCCCTACTTTCTCATAGGATCTCAGCTGCTAGAGTCATATGATCACATCAGAATCTCAGCCGTTATTTAAAAATAAAGAGCATTTCTAGCCCTCATGGTCATGGAACCCGGGTGGTATGACTGACGCAAAGATGTCTGCCTGAACCTGCAAACAACATGAAACAAGGGGTGAAATCCTGGCCCTTTTGAAGTTGATGGGAGTTTTGTCATTGAATTGAATGTATGCAGAATTTGATCCAATATTTCTGAGCAGTGTGAACTGCTCCATACATCTCAATGGGGTGTTAACTACAAGAGCTATTGCTCTGGAGGGGATAGGTCTGCCATCATCAACCCAGCAGAGGACTCCATGTATGCAAGAGACAAAGAGTGCAGTGGGCCTGGCCCACTTATTTATCTGTGCAGACACATTCCCCGTGCTGGGCTAAGGACTGAGGAACCCCATGCTGCCACACCTCTGTCTCCAAGAGCAGTAGTGGTACAAAAGGGGATTGTACTGCTACCTCTGCTGCTCCTGAGAGGAGGGGGCCTCTGTTGTCGCTCTTGGGGCACAGTGGGGAGACCATGCTGTTGCCCTTTCCTCTGTGGGAAGACATGTGGATCCTGCCACTCCAAATGGGAGGCTGGGCCGTAGAGCAGGTAGAACCAAGTTGCATGGGGTGGAGATATGGGGTGGAGTGTCATTATGTGCCTAAAGCCGCAGATTTCCTTAATCCAGCCCTATTTACAGTATGTCTTGGTAATTAACGTCTCCATGTGGAAACAAACAAAACAAAACAAGAAACTACTCATATAATGGGAGTTCAACCAACTCCACAGACATTTTGTAGTGTTGGAATTGAAGCTTCCAGAACAAGACTTAGACTTAGTCATTCTCCTATCATGAGTGGTAGGAGTGTTAAAGCCTCCTGTGAGCCCAAGAGTGATACTTTATTCCTTATCCCAATTTAGATCCATTTCAAAAGGCAACAGCAAAAGAAATGATCAATCAGTTAGATCAAATTAGCATGGCTACAACCTCCACTGAGTGTCACCTAAATATTATTAAAACATTTGCTGCATACATGCAAAATGTGCTGTAGGATGGGTGCTTGTTACTTCCTGGAATGTTGGGTTCAATAATCTCAACCGGAATAATCTGTGTATATTTGAACGTTGGCATGATTTTCATTTACTGTCAGTTATTCATTTTGCAAAAATAAAAAATAACTGGGGGCCTAAAATAGATGCTTGTGGTATTCCCCTACACTTTCCAAACCCAAGAACTTGGAGCCATTTACAGAACCAAATGAAAGTGCATGTGACTGATAAAATTTAATACAGAGACCAAAAGTTGGGCAAAATTCAGTCTTCAGTTTCAATGATAAAACAAACCAACCAATCATTTCAAATGATTCACACAAAGATGCAATAATAGTACCCAATTGCTTGTCCAAAGCTTGAGAAAAATCATTTGTTACTTTGAACAGAGCCTGTTGGGTGATTTGCTGTGTGTTGATATTATAACGGATGAAAAATGTTCATTTGACATTAATGGGGATGCTCTAATACTGGGTTTCAACTCTCATTTGGCCTTCAGTATCCCAGACTGCTGAATGGATGTTCCTGATAGGTTTTGCCAAATTGGGTAATTTCTTTTGGGGTAGGAAGGAATTCTGATGCAGTTTGTACCCTTTATTGATAAAAGGAGACACCTTTCTTGATCTGGACCCTGGCTGTAGTGTTAGTGACAAATAACTTTACTATTGTCAGAGCTAAATTCAAAACCCACTTCCTTACTTGGGTTTCCCCCAATAGTAACGTCACTCTCATACTTAGATATTCATAAGCTAAGGTTATGGGAAGAAGCTTTAGAGCAGTGGTGTCCAATACATTTGCCTCTAGCCACATATGGCTAATAGGCTATTGAATTGTGGCTAATGCATGAACAATACGCTGGTGTATTGAAGACACTTTTTCTGCAGTAAATTTTATAAAATCCAAGTAGAGATCAAGAAAAAGAATGTATGGTGTCACACTGAAGTAATTTTGTGTTAGTAGTACCTATTAATATTTTTTTGTAATATCTACTTATTTTTGATATTAATAAAAATAATGTGAAATGTCATTTGTAGTATGTTTTTGAATCCTTTTTTATAATGTGGCAAATTCAAAACCACAGTGTAGCTAGCATTGAATTTCTATTGGACACCTCTGCTTTAGAGGGTAAGGAGCTCTCTTCTCCCATCTGTTGGTGAACAGGGGAGAGAACACTCACACAGCTGCTTCATCTGCACATAAAATGTTTACTTAGAACTCCCGACGGACAGACGCTCCAGAGAGCAAAGAGCTCTCTGCCCTGATCTATTGGTCAATAGGGGGAAGTACAATTACATACAGAGCTTCATTTGCATAAGCTTTCTACACAGAATATCTGCAGTGACACTTTGGGATCACCAGAACTGTACACCAACTCAGAATTGGTTGGATGTGAAACTGAACTAAGTGACAGGACAGGGGTCTCTACTTTATGGCAAGGATGCTGCTCAAAGGTCCTATATGCTAGTGATTTCCCCTCACTGAACTTTTTATGCTATTGAGAGGTGGCTCTTTCACAAGATCAATCCAGAGAGCACTCTTTGCTGAAGCTGCAGAGAACAGCAGGAGAGCTGAGTGAACTTTGGGGAGTCCTCTCCTATCCAGCCATTAAATAAAGCTGAAATCACAGTGCCTGGGTTAAGTGGTGGAGCCTCAGGATAGGATCAGGCAGCACATCCCCAATGGACTGGCTGCCTGTCCAAGTATACCTCAGGACTATGGGACTATGTTACTCAGGACCCCGGACTGTGAGTGGAGTATAGCAGATGGCAAAGAGGGAAGTAGCTTGGCAAAGGGACATTTGGTTATTGAACACTCACACTGGTAGGTAGGGAACTGAGTTAATGGATGACTGCCAAAGTGGGGCAGGGAGTTATTTATCATTCACATAAATACATTATTGTTGTTTTCCCAAGTTGATTCTGTCCCCCTCTTTCCCCTATAAAGAGATCGTTCCATACACAGACTCTCTGCTTGCGAGTGGGGTAGTATTGCATGTTGAGGGTGACCAAAGAAGAAATTCCGGGATCCCAGAAATTCTGGATGGTGGATTGAGCTTTGGGTGTTTGTTACTTTTAAGATGGACCTACAGCTATTTGATTCTGGCTTTTACTGCTTCCAACATCACCTGACAGAAGGGATACAGTAAATTAAAAAAATAACCTTTATATTTTAGCATCAATTATGCTAACACAGTAAAAAAAAAAGTGTTTCTTGTAGATTTATGTGATGTACAAAGTACCGTAGCTTATATCTTCAGCCTTAGGTATTTTGTGGAACTGAAGCCTCTGTGGACTGCGAGATGATGATGAAGGGCCCATTAACCTAAAGAGTTGAGTAGCAGAGTAAGCGAAGTTGGCTCAGTTAAGCTTGTATCCCTTTTTTCACTTGTGTATTTCTGCTGGAGCTTATTCTTGAACACATCCCTGGAGTATTTATGTCCAAAATTCTTTATACATGATTACCAACTCTTAAAAAAGAGGCTTGCTTTTGGGAGATATTTAGATGGCTGGGATGGTTGACCACAAAGGCAAGGCAGAAATTTCATTCAGAAATCAAAGAGGAAACACTTGAAAGAAAAGTCTAAAAGGAAAGGAAAAAAAGCCAGCTACTCAGGAATGCTTTACATGGACCTATTTAGTTCATGTTTTATTTGTATTGGATGCCAGGAGGAACGCTGTGGTTAGCAGGGGGTTACTTAACTCTTTCCTTGCTCTGTAGAGCAGTGGTGCTCCCCACTCCCTGGGTTTGTACCTGTATTAGTAGTTCATGACTCAGTGGACAGCACTTAGGGATTTACTTTACTCCTTATAACTTATGTCAGTTCTCATGTGTCTCTCATGGGTCCCAGAGCATGGATGCTGCCTGCCTTTCATTCACTTGCGCGTGGTTCTATGTGTTCCTTGCTATTTTTGGAAGCATCACAGGGGGAGATAGATCTGATCCGAACGCCAGTCGTTCTCTGTACATGTAGGATCTGATTCACCCTTGCCTTGCGCCTTTCATTTCCACCCGTGCAAAGTGGGTGTAAAAACACAACTGGGTCAGAATGGCTGTGTTTTCCACCCACTGTGCTCTCAGTGAGTACACGTTTCAGTGACACAGTGAAGTTCGAGAGAGACAAAGTTCAGTCCTATAGTCTCACCAGCCCACACGTGGCCTTTATAATAGTAAGACTGGAGAAACTCCCTCTTCTGGGCAAACTCAGACATTGTCATGAATGTGCCCCAGGTGGGAATGCACGTTTTTGACAGAAACATTGACATTTTCCAGCAAAATGACATTTTCCACTGGTGAAACTGCCTTTTGTTTCTATGGTAACAGAAAAGGGGGAGGCCATAACAGCTTATTGGTGTCTAGTGGCTGGATTCTGTCTGGTCCTTCTGTGGTGGGAGAGGCAAGCAGCTTAAGGGCCTATCCCTAAGCTCAGGGGAGTGCAGGGACTGCTCTCTTCCTGCTACTGCAGGGCCACACACCACCCTGACAGAGGGGGAGGAGGAAGTTAGGCCAGAGCTGGATCTCTTTACACATTGGGTTGGGGGAAGGGTTGGTAAGCTGCATCTCCTAAAGGGGTGCAACTGTGGGAACTCCGAGAAGCAGAATACCACCTGGTGCTTCCCTATGGTGGCATGGCACAATGAAGCCCTAAATACACACCTGCCCTCTATCTGCAGTTTGACACACACGACTATCTAAATGGAAATCTGTTGCTGTATTGCTTCTGCCTGTCTCACAGTAATTGTGGAATAGCAACTGCTCTGCAGACCGAATGGATGAGGCTCCATTCTGTCTAGTGAACATGGGTGGACGGGATAGTTGTTTTTAACATTATGCTGGGTCATAGCAGAATATCAACTGTATAGTCATAAGAAGCATCCGGCCTGACTCTCCTTTTGCTCACACCAGTATAGCTCCATTGACTCCATCAGAGTGAGGCCTGATTTACGCCAGTACAAATCCCAAGAAGTGTTCCTTTTGATTAGTGTTTTCCCTACTGTACCAGTCTGTCAGACTACATCCAGCCATTCCAGTCAGAGCCTATTCCATCCCCTTTAAACCAGGGGCTCCCTCAGCCCTGCCTTGCATTGCTTTAAGGAGAAGTTTCTGCCTTTTCATTGTGAAAAAAGTGGTGTGCTTGCTGGAAATAGCAACAGTAAGCCCTGGATCAAATTCCCAAAGGCTCAAGTTAGTTCTGCACAGCTCTATTTTGGGGTTCCCAGTGACTTTAAATAAAGTTACTAAATGCTGGAGTCTCTCCCAGTGATTTTTTGGGAATTATATTCAACTTATGCCTAACAGACGGAATCCATGGGGTTAAAGCAGAAGGGGAGTTAAAATAGGCAGCTGAACATTCACTGGGAAATGAGTATTATATGAGCCCAGCTGGTCGAGTGACTGCAAAGAAGAATCTAACTAAATGTGGGAAGAGAGCCCAATTTATCACCTAGAAATCTACTGTTTCCATATTTTAACTTCTTACCAAATTACAGACTGGATGTGTAGTGCAAATGAACTGGATGAACCACTTTAGTGACAAAATAATTGACTAGATTCAGTCTCCTACAAAATCTTATGCTTTCCACTTTATTGTGGGTCTAAGATCCAACAAACAATTGGATCTGTTTATTTAAAACATTTCAGATCTGATTTGCCTCCATCCTGCTCTTCGGGTGGTCACTTACACCAGTGCAAATCAGGGATAAAATGCAACCATGCTGATTGGATAATGTTTTACATCCACTTTGCACAGGTGAAAAGGGTGGTGGAGAATCAGCCCCTCTCTCATTCACTGTTGCAGGGTTCATAGTGGTTGTACTCTCTATCATAAACTGAGACGACTATTATTGTGATTTTCAAGTTTTAAGCAAGTAATAAAACACCACGAGGACATTCCATTTACTTTCAGCTTATGCATGTCAGCACCTAACTAAATAAAGAGAAAGAACAAACTAAAGTGACAGTGATTAATATCACTAATGTCTTGATTTGCTTATTTTCTAAAGCAATAACTTGATTGTATGGGCTAAATTCTGCTCTCAGTTCCAACAGAATTATTCTGTATTTACTCCACTTTTCCATTGATGTAACTGAGAGCAGAATTTACTCTCTGCATTTAAAAGAGAGGCAGAAATTACTGTTAAATTATCTTATTCACACTTATTCCCTTAGCATTGTTGCCATAGTTGTTGTTTTCTATCATAGCAAATAAACAAATTAACAAATCTGTGATGCGGTTCTGTTTAAAGGGGTTACGATTGTAGGATGAAAAATGAATGCAGTGAAACCTATATGAACCTCCACCTCCAGCAGACCTCCTGTCTTGAGGTCTTAAGCAACCACTGGAAAGTATCCTGAGGATTTCCAAAACAATTTTGTTCAATATTTAGTTAAAGATCACCCCTAGCAGACAACTAGTTTTTAACTGATCCTTTGGGGATCACAAAAGACAGAGTGCTCTGTATACATCTATTATGTAACAGCTGTTGTGTATTTCATTATAAAAT
Source organism: Dermatemys mawii (assembly GCA_007922305.1). Classification (NCBI taxonomy): domain Eukaryota; kingdom Metazoa; phylum Chordata; order Testudines; family Dermatemydidae; genus Dermatemys; species Dermatemys mawii. Next base: position 6,488,930 of record ML677348.1, read on the forward strand.
GATACAAAAGCAGGAGGGAAGAAGTTGCAGCTTAAGGCACAACCTGTTCTTTCTCAGCTGGAGAAGTGAATGAAAAGTGCTGATCTCCAGGTTGCAGGAAGAAAACCCCACTAATGGAGACAAAATTACAATGTTATAGGGCAGGTTTTTCTTCCCACTAGAGCTTCCCAGTGAAGAGCTGCCTCACAGCCTATAATTCTAGTCTATTGGTGTTAAAAATAAATGTACTTCTTGCCAGTTACAGGGATTCACATTATGTTAATACTGGGCCTAGCGCTGAGAGGTTCTGAGTGCCTTTCGCACAGTGTCGAGCAACTTTTGGGAGAGGGCTCAGCACCTTGCAGGATCGGGCCCATCGTTGGTTACTTCTGTACTGTGTTTCTAGCACCTGATCTTGCAGTGTGCTGAGTGCTTTCTGTGAGTGGCCCTCTCACCTCCCTATTGCAGTCAAGGGGAATTGAGGGCACTCAGCAATTCACAGATAAAGACTTAAGGCATAAGCAGGCAGAGTGGAGGCCGATACACACTATCCCTGCTGAGAAAGTGACTCATTCATGAATTTCTCTAAAAGGAAGGTTTAGGAGCCCGCCCCCGCAGCATTACTGCTGCCTAACCAAGCTCGAAACAAGAGCCACTGGATCCATTTGTAGAGGGAGCAGGATTGGGCCCAGTATGTTTTGGAATGATTTGTGTGAGATGCTTGCTTGCTACCAATGCAGGGATTTATTGCAATTGTCTAATCCTGAGGCACAGTCAGTTTGTTTGGATTTCTCTTCTACTGTGCGTGACGCTGAGTGTCAGCACAGCCACATCAAGGCCAAATTACTGGGTGCATTCAGTTCAGCTGAGCCCTTTCGTGATGTCAGCTTGGAGGATGGTTCTATAGATGGGTGAAGTAAAAACAGCTGGTGTTTTCCTGTTTACTCATTCAGGCTTCCTCCTAGAAGTTCCGGAATGAAAACAAGTGGCCTTGACAAAATAGCATTTCTATTTACTGTATTGAAAACAATTTTAGTGATGGTGAAAGGGGCTGGGTTGACTGAAATCCTCTGTCCATCATTAAAACAGGTATAGCACAGGCATTAGAAGCTTCCCAACCTCACCATGCTAGTGACTCTGAGTGTGAGATACAGCTGAGTTCAGGAGGGGGACCGGGGAAAAGCGTGGCCTTACCATCCATTGGGGCACCTGCTTTCTGAGGCAGGCCCGGACTCCTGGGGCCATTCTGACAGCTGAGAATAGCTGGAATGCAGATGCACTGTGGCCATGCTCCCTTTCCCACAGCCATACTCCTGACACACTGCTGTATTGGGGACTCTAAGGGGCATGGGAGGTTTGTTCTGCTGACTCAGTGCCACACAAGATTCCTCATACCAGGGAAATTGCCACCCGGCTTCTCCACATTCTGAGGGAATCTCGAAGAAGCCAGTCAGGCCAGCTGTCCTCCTGATTTATGTTTCCAAAGGAGAAACGTGACTGAGAACTGGGGCAAATATTTTTTAACTCTGATGTGGTGAGTGTTTTTCTGTTGGTGAAAGGGTACGTAGCTTTAGTCTCCATGCCTAGTCAGTCTTTGGCCTCTTTCCTGAGACTGTTGACAACCTGGAATGCAATTCTAGATGCCGGACTGAAATCACTACTTATTTCACTCGAGCTAGCACATGGAGACCACTTTTAATCACTAGCAAACCACTGACCTATAAGTGCAGGGTTCTAAAAGCTGTTCCTGGAGCCACCCCATTCTCTAAAAAATAACATTTCTGACTGTCCAGGAGTAAGCACGCTATGATATAAAATAAATGAGAGAAGATCTTCCATTTCCTGAGGCAGGACCAGCATTGAAGTAATGGATAAAATGAAAAGAAGGAGATGGAGGCTGATCATCAAGATAGACTTTCTCAATAACTCTGAAAATAAGGCCACAGATGTGTAAAGTTGGATTCTCAAATTCAGGCCTTGATTCAGAACAGCACTTAAACTCATGCTTAATGAAGCATGTCATAGTCCATTTGCGTTACATGAGACTAGTTATGTGCGTACAGTTAAACTCGTGCTAAAGTGCTTTTGCTTTGCTGATTTGAGGCCTTAAGGATTATTCCTGAAAATGTAGGCCTAATTTTAATTCTCAGACCCCCTCATTGGGGAGCTCAAGCACAGACCTCTGAAATTTGAGCAAACAGCTAATAATAGTAGTCCCTTATTCTCTCGGTGGGCCAGCCATCTAGAGGACATCACCACACTCGCTCATATACACAAAATCAGAACATTTCATAGATTCGCTCTTTCAGTTGTCAAGAGCTGAGGTAAAAAATGTTACTTTTTTCAGCCTGCGCCATCTTAAGTCAGACATAAAGTGAAAAATGGTCTAAAATCTGCCGATTTTGCAAACAGATTTCAAGTGTATGGAAGAATGCTTTGGACACAGTGTCCTCATATGAGCAGCCAGCCATCCAATGGGCCAGAGCGAAATGCACTTTTGAGTTCAATCAATTAAAACTTGAGAAATCACCTGTGATTCTTTTTAACTCTCTCATTTTATTGCTGGATTTCACTGCTCATTTACTGCTGTCCCAGGCCACAGCCCATCTGGCTCCTACATATGTCTGGTCCACATTCCTGCTAGAGGTCTGCATTTACTATGATGAGAGAGTCAATGAAAAGAAAAAGAAAGAGAGAGCTGTGAAGAGAAGATTCTTGGAAATTTGGTGAGCGGAAACATGATGATTCTTGCCAAAGATTTTTCTGAAAACTGGAAAAACAACAGAACTGGGACTGACTAGCTGTGGGGTAAGGAAGCTTTTAGCTTTGACGTCTTCCATTCCACAGAAAGACAGAGATACCGACACATTAATCTCTAGTGGGGTCACAAAGGGATCCAATTGTTCATAGTACATCAGCAGCAAAAAATATTTTGGAAACACATTTTAACAGAATCCTTGTTTTGAAGACAAAATAAATGCCAGAGTGGACATGCAGAAGTTTGTTTTTAAGGAGATCAATGAAAACGGTGCCAACTGATTAATGAAACTAGTCGTGAAACACTAGGTGATATTTGTTAAAAAAAATTAAAATTCTTGTCAGCTGTTGAGAATAGCCCTCTTCCACCTTAATTAAATTGGCTTGTTAGCATTGACCCCTCCACACACACTTGGTAAGGCAATTCTCATCTTTTCATATGCTGTGTGTTTATACCTCCTTACTGTATGTGCCACTCCATGCAGCTGATGAAGTGGGTTTTAGCCCATGAAAGCTTATGCCCAAATAAATTTGTTAGTCTCTAAGGTGTCACAAGGACTCCTTATTGTCAAAGCCAGAGTATCATTTATCAAGGCTGCCCCTTGCAAAACTGTTACACCAAAGATGCCTCCTTTTGGGTTGTCACAAAAAGTCACTTAGTTTTAACTGACTATTCACTTTTGAGGCACTGGGGATTGCAGCTGTTAAAATGGATCTGTATGTTTCCTGAGTTCTAGGAGAGCTTTGTCTCAGTAGGTGAGCTCCTAGTTCTTAACAGTGTCTAACATCGAGGATTCCATAAACCACATCACTTTATTTTGCCTTCTGTAACCTCAAAATAAGGTTTGATGGGATGAGTTGTAATGTGTAGAATATTTTTTCTCCCAAACTGAGAGCTTGAATTCTAGATTTCAGTGTCAAAGGCATTGTTACAGTTTAGCAATAACTCCCCTAAAAATACATGTACAATGGGAGCACTGAACCCTGGTTTACACTTAAAATTTAGATTGACCTAGCTGCTTCACTCAAGGGCATGAAAAACCACTAAGCACCATAGTTAAGCTGACCTAACCCCTCTGCAGTGTAGGCAGCGCTAAGTCCATGGAAGAATTCTTCTGTTGACCTAGCTACCATCTCTGGGGAAGGTGAATTACCTACATCAACAGACAACCCCCTTCTGTTGATGTAGGAAGCGTCTACGCTACAGTGCTACTGTGGCATAGATGCGGCATTGCAGCTGTGCTGCTGTTGGCCTGTGGTACAGACATGCCATGAGACAACTTTAACTATGGCAGAGTGATCAAACAAAATTGTTGGGTGAAGGAAATGAGACACATGATATGAGTCTAACACCGCTTATTGCTCATCATCTCCTTTGATGGCTCTTTGTTAAACTTTGAATTGTCTTGATTTTGCTGGCAATGAAGTCATGCCTCATTAGCATAAGAAGAAAATATCCTACATTGGTGGTGTGCATTTTTTTTAGAGTTTATGATTTCTCCTTCAGCAGCTTCTTGCAAAGACAAGAGGCTACTGTGAAACAAGTTGCCTGAATCCATGCTGTGACGTTATTATTTGCAATTTGTTTATTCCATGGCTATTATTAATGATGTGCTATCATCATCATTATTCTTGGGATTTTGCACAATACAGCACAAAAGGTAGCCTGGTTAATACCAATATAACAATTACGATAACAAAATGGTTTAAGGTTTCTATGAGTTTAATTTAGGATAATCTGTAATTTATAATACAGGCAAACTGGCCTGAGAGACCAGGATCAGAACAGAATAAAAACTAAGGATAGACAAATAAATTCAGGAAAAAAATAAGGGTTTTTAACACATTGGGCCTTTTGGTCTCTACCATAATATAAATCGAATATTTACTGATACTACACTAGTAATGCATAAGACTCCTCACAGTAATGTAGTGGCCTTTACAGTCTGCAGTAATGTAACAATGAAACAACGCTCTCTCATGGTAAAGGAAGTGATCAGCGCTCTCTTGAGTGCCTTTTGGTGTCTTGCAAAGGATCTACAGCAGTGGTTCTCAAACTTTTTGTATTGGTGATCTCTTTTGAACACTGAGCTTCTGACTGCGATCCCCTCTAGAAATTAAATACACATTTTTGATATTTAATACTGTTAAATACTAAATGTAAACCCTATTGCTTAAAATGGATTTACCTTTTATCACTGCTTTTTAAATTAAGACTAAAACACATTTTTACTGATTTAAAAATAAGTGGAAAAGTCATTTTTAAATAGAAAAAGTACCTGTTCAGTGCCAATGCTGTCTCCTTACCAGGGTCAGTCATAGGCAAAATGGTGCCTGTGTAATCCTTCTGCCCATCAGAGTTGGCAGCAACAAGGGCCAGGTTCAGTATCCAGGGGTTCCATTCCAACAACACAGTACAAAATCGGCTTGAGCCCCCACCCAGTGACCTGGGACAACCATATACCACCCCTCTGGGTGTCTGTAAGAGACAATACTTCCCCTCTCGCAAGCACAAAGTCTGAGTGTACCAAAAGCCCTTAAATAACAGAGAGAAACAATGAGGCATTAGATTGGGGAAACACCACAAACAGGATTAATAAAACAAACCATGAACCAGAAGCCCCCGCTCCCAGCAAATAGGCTGTGTCCTTCCCTTTGGCGCTTGAGTCCCACAACCCCAAAAATCACCCAATAGTCCCAAAAGTCCAACAGCCCAAGAGTCTCTGTTCCTGGTCAGTGCAGAGTTCAAAAGTCAATCTGCAGAGTCTTACCTCCCAGCCTGGGTGGAAATGGAGGGCAGGTTAAGGGGCACCTTACGTGGTCCGAGGCCATCCCACGAACTGCTCTACTCTGCCAGTTGCTCTGCCAGCTGCTCCACTCTGGCAGCCGACACCCGAACTGCGCCAGCCACCCTGCCAGTAGCAGCTCGACTCCGCTCTGCCAGCTGACACACGAACTGCTCTGCCGCGCTAGCCACTTCGTCAGCAGCGCAAACTGCTCTGCTGGCCGCCCTGCCAGCCGACATTCGAACTGTGCTGCTGCGCCAGCCACTCTTCCAGCAGCACAAACTGCTCTGCTGGCCGCCCTGCCAGCCGACACACAAACGGCACTGCTCCACCATATTTTCAGGAACTGCTCAGCTCAGTCAGCTGCTCAACAATAGACCTTCAGACCCCCTTATTTAACACAGTGCTCAGTGATTTCAGCTCTTTATTTCAGCTCTGAAGTAATTTCAGCTTTTAGGAGGAAGACCTTAAGGAAGGTGCACTACTAGATCTAAAGTGAACTCAGCTCAGCAGCTGAATCAAAAATTAGTTCTGACATTCCACAGTCAAGAGACACAGGGTGCAATAGACCTGTATAGCCCTTAGACAAGACCCTCACCAAAAAAGTATAAATACCTACCCATAGCCTCTCTCTAAAGCAGTGAGTTTTGAATCTCTGTCCCATGCCCAGTGAGTGCTACCTAGATGATGGTGAGTCCCTCCATCATAACAAAGAAGTACATAACAAGTACATGTCCACAGTCCTCGATTTACATAATCAGGGTAACAACACTTTATAATTTCTGCCCCAATAACGGAGAAACTGGAGGACCCACAGCAGCCGAAGTGACCATTTAGGCTGCTGTGAGCTCAGACAAGGCGCGGTGGGTGTGCCTATGCAAATAAGATCAACCCCAAACTTCTTTTCCACAACTCACTGCAATTCCCGCAATTCACCACCAGATCTCAGGGTAGAGCTCATCCTGACACAGCTTACACCTGGCCAAACTTCTGTTTGGTGCCCTTTGTTTGGCAGTGGCGTGGAGCTGGGCTGAAGGAGCTTGGGCCCAGCAGCCCACCACAGGGGCTGGATCAGGGCCAGCGCAGCAGCCTGCCATTGGGGGTTGGAGGTGCGGCCAGCAGCCTGCCCCAGGGGAGCAGCAGCCTGCCGCAGGGGTCAGGACGGGAGCCTGCTGCCCGCCACTGGCACTGGGGTCAGGGCTGGGGCCAGCAGCCCACCACTGGGGGTCGGGGCTGGGGCCTGTTTCCTGCTGGGGTCGGGGCAGGAGCCGGCAGCCCGTCCCAGGGATTGCAGCTGGAGCCCGCTGCCCACTGGGGTTGGGGCAGGAGCCAGCAGCCCACCGGCGGGTCGGGACATGGGCCAGGTCGCTAGCCCTGGGGATCGCGGCTGGAGCCACAGCCCCCGGCCAGGGTGGGGGCTGGAGTCTGCCACCCGCTTGGGTCGGGGCTGGAGCCAGCAGCCCACCGGTGGGTCTGGGCAAGAGCCGGCAGCCCATGGGGATTGCGGCTGCAACCATAGCCCCCTGCAGGGGCCGGGTCGCCAGCCCCAGGGATTGCGACCGGAGCTGCAGCCTACCGTGTGGGTCGGGCCTGGAGCCTGACACCCACTGGGGTCAGGGCTGGAGCCAGCAGCCCACCGGCGGGTTGGGGCAGGAGCCGGCAGCCCGTGGGGATTGCGGCTGAAGCCAGCAGCCTGCCACAGGGACCGGGTCGCCCACCGTGGAGATTGGGCTTGAGCCAGCAGCCTGCTGCTGGGGTCGTGGCTCGCGACCCCCACATAAGTGGGCCGTGACCTGCCGAGGGGTCGTGACCCCCACTTTGAGAACCAATGATCTACAGCATTTATAATGACCTCAGTACCACCATCTAGTGTCGGATCTTATAAGGACAAGGAAATTTACCAGGACAGGCTGTTGATTTCAAATTTGTGGGTTTTGGAGGCGAAGTTGGTTGCATTTCTGAAATTCACTTTTCTTTGGGGACTTGTTCACTTCTCTTAAGTTTTCTACCCTTCACTCTCTGCATGTCTAATTTTGCCTATTTAGACAATATTGTCTCATTGTTTCCTTGTACTCCCCTGTCTGGCTGTGTCTGTCTGTTGTCTCTTGCCTTTTTACTTAGATTTAAAAGCTCTTTGGGGCAGGAACTTTTTTGTTCTTTATTTGTACAGCACCTAGCACAAAGTTTTGTTTCTGCTTTATTCTGAAACAGAAATCCAGGTCTTCTCTGCTCTAAAAGACTATGGCGAACAGAATACCACTGAAATTATGACATCATAAGAGAGAAGATACTGAAAGCTGAACAACTGAGAGGAAAGGTGATTTACCCTTAGAGGGCTGAATTGTAGATCAGGACATTTATACCATGGTCCTCAGTAGGGAGTGATTTGGAGCTGTATTGTTCTGCTGGTGCTTATCAGTGCACAAGATGATCAACAATTTTGCCCCTCCCAGAAAGGTAATCTCAGGACCATGGTGCTGCCTATTTCTTTGTAGTAAGATTATGGCTCATGCTTGCACAGATGTACTGGACTCGGGGAAAACAGGTTCCCTATCTCCTTTTTTCACTCTAGTACTTTAGTATATAGCCAGGCTTAATCTGGCCATAAATGTAGTGTTGGAACCATGAATTTGTTCATCTTTGGTGTCCAGTTAGCTAATGATATGCAGGAATGCATAATAGAGAAGGGATAGCTGAATCAGTGAGATGTAATACTCACTATCAGTACCTGAAAATAGCACAAGCACTGGAATATGTAAATAATGAACTGGGTTGCTGATTTTTTCACTGATGGAGCAGATTGTAAGACTTCTTGTATCTGGAAATGGTGTTCCTAAAACTTAAAGATTGCACATTTTGGGGGTAATCTAAGCCTCACAGAAGTCAAAGGTAGTTTTGCTGTTGACTTCAGTGGAGCCAGGATTTCACCCTTTATGTGACTGCTATTATAATGATCAGGCATTTAGGAAGCAAGACAATGGTTTTTGCTTTGAAGAGAAACATGCTATACACGTTTCAGGAACTATTATTAATTTAGACATATAGAAAAGTCAGAATCATTTAAGGTGAGCTTTCCAACACTGTAATCTCTTTGGGGCAGGGACTGCATGTCTTCATCTCTCTCTCTGTGGACAGTGTTGAGGATATTAGGAGCACTTACAAGATTACAAGTACATAATGGGAATGTTATGTTAAAAATATCTCAGTTATTTCTAATTGATGAAAATACCCTGGTGTTTATACAAAGTGACTCACAATGAAATGAAGTCAGCAAAATACCAGACATTTTTACATCCAAAACAGAGACAAGTGCCATATGGTCATAAAATAGCTTTCTCCTTAGGAAATGTTTATGAAGCAAATGAGTAGCTATTTTCCAAAAAGAGAAACTTGTGTAATATTATTTTCAGATAAGAAAAGTATTTTTCCAGTAAGAGTAACTTTTTTCTTTTCATTTTGCTCATCACTTTCCATCAGAACACATGTACCATTCATAGACATATCACATTTTCATCTCTAAATATGCAAATGCACTGTCTACAATCACCGTCTGAAGTTCCTCTCCAGTGTGTGTGGGTTGATCACAGGATGACTATGAGCCACCACTGTGATGCATCTGTGAAAAAGGCAAATACAATCCTAGGATGTATCAGGTGAGGCATTTCCAGTAGAGATAGAGCAGTATTAATATTATTGTACAAGGCACTGGTGAGGCTGCATTTGGAATACTGTGTACAATTCTGGTCACCTATGTTCAAGAAAGATGTATGTAAACTGGAACAGGTGCAGAGAGGAGCTACTAGGATGATCATTGGAATGCCTATCTTGTGAGAGGAGACTGGGAGAACTTGGCTGATGAGATTAGCAAAAAGAAGGCTGAGAGGGGATATGATTGCTCTCTATAAATACACTAGGGGATAAATACCAGGGAGGGTGAAGAGATATTTAAGAAAAAGGACAAAGTTGTCACAAGAACTTATGGATACAACTGGCCATGAACAAAAATTGAGGCTGGAAATTAGAAGGTTTCTAACCATTGTGGTAGGGGGAGGGGAAGTTCTGTTACAGCCTCCCAATGGGAGTTGTAGGGGCAAACAACACATTTATGAATGTCATTATGTGAAGGTGTTGCTTGTGATTGTAAGGAGCAGGACTCAGCAGCCTTGGGGCTTTCTTCTGGTCTTCTGGTTTATGCTCATGCTTCAGGGTTTCAACCGGCCACCTGCTGAGATCAGGAAGGGCTCCTCTCGCCAACATATTCTGTTTTAAAAAATTTTTATTATCCTTCCTCTGAAGCAACAGTGATAGTCATAGCTGGAAACGGGAAACTGGAAGGTGGCGGCCAGTGCTCTGAGGTAGCTCTGAGCATACTTTTTCAAGTGTTTGGCTGGCTGGTTCTTGCTCACATGCTCAAAGTCTCACTGATCACCATATGTGGGGGTTGGAAGGTATTTCCTTTGGGTCAGATTGTCGGACTTTGGGTGTTTTTTTTATTTTTTTATTTTTGCCTTCCTCTGCAGCATGTCGGTAACTTCCAAGATTATCTCACTTAAATGTTTCCCTGCCATTGCAGGGGCCTTGGGCACTGGTGTACCTTGGTCCCTCCTAGTCTCTGCCTGTGGCTCACAATAGTCTGGTCTTCTGTAAGCTGTACTACTTTGATTTAATTTTGGTTGTTGGGTTTAAGTTGTGGGTGCTGGGTGGTGTTGGTGGCCTGTGATGTATAGGAGGTCAGACTAGGTGATCTGGTGGTCCCTTTTGGCTTTAAATTCTATTACTCTAATTCCACCTTAGACCCTCTCCAATCCAGTTTCTTTCCCTTTGTGCTACACTGAAACAGTTTTCATCAAAGTCTCTAATGACTGATTCCTAGCTAAAGTTGAGAACCAGTGATCTATCCTCGTCCTCTGATTTGTCAGGTGTTTTTGACACCGTTGACCATACTTTTTGTCTTGAAATCGTGTCCAACTCTGGCTTCTATGGCTCTCCTCTCCTGGTTCTCCAACATCTTTAATCATTTCTTCAGCATGTCCTGTAGCGGATTCTCCTTGTCTACCCTCCAACTTTCTGTGGGAATTCAAAGGGCCCTGCCATTGGTCCCCTTCTCTTCTTTTTACACCTTACCTCTGGGTAATCTCATCTGCAAACACAAATTCAACTACAAATTCAGCCTCTTTGCTGACCATTCACAGGTATACCTTTCTCCTCCAGACCTGGCTCCTTGTGTCCAGACTAAAATCTCAGCCTGTATCTGACATCTCCTTGTGAATGTCTACCCATGTGCTTGACTCAACAAAGCTAAAACAGAGCTCCTAATCTCCCCCTTCCCCAGTCTCCCCACTACTTCCTTTCTTAATAGCTGTGGACAATGCCATTATCCTGCCTGTCACTCAGGCCCATTACCCGGACATTGTCTTCGATTCACACGTCTCTCTAGGTCTTCACATCCAGGCTATGTCTATATCTTATCAATTCTTTCTGCATAACATCTCTAAGATAGGGCCTTTCCTATCCATCCACACAGCTTAAACTCTCATCTGAGCACTCACCATTTCACATCTCGATTACTGCAATATCCTCTCTGCGACCGTGGCAAATGCAGCCTTGCCCTGCTTAGATGCATTCGGATTGCTATTGTAGCCCATCACTTTTACCATGTCCACCCTCTATTTGCATCCTTTCACTGGCTCCCTCGTCTCCCCAACCTACCTATCATGCCTTGTTCACTACTGAGCTGTCAGTGCTTGTCTCTGATCAGCCTGTGATGCCAGCCTCCATTGCCTACTTGTCAAATTTTCAATCAAGCACCTTCGTGCTTTCTCCCAAGCTGCCCCCAGGCTTGGGAGGAGCTCCCCATAAACATACACAAAGCTGCCTTATTATCTTCCTTCTAATTCTTCCTTTGCTCTCTTCATTGCTGTGATGCTTACTGCTAGGCTCTTGGTGTCCTGAGACTCCGGCCTATCATGCTGACTCCTTGTACTTTCCCATCTGTATGTGTGCATTCACCAGCGCTTGTCTTAAACTTATATTGTAATCTCTTTGGGGCAGGGGACATCTTTTTGTTTGATGTTTGTACAGTGCTTAACACAAGAAGGATCCTGGCCCATGACTGGGGATCCTAGGTGCTATAATTATATAAATAAATAACTGTCAAATGAAGATGTCTTGGTAACCATATGTAAATGTATGAAGATTACGTATTTTCAGTTGTAATTATTTGCGTTGCTTATTAAAAGTAAGAATGTAGCTGTTAATAGGCATTTGTTTGAAGTGTGGCTTCCCGTCCAATGGAAATGACAAAGATAAAGAGGAGCAGCCACATTCATTCCTGAGCGTGCTTTAGGAGCCCACCACAGGAGGAACGCTGTGGGAGAAGGGAAACTAAAGATAGTGGCAGGAAGAGATCTATCCTGGGACCAAATCAGTAAAATAATGGTAGGGGATGATTTTTTTAGTACACTGGAAATAATGTTAATTTGTACTTTATTTGCAAACCTCCCTGACTTTTGAAATCATTCATTCGGTGTACATATGCAAATAACATTATTTTGTGTAATGTGGTGACACATACCTTGTATGGAAAGGAAAACTTCTAAAGGCTAAAAATCCCAGCTACATGACCAATTTGTGAATTAACGTTGATTGGTACCCAGTATTGGCCTTAACACCCATGTACAGCGAATGCCTCACCTTTAAGAATATTTCAAGGCCACTGACAAAAATACTATTTATATGCTAGAAGTTCCTAGAGTCCCCTATCCAAAAATGTGCTTGACGATGTGCTTCCCTTCAAGGGGTAGTCCCCTTGACTTCAGACACTTCTAGTAAGGCATGTGCTTAAGTGCTTTGCCGGATCGAGGCCCACTTGCACTTGAAGTTGTACAAACAATGAGAGAAAGACTTTACGTTCTAATAGGTGAGACAACAGATGGAAGAGGAAACAGAGGCACAGAAAGGTGAAGGGACTTGCCCAAGGTCACAAAGCTCGTGAGCGAAAGAGCTGGAAATAGAATCCAAGCTTTCCAGTGCCCCTTCCACCAGCCCATACTGTGTCTCTCAATATTACTCTCAAAATCCTCTTTTAGAGGAAATTGGGTAATTTCTTTATTTGGTTCCTGTCCCATACCTCTAAGAGAAAGAATGTCTCCCTGAACTCCATGTTTTGTAGAGGCACTATGCCTGGTATGGAGCCTCCTCCCCCTCTTCCCCCTGCTCTGCAGGCTCTTGCAGAGCGGGGCCTGTCTCCTCCCTTTGGAGGACGATTTGCTCCCAGGAGAGTGGGAATGGAATAGCCTCTGTGTTCCCCTCAGCACAAGGGACTGAAATTCTACTTGGTCTGTATCTGGGTGGCACAAGGCTCCTGACACTCTTCCCTTTCCACTGTTTGTCAGCCCAAGGGCCAGGCACAGTCTGACCTTATATGACTAATGAAACAATGACATTAGGGAAATCAGATGGGCCTTTTTCACTGGGGTCTGTGAGCCGTGTTCGTACTAAGCGCATATAACATGAACAGTTACGATTTCAGGTAGACAAAGAGAAAGGGTGGAGGAAAAGGTAAACAATTCCAGTTTATGGATTGAATTTGATTGGCTTTACAGGTAGGCTCCTCTTCCTCATCGGACAGCAGCATACACAAGAATGATCTGTGTTGCAGTGTTATGAAAGAAATAGCTCCAGCTGACCACAGCTGCTTTGCCTCTTTCATCACGGACAGGGGTGCTGTAGAGGGGAAAACACCCCAAATACATCCGATAAAACTTTGTTCCCTGAATGGCAGTGCTGCTGCTGCTGCAGCTTGAGAGGCAGCATGGTGCCAAGCTGGCAGGGCTCCTCCCCCTGCTCATCGAGAGTAGCAGGGGTGGAGGAGCTCAGGCTGCTTCCGCTGCCAGTCAGCTAGGTTGAGGTCGGCTCTACGGGTGCTGTGGGGGATGGAGGATGCCAAGGAAATGACTTTGGGTGCACCAAGGGTAGTGAGGGCCAAAGAGCTGGCTCTGGGGGTGCTGGGTCCAGGGAAGGGGTGGTGGTGACCTGCCTAACAGCATTGCCACTGCATGTTTTACTGCACAGCCCGTTCAGGTTCTACCCAGGAGCCCAAATGTTGCTGCTGTCTCCTAGCAACACCTGAGGCGATGCTGGGTGGGGCCAGGCTGGCTCAGTCCCAGGCATCTGGCCAGAGTGAAGGGCCCACCCCGGTCACAAGTGGGTATTAGTGCGGAGGATCTCGCAGAAAAGTACTAATCCCACCCAGCAATTCAACTTCATGTCTAAGTATCAGATCTGGTAAGGCCCATTCCCCACCCCCTTTGACCTACCCGACTGCAGCACTAAATCCTCTGGTCTTCTCCAATGTCCTCCCTCTGCTAGATTTTCCTCCCCTCAAACACCTTTATCCCATGCCCCTAAACTCCACCTCCCACCCCTCCCACAGCCTCCTTACCAGCCATTGATACTATCTGGTAAATTTCAGGAAATATTCAGAAATTTTTCAGACTTCACCTTCTCCCTGCCCCACCAGCTTGAGACCCCATGTGATGCCTCTGGTCACTGAGCCAAATAATACTTGAATACACCCAAAATATCTCTGGGAACAGTACCCCAAACACTAGCACCAAATTCTTACAGGCAGTTTTCTTTAACAAGGAAGTAGCCAAAGTCATATAACTGTTTCCTTCCACATGACTGTACATCATTTACTTAGATACAATTATTAAGGTGATATCCTAGGAGGAAAAAGATGGATAATACATGTGACAAATCTGGACTATCAAACATGAAATCTGCATGGGCATCAGTTTATTTTTACTGACTGTCTGAGCAGGGTGGGAAATGGTCTCTTGATTTTTATCTGTATGTACACTACGATATCTTGGAACACTACTACAAATATTTTAGAGACTGGCTGCAAATTTGTAGAGAACTGTACTTCAGCAATGGTATTTTTGTGTCATCCAGCAGCAAGGTGTATGCAGAACTCTAGCTTGGGTATGGAAAGTTGAAGGCCAAAAATCTAAGTGCAAGGTAACTGTGATGAGATGTTCACAGCAATCCCTGGTTGCCAGGAGCAGCAGATTTGTATAATTTTTGGTGGTGCCCAGAACAGGTCCAAGTCCCGCTCCCATACACCTGCCTTGTAAGCTGATTTTTTTTAATGCAAAAATGTGAGGGCTCTGGGGTGGGGCTTGTGATGAGGGGGTTGGAGGGGCTCAGGCAGAGGGCTGGGGTGCAGGGGTGAGGGATGTGGGGTAGGGCCAGGAATGAGGGGCTCAGGATGCAGGAGGGGGCTCAGGGCTGGGGATGAGGGGTTTGTAGTGTGGGAGGGGATCAGGGCTAGGGAAGAGAATTAGGGTGTGGGGGGATGTGGGTTCTGGCTGGGGCTGGGGATGAGAGGTTTGGGGTATGGGAGGGGATCAGGGCTAGAGTAGAGGGTTCAGGTGTGTGTGGGGGGATAAAGGCTCTGGCTGGGGGTGTGGTGAGGCTGGGGATGAGGAGTTTGGGGGGCAGGCAGGCTGACACAGAGCTGGAGCCAGAGAGGAGGACTCCCCCCTCTCTCCTCTGGCAGAACACTCACCTGGCACCAGTGTCACTGCATGTGCTCTAGGGCCCCTCCCAGGTCCAGGAAGCCTCCTCATGTCCCTCGCAGTGGGTGCTGGGGAGGGAGCTGCCATCACATGTGCGCCTCCTCCTCTGCTGCTGCTCCTCACTGTCACCTTATTAAGGGTGGGGGATGGGGCTTCCCCTTGCCCATCATGAGGCAGGAGCAGTGACTGCGGGTGGGGGCCTCCCAGTGCTGGTGGAGGGTTTCACCGGAAAAGGGAAGGGTCCGAGGTGGAAGGGCAGGGGCAGGGTCAGCCTGCCCTGGCACTAGTGGATGGGGGGCATTAGGACCCTGCTGTGGTGGTTGATGCCACGATCCAGCAGAGCAGAGCACACTGGCTTGAGGCAGGGATGCTCTGGGGCCCAGGGGAAGTGTGTTGGGGCAGCAAGTGGGGGCCGGGGGAGGCATGTGGGGGAGGGGCAGGCAGGTCCGGGGAAGAAATCCGGCCCCAAACATTGGTGGAGCTGGGCCCCTGGATCCTGTATATTGTTGGCCAATTAACCACCTAAATTGCATCTGGAGGAGATCCAGGCCAAATTGAATAACAAACCCAGTTGGGCAAGCGGACTATATAGTGACCTGCACAAAGGGCCACATCATGAAAAAGGAGCACCTTGAGTCATGAAGAGAGAGAGGGGTCACAGCCTGAATAATCAACGAAAGAGGGCACCAGACCGGGTGAGAACTGGTCCCTAAGGAGATACCACCTGCAGTGAGTGAACCCCATCACAGTGACATGTAAGGACTGAGGCAAGTTCTGTTGCAAATATAGAAGCAAGGTGTCTTGTGACAGCAGGAACAGGTGCCTCCAAACAAATTCAACCCCCAGAAAAAAATTGCTGTTTATTATGCTGCAAATATCTGACAGGCATCAGACAACACTAACACAGCACTGGGAAGAAACGGCTTTAAGAGAAAAATACAGCTGTATGTCATCAGCAGGCAGAGAGCGAGCGAGCCTTATTATGCAAATGGCTCAAATCCCAGAGCATCAGCATAGAGCTCAGACGCAGTGTTGAGCTGAGAATGAACCCCAGTGGAATGCTATGAATTCCTGGGGAACTTCCAGGTCTCTGTTTACGGACAGAAGATGAGAAATTGCTCACCAAGCAGAGATACTCGTCTGTTAAAAATTTAGGCAGTAATTTGAATACCTCCAAACAAGGAGAGCCTGCAGAGCTGTGGGATAGTATATTATCCTCTCCAGCTTGGAAACTCCACCCATGAAAGAGATTTGGATAAAGATCACTTAATATAAAACCTTTGGTGGGTACAAAGATGAAGAATAATAGGAAATATCTATTGAGAAAACAGATTCTTTTAATGCCACAAATTTTTAAAGATATGTGACCCAGAAAACTCGACAATATTCAAACTATATATTCCCTGAAATATTTTCTTAAAAGATTTAGAAGTGTGTGTCAGATGCTTGGTAATTAAACATTATTTAGAATCTAACCATCTAGCTACAGTTTTTGAAATAACAGTCAAGTCTAATTTTTCCTGAAGGTATTTTCCATCCAGAAAAGGGTAACAGGGACCCCATCTCTACCATGATCAAGCTCAACCACTGCCGACTATGGAAAGCTAAATTCAAGCCAAAGCCAAAAAATGCCAATTTTTCCAATTGATCCGCTCATCAATACCATATATGTCTATTATTGCTGAGGGAAGTTTCCTTTGTTTCCTGGCCTGCATTAAATGCTTCCTGAGAGATGCCCGGATCAGTGGGAGTTGAGGGCAACACAGCCTCTCTCAGGATCCAGTCCTCTAAAGACAGGAACAATGTTTTCTGCTTCAAGGACCTTTGTTTTCCTCTGATTTTGCTGTCTAGTTCTGCCCCCACTCTGCTCGAGTCCCAAGAATGAATGTCCTAGATAGTCTTGGATCCCAGGACTAATCACACTCTATTAAGATTTGATCCCATAGTTGCTGGGTGCCCTCAGATGCCATCGAAATCACTGGGTGTTGCAAGTACTCAGCAGCTGCAGGATCAAGCCCTTCATTCTGAACAACTTTAAGGTGCACAAGTGCCGTATAGGAGAAGCTGAATCTCTTTGAACTCATCTTTGTCCACAATTATGGACTTACAGGTGGTGGGTGTGCCCTCCTCTGCCAGCTGATATTGCTTCATCCAAGATGACAGTTAGATGTTTTAACCACAAGGTACGTAAGCTTCTCTGAAAACAAATGCTCTCAGGCTTTTTAAATGATGTTTTGCAATCATCAAGAGAAACTGAATTTCACTTCATTTCCAAACATGTCAGGCACTCATTCAGAAGAAAAGCTGATAACAAAAGGCTATCAAAGGGAATGGCTGAGCTGTTACCTTGGCAGAGAAAACAACTCTGCAATGCTTATGTCAAAGTCTTGGCACAATGTCCAAAAAAGTAGGTTTGTTATGGTAAAATACATTGTGTTGCTATGCTGGTTTGCACTGGCCTGTTTTGTGTTGGACAAAATGTATGTAGGATTTAGAGGACTTTAAAGGCTAAACGTTGTTAAAAAAGACTTTTATTGCAAAGACATCCCTGCTGAAGAAAACAGGTAGATGTGGATGCATAAGCCTCACTGTGGGTCACATCCAAAGCTCACTGAAGTCAGTGAGGGTCTGTCCATTGATTTCAAAGGGCTTTGGGCCAGCCTCTGTATGCTCAATTATGGATTTGGAGGACACAGCTGGAGAGTTTGGGCATGTAGCTTATTTCATTGGCTGTGCACTTGTTGCAGCATGGTCATGTCTCTTAGGAGCAAAGATCGTCTCACCTTTATTTAGCATCTTGCTGAGGTGCAAACTAAAACCAGCCCTTTGTGACCAAAGCGCAAAACCACAATAAATAGCTTTTCACAACCAGAGTTCAAACAAATAAAAAGAATCAGGTTTCCCATATCCAGACAATCTTTCCAGTAATAACCTTTAACCAGAGTCTTTCGCTGGTCTCTTGTCTGTCTACTTCTCTTTTAGTTCAGCTCCTAGGGCAACAACATCCTCTTTCTTCTTCTTTCATACAGTGATTTCCTGATGGGGAATCGGCACCAGCTGATTACAGCCCTATTTCCCTATGGTAGTTTCTCTGCAATTCTTTCAGAGACTGCAGACATCTCTCACTCATTGCTCAAGAATAGAGGTTTAACTCTAATTTATATGGGTTTTATAAACATTGTTACGGAAGGTTAAGGGCTTATGTTTTTTTTTTAAAGATAGGTTCCTAAAAGGCAAATTGCAGAAAACCTCACTTTACCAGCTATGAAACATTTTCCCATTGCAAATATATTGAATCCTTTACACTAAGGCCACCTTACTTTGGTAGTGTAAAGGGGTTTTAAGTAAATTAAGAATCAGGCCCTCAGGCAATGTTGCCAACTCTAATTGTATTGTGTGTCTTGCAATATTTCACATTTTTCTCAAAGCCCCATTTTTCTTAAAGGCATGTGATTAGGTGAGAATCTCATCTTTCATTTAAAAAGCAGGATGCTTCTAGCCCCTATGGTAATGGAGAAAAGCTTGAAAACCTGAAGCAAGTGCACCTAATGACTCAGAAACCTGTAGGCAAATAAAAAGCACCCAATATGTGTTTGTCTTAAAAATCACAACTAAAAAAATCCCATGATTTTTGGGCCTAGATGAATACCTGGGGCAGGAAATGCCTGGGTTTGGCAGTACTATTGCAATATCAATTATTATTAACACAGTGCTCATCATTTGTAAACAAATACAGTTTTTAGATTTTACATTCTTTTTGAGTGCATAGGTTTGGGGGCAGGGGGGATAGCTCCATGGTTTGTGCATTGGCCTATTAAACCTAGAGCTATGAGTTCAATCCTTAAGGGGGCCATTTAGGGATATGGGGCAATAATCAGTTGGATGATTTAAAGGGGAATTGGTGCTGCTTTAAGCAGGGGGTAAGACTAAATGACCTCTTGAGGTCCCTTCCAACCCCAATACCTTATGATTACAGGGCCTGATTCTGGCCAGATCTTCGGTGGGGTGTGTGTATGATACTGTAACACATATTACAGGTTGAACTGATAGCACTGCCTATGATAAAGGTTGCCTAACAGTTTCCATTGCAAGACTCTGCTTTCAGTTGCTTATAATTTTACCAGACTTTTTAAAAAAGCTTCACCAGAAACGACTCTGCTGTTTCTCAGATTAAGACTAAGGAAAAACATGTTTTGCCCATTTTGAAAAATGTTTTCAGCTGTGTACTTGAGAAAATCTAGCATTTCCACACTTTTGTAGCAGGAACTTAAAATTTGGCTGGGCTATTGCCCTGGTGTCAGGAATGTGCCTGAAGGTAGTCTTCGTTCAGAGCCAGAGTAGTAAGAAAGGGATTCTGGACATTTTCCAGTAAGTTGGCTTCACCATATGCAGGCATCAGTTTTCTAATGGGCCTTTCCTTTTGTATTAAAAGGTATTGGAAGATTTAAAACAGTCCAGAAGTAAACCAGAGTCTTCTGGAGCTAGTTGGTTTTTCTCAGACTTATTCATGCTTCCTAAATGGAGACATTCTTATGGGCCACATCCCTTCCAGAATTCCCTAATCCAAATGAAACTAGGGCTGGACAGGAACTTTTCAACAAAATTTTTTCTTTAAAAAAATGCCAGTTCGTCAAAACCCAAAAGTGTTTGCAGGAAGGGTTGGTTTTGACAAATTACACATTTTGTAAAATACTGAAAAAAAAGTTAAATTGTCTAAAATGCCCTGTTTTGGAATTTTAAAAGCAAAAAAAGTCAAAATAAGTTACATTTCCAAATGAAAAGTTACTTATAGAAAATAATGTTTACATCAAAATGCACCATTTGGATTGACCCAATCAGAATTTTTCTCCCTGTGTAGTTTGCAAAAATTTGAGGTTTTGATTTTTGGGGCCAATTCAGGACAGGAAATATTGCTGAAAACTCATATTCTCACAGGATGGGAAAAATATTTCCCATCCAGGTCTAGATTTAACACCTTCCTTGCAGCGACTGTAATACTAGGATACATGGGAAAGGAATATTAATAGAATGTTAAGGAGACTACATGAAAAATGTACTTGTAGCATAAAATGCAACGGGTTATTTCATTCGCATAGGCCCTTTATAGCTAGGGCCCTAGGGTGACCAGATGTCCCGATTTTATAGGGACAGTCCCGACTTTGGAGTCTTTTTCTTATATAGGTGCCTATTACCCTCTCTCCCGTCCCAATTTTTCACAATTGCTGTCTGGTCACCCTAAGCTGGGCAAGCTCTTATCTGAATGAAGGGCACTACATTTATTAGAAAAAAACCTTCTACCTTGAAGCCACTGCCACCATTCACCTCCTTCCAGGCCACTTTGAGTTTGGTTCTGCCCTCCTGTGTGTTGGCTACCCCTTCAATGTTATTGTCATCCTTAAAGAAACATTTAAGAAAGAAAAGGCAGAAACAACTACAGAAGGTGCAAAGAGGTTCTTTGGGTTTTTTAATTTTAGTTGGCCAAGAAGCCTCTGGAAAATTATAAAGCATCTGGGCTTTGGAGAAAGTTAAAAGGAATCATCCTAGAAGACAGATGCACAAATATCATGACAGAAGCAGCTTCATGGGTCATCTAGTAGCCCTGCATGAATCACTGGTTGTTGGACCACAGTTTTAGACCCTCTGAGTTGGATGGCTGCAATACTTTCTGGTAGCCTGTAGAGTGTTTACACTTCACAGTCTTGACAAGTATTGGGAAAGAAGGTCAGGATGACTGTAGAACCTGTTGATCAGAACAAAAAGCAACACTCTCTTCAGACATGAGATCAAACCCCAGAGTTTATGACTTGCTCAGAAATGCTTGGCACTTAGGTAATGCCAACACTAGAAAATAGCTCTTTAAAGTTCCTGAGAAATGTGATATGTGGTTGCTTTATAATGTCAAATGTTTCTTGATATAGGAGGTATCAGGTGGCAAAATGAAAAGCCATAATTACTCCCCATCCAGCAGTACTGTTAATACTGGACAACAGTCCCTTCAGTTTGTCATTATCTTGGAAACTGCTGTGCAAGTTTATTTGCCAACATAATGGTTCTGACTTTGATTTAGATTAGGGTTGCCATCATCATTTTGTTTTCCAAAGCTTAAAGCCTGATTGTAAGAGGTACATCTACAACTTGCCTTTAAGTCAATCTTCTGAAAAATCAGATCATGTCATCATGTGCATCACATTGTGCTCTCGTGCTTTTCCTGTCTTAGAGTAACTGTTCAGAGCAGCTAGCCCTAATTCATTACTCCCTATTTGAACTGGTCCCCTAAGTCACATTGTAATGTTTTAGTTCCCCGAGGGGACTGAAGAAGAGAAATTGGTATTATTACATTTAATGTAATAAGATGCTGCAGGACCTAAAAGGAAAGTTGGGTATTTGCAAAAAGCTGCCTTTACTACTCCAGACAGGCAACTAGCAGCAGCAGGATAGAGAAGAAAATACAGTATGTGTTCAACAGCTGTGAACAATGACATCTTGAGCATATGATTAGTCTTCTATTGATTAACCGATGCAACTTGTCTCATATAATCAGCAAGTGGTTCAGCATAGACTTGATCCTCTTTAGACAGATGTCTTGTCTGTGTAAAGTCAGTCATAGTGGAGTATATGGAAAACCAGGGTGAGCAACCCCATAACTCAGGTGGCAAGGGCCTGCTTTCAGTGGAGGTCAGTGTGTTAACGCAAGTGCAGCCAGGGGTGTTGCAGAGCAGCAGTGCCTGCAACATCACAATCCATTCAGAATTACCTTTCCTCACCACCCCAAGGGGACTTCTCAGCAGCACTCAGATAGCCCCAAATAGCTCCATTTGCACCCCAAAGGCTTTTTACTGGCTGCTCTTCCTGTCTAAAGTTGATACACTTGATTTGTTCCCCTCTCCTGTGTGTTTGTGGTGATGATGTGCTCGAAGGTGGTAAGATACACCTCCTGGTCATCACTGCTGTCCATCTTTAAGACTTGGTGAAGCTCCAAGGTGGCCCTCCCCTACCAGTGGCTGCTGAGAGAGCAACTGGGCCATTTCTACTTGGAACTGTCTGGTCTGCTCATGTTCAACCAGCTGGGATTCCTGCAGGCACTGCAAGGTGGCCAGCAACACCTCCTGGAACTGGTGATTCCTTTCATTCTCCTCCTGCTATTGATTCACTGTCAGACAGAGTATCTCCTCCATGGCCCTTCTTAATGTAAGGGATTCAGGTCAGTTCCTGTTCAGATGCCACGTGTAAAAGGATTGGGACCTACCTATCTGATAGTGCCCTATTCCTCCTGGACCAGGCTTTGATCTTGTGAGTCAGCTCACTCCCTCGGGTAATTCTGCCTGAGCTTTCTCAAGAAATCCAGGGGAAACATTTCCAGCATAAGCATGGTTAGTAGTCTGATTTTAAGCCTGATGAATGAACAAATCAGAACCTCACTGACTCTTCCCTCAAAAGTCTGTGCAGGCCCAACAGTCCCTTTCCTTGGTTTGTCCTTTCCCTAGATTTGTCCCTCAGCAACCCAAAATTTTCTGGCTCATACCTCAGAACCTCAGGCATAAGGAACTTCACACAGTCTCCCTTCTGTCCATTTGGTTTATGAAGCGATTCCCTCTTTTCAGTAGCTCCAGTAGCAGTCCACTGGGAGCGCGGCCCCCTCAGCTTTCTGCAGGGTGTAGCGTCTCCCCCTCCATTTCCTCTTTTATACAGTCAGCTAATCAAGTTACAACTCTTTCTCAGGTGCAGCAGGTGGAGCTAATCAGCCAATTGCAGGGCTCTGACCCCAGAGGAATGGTATCCCTTGTTCCTTCATAGTGCTTGTTTAAAGAAAAAGTTTAAACTTTAAAAATCTTCATTTACTCACACATTTGATAAGATTCAAAGTTATTGTAGCATATGCACCAAAGAAGCCCCTAGTAATGGCTGACACCTTAGAAAAGAGCTCTATTGACCACTCAGATTTTCTGGAGGCTCTGGATAATATAGCAGCCCACGTGTGTATCATTTTTATTGGCCTCTTAGCCTCACCACAGAAATTAGAACTGATTAAAACAGCCACTAATGCTGACATGCAACTGCAACTGGACCCAAGTTTATCAGCATGGCTGTCCCAGTAACTTATTAGGATCTCAAATCTGGTCCACGATTTCTACTGTTATGCAAGTAGATAAAAACTCTTTGAAGCTGAAGGTCAAATTACTTCTGGGAATAACACTGTGGCCCAACTGTCTTTGCAGGATAGTTTAGAAAGGCTACATCAGGATAACAAGGCTTTTCTAGAAATGCCATGAGTAAGCTGGAATGTCAGTGTGATGCTCCGGCAGATTAAGACCTACAGTCAAGCAAGTTGTACAGAATAACCACAAATACACAACTCAAAGCAACGTTCATACCAAAAGTAGTACCTAGTAAGCCTTACAGAAGAGTAGCACTAGACCTGTGGCAAGAAAAGATAAATAACTGTTCCCGGTGGCTATCTTTCTAAATTTGTAGAAATTCTGCTTCTCACGAGACTCAAAAGTCAATAGGTCATGGGAAATTAAAAGGCATCTTTTCTAGTTTTCTCTTTTGTTTGAAATATTCACGGACAATGCTCAGTACTTTGCCAGGGCTGACTTCCAAGTTTCTGGGATGAAATTTTAAGGAGCTTGCTTCCAACCCCTCATGTTCAAGACAATAGACCCTGCAGAGAACACAGTACAGATTACTAATAAAACTCTACAGCTAACACAATTGCTATTAGTTCTACTGAGCTGTAGGTCAACCCCATTCTTCAGTCCCTGGAGTAAGCCTGACTTAGCTGCTTATGGGTCAGTGGATCAGTATAACATTGCTAACTTTTGAGTAAATAGTCATTACAAGTCATGCTGCTTAAAAAACGTGAGACTGAGATGCCAAATCTAAGACGTCTCAGGCTTTCTTCTTTATTTACTAGTGTGCAGCCTAAAGCTTACAAATGAGCTTAAAGCAAAGCTTAAACCAGGAGACCCAATCTTGACCAAATTGGATGAGGAAAAACACTGGATTACACCAGATGCAGTCACTGGATATAGATGCACCCCAAGGTAGTTAGTCATTTTCACCCGCTTCCAAATTGTGTTGAATTGTCCTGTGGTCCTAGTAGCAATAGCACTCCCTTTGGGAAGAGAACTAGTCCTCTTGTGAAGAGCCCTAACCTGACTGAATAGGAGTCTACAGTTCTGGAATTTGATAGCTGAGGAATTAACTGGCTAAACCTCAAAGTTAGAAGATGACCAGATCTGGATGACAACCAGATCTGGATGACTGGCAGAGAGTCTGGATCTATAATTTGTTAAATATTAAATTTTGATAAGATTATTTAAACAGAAAAAGAAAAGCCAGAATCCAAACATATTTGGTCAAACAATTTTTGGTTATAGCCAATAGCTAGCTAGCTAGCTAACTAACTAACTAAAGAAAAGGCAGTTCTCTGCAGCATTTGGCCAAACAAATTTAGTTTTGGGTTGCTGAAAACCAAGATATTTTTAGTTTTATAAAAACAAACAACCTTTTCCATTCTACTCTACTGAGGTTTCCATAATACAAACAATACACCATAATACTACCATAATACACACAATACACATAATAATTACCAACAGTACAGCCTGACATTTCCCTGCTGCCAAGCATAGCAGTATTGGACCACTGAGCAGCCCTGTGACATGTAGGTGAACTTTGGCTTACTGGGAGTTCTGGTTAAGTGAAGTTTGTGAAATCCAGGTTTCCCTGTTTATAGTAGATATAGAGCAATGTTGTTTCCCTACATTTCATTCTCAGGTTAAATTATTCCTGGTACTTTCCTCAGTCCAGGGGAAGTGTTTCTCTTGCTGTAATTAATGCTGACCTTTTTTATGAATACTAAGTTATCTTTTATTGTCTTATCTATTAGCATCCTGACTCATTATTTTCTAGCTTTTACACTCCTTCCTTACACAGTAAGATACTTTTTTACTGTATAGGGAGTGTAACTTTTTTTTTTTTGAAGAAGGTGTGTGTGATGGAGGTTAGCTCCATGATCTCCATGATGTGGAACAGGGGTTGTTTGTTGGAAGAAAAATCAATTACATTCTCTGAAGTCAGGAAGTCGTAAAGAAAATTATTAAGAACTCTTTCACTGACATCCCCTGGATGTTAATATATAATATAGTTGTGCTTTTTCTTTCTCTCTAAAAAACAGTGTTTCCTCAGATTACTCAAAGCATAAAAAAGATGTAATTACTGCTCACATAGCTTTGTAGATTTTCTTCTGGTACGTATTCAGTGCACTATAGAAATCTACTGTCGAGCCATTCACAAGACATGCTGGACTTTTAATATTAATGTTAAATTCGATGTCCTCTTACCAGTAACACAGGCAGAGATTAGAACAGAAGCCTTGAAATAGAGCCAATACGTAAATATATTTCCTTCTGAATTTAAGCAGGCTGATAATTATCTTTTTCAACTGTATTTATTTTGTTTATGGAAGTGATAAGTTTAATGGTACTGTTAATAGAGATATTGGACATTAGTAATTCCCTCCCCCCATATATTCATATTATTTCTATTTAATTTATAATTTTTACTTTTGTGTAGGGAGGCAACATCTCTCTACATACACATGATTTATTGTGCATTGGATAAATTCTAAGGTCACTGGGCCTGATGCTTATCTCATACTGGTGTTAATCAGGAGTATCTCCTTTAAAGTGAATGGTGTCATGCCAGTTTAACACCTGAGCTAGTGAGATCAGGATGAAATCCATTAATGGTGCATTCAGAGCTGGCCAGAGAATGACTATTCCATTTTGCAACAACTTTTGAGGTTTTGAAATTTCTTTTCAGTCTGCAATGGAACCTTCTCAGCATGTATGTAACCTGCCTCAGGTGATACAGCACCAGAATTCATCACTGAATTTGGTCCACTGATTGGCTCATTAGCTTCCCTGGCTTGGATTAAGTACTGACAGGGAGTGCAATGTGAAAGCTGATCCATACCCCCCTGCAATGGCATGAAACCAAAATCTTGCATACATTTTCATGAGACTGAATTGTGTTGAAATGTCCATTTTCAGATCAAAAAGGTCAGATTTTTCATTTGCTTCTCTCTCCTCTCCTCCTTCCCCTCCTCCTGGAAGTGACTGGAGAATCCATTCTGGACCTCAGAAATCTTCCCATCAAAAACGTTGCCAAAAATCATTATGTTTCCATAAAACTTTAATTGAAAATGTTCCAACCACCCTGGGTACATTACATTGTGAGCATATCACAGGCAGAGAAGTAGCAACAGGTTCAGCTAAAAGTAAGAACCAATCCAAATCCTTCACCCTTTCCTTGTACTATCTAATCAGATCCTTTTCTGTGAATTGACATATTTTATTTTCCATTTTCACTTGCCTCTACACTTGAGTTTCAGCTGTGGTTGGTAATGCCAAATTACTTTAAGAAAGGCCATTCTTGGTATTTTTTGATCCATACGAGGACCCTTGAATGAAAGCCTGGTCTCATGAAATCGCCAGCTGTGGCTAGACTGGCTGGGTTACAGGCTAGAATCGCTATGTTGCGAGCACAAGCTAGAGATGCCTCTTTCCAATTGCAGAAAGACAATCACCTTTTTCACTTCTCTGGTGCAAGGAAACACACTGGAACTGAACCTCACATAGCTCCATTTATACCAGCTGAGGGGCTGCCCCATTAGCACTGGTTCTGTGCACTGGTATGTAGGCTTAGTGGGGTATGGAACTGTGAGTACTGCCTGATGCTGGCGGATGTTGCTGCTGGGAATAATTTTTCTCTTGGTCATTGTTATAGAACAACTATTCTAAAAATGTACTGGACGAGAAATCATTTGCACAAGTCCACTGGCGTGTTTCTCTGCAATGGGAAGTCACAAAATACTGGGCCTGGAAGTATGTATGTCACCTAATTTATTACATTATTTAAAAAAATATTGTTGAAGCTACTGAATGTTAATATAAAACTTCAATAGCTCCACAACATCTATAGAAAATGCAGTGTTTGATCAAATAAACAACAAATCAAACCTGAGGCAAAAACAAGATCCCACCACCTCACAACCAACTAGTGAAAGAAAACATTCCACTGCACCTATAATTCTTTTCCTGGAGAGAGGATGAGGTAACAAACCGTATTTGACAGATGTTAGTCATGTCACTTAATACACTACTGGAAAGTGCTCAGATACTATGGTGGTGAGTCTGGTATAAGAACTTATATAGAATAGATTAGAAACAGAATAAAGACACAATGCAGTTACTCTATCTGAGGAGTAAGTGAGATGTGTAACTTGAGTGGTGTAGACATGGATCCATGGAAAGATTAAAATCTTCACTATAATGGGTATAGGACAAATTAAGTGTGTTGAATTATAATGATGGTACTGGGATGCTGAGGAGTTAGTATGTTGTTTATAAATATAATCTGAGATGGTTTACGTAAATTAATCTTCAATTCATTTCCAAGATTAGGCAAAACACAGCAACAGAAAAGGGGATAAAACACATTTGGCAAATATTTCTTATGAGGAAAAGTCAGCTAAAGCTTTGTGTAATTTTTAAATGGAATGTATAATTGAAAGCTACACTGTAGAAGCCTTTGACAGCAATACAATATACTAATAACATTATTATTATTGGTGGGTCAAGATGAGAAACTATCCAATATCTACACATTTAATTACAGTGATTATTATTTACACATGATTTATTACCTGAGTGTAAAGTACAGCTGTCAGGATCACAGAGATGACTCAGGATTTTTCAATCCCAATTTCTTTTGTTTCCCCAAATTATGGTTTCATCAAATCCCCAAGATCACAGTATACTTTTCCTATACAGTCATTCCAACTGCACTAGAGGAAAGGCAGGAGCACTGAATTATAACTTGGTTTCTAATC
This sequence comes from Dermatemys mawii, assembly GCA_007922305.1. NCBI lineage: Eukaryota > Metazoa > Chordata > Testudines > Dermatemydidae > Dermatemys > Dermatemys mawii. The sequence goes on from ML677348.1 coordinate 6,516,934, forward strand.
AGAGATTCAGCAACCATTTTGTTCTTAAATGGGAAGTTTTACAAGCACTCTGATGACGGATCCATATCTAGGGTCTTGTCTTAAAGAAAGTACTAGACAGACTACAAAATGGGTATAGTAATGACATGGATATATTCAAGTTATTTGAACCTGTTTAATTATAATATTTTCATACTTTTTAGTACGGCTAAGACAAGTTAGGATCTTATTCCCTAAAAACATTTAGGCCTGATTCACATTTACACAGAAGGCCTTTTAGACAGCTCTGTCACTGTAAAAAAAGGGGGCCTGAAAAGGGCCTCACTGTCAACGAAAACCAGGTTTTTGTATGTTCTGAGACAGATTAATGTAAAAATTAAGATGTTTGCTATCTATATTCAATAAAGCCAGATTGTATTGAGTAGTACCTTAACTCTGTAAATAGTCCCATTAACTTCAGCCACAAGCGGAGAGGCCAGTCCTGTATGTATCCTTGTAGTGAGGCTCTCTCACCCTTGGAGTGCTCCTTTGCATCCATGCAGGACGTTGCCTCTATTTTCGGCTCCAATACCTCCTGCTGCCACCTGCCTCTGGCCCCAGGTCTTCTGACTCAGCCCTGAGGCCAAGTCACCTAAACTCAGAGCCCTCTGGGGTATCAAACAAGTCCAAATAAAACCAAATAGTTCTTCTGCCCTCTTGGGCTACTGAATTCTTCTCTTCTCTACTTACAGCCCCCGTCTCAGAGCTTCTCCAACCTGGCAGGATCCTGCACTGTTCCTGTTGTCTCTGTCTGTGTAGCCTAACCCTGGGCTTCTTTCAGACTGGGGCCCCCTTCTCCTCTGCTGTCTTTCTCTCAATTGAGTTTCTTCAGTCTACTTAGGTTAACTTAGCTCTGCCCCTTCTGATGAGGAGCCAATTAGCTACTAACCTCCCCGGGAGCAATGCATGGTTAATTGGATGCATTTGCTATCAGGTTATGGGATTTAAGCTCTATTACTGTCTCATAAACAGACTTCCCAGTTACCTCAGTGGGAGATGGATTTGTGGGGCACTTGCAGGATGGATCCCTCAATATAGTCATGCATGATAAACTGCTGTGAGTCTCTTAGAATGTATCTATGAAATCTCTACTCTGTTTTATAATGTCAATCACGTATTTTTGGGCCCATATTTATTGTTGCTCAAACAAGCTTTTTCATTTTTAAGCGTAATCATTTGAAAGATTTCATTGTCTTGCTGAGTGGTATGACCAATATACAAAACATGGTATTGTTAATTTCAAAAGCTTTTGCTAATGTAGGATTATGATAACTCCTCAATGACTCTTCCCAATCATTTACATTTTATTTACATTCCCATTAACAATTTTATTTTAAAATATACATTCGCCTAGTTATATTTTAGCTTCCATCCAGGACTGTATAAGATTTATTATGCAATATAATCACTATTGCCATACACACTTTCTTCTTCATAGAACATTGATTCCCAGTTATGCTCTTTTGGGAATCATTGTTAACTTGTTCATTCCCCATCTCTCTCTCAGCTCCCGTCCCTACCTTCCCCACCAAAAACATTCCTCTGGATTATGAGACAAGTGGTCTTCAAATCTTCCAGATTTGTGCAGGCAACAAAACTAGGATCACCTTGACTATTACTGAACAAACGCTTGTAAGCTGACAGTATTTTTGGTCTGGTTGTGCAGAAGTAGCACTCACTTTCCTAATTTTACATTAAAGCCCTGATGCTGTGTGCATGCCAATCAACAGCAAAGCTCCCATGGAGTTCAATGATGCAGTATCCTCTCCTCAATGTACAGTGCATTCTTCTTGTTTGACACCAAAGCACCAAAATAAGAAACATGAGCTTATATATTTCAAAATATGAAGCCTTCTTATTTAAAAATTCCCTATGGAGCAGGCACCATTATTTGCAGCTAAATTGAGTAAAAGGGAAAAATTTCTGCGTTGCTATAATAAACAAAACATCCTGTTTTTTTCAGCAAATTGAACAGAGCTGTGGTCTCTCTCTCTCTCTCTCTCTCTCTCTCTCACACACACACACACACAGCCTTTGTCCAATCTTACAGTCTCATATAATACATGATATATAACCAATTTTTTTCTCTTTAGAAAGAATTTCTATCAACAGCAAACTTTAAATATATTATAATGTACTAAATTCTCTCTTTCTCTCTTCCCTAGATTAATTTGGGGCCTTCAGTGTGATTAACAGTGAGGAAGAGTCAATATTATTTGTAAAATTAAAGATGTAGGCATATAATGAATAGAGAATTACAACTTCCAGTGGCTCAAAGATGAAAGCAGACAAATACAGAATGAAAATAAGACGAAAATATAGACAATGAGGGTAATTAATCACTGGAACAACTTACCAAAGAATGTGATGCATTCTCCATCACTGAAATCTTTAAATTGAGATTAAAGGTCTTTCAAAAAATATTCTCTACTTTAATCCAAAATTATGGGCTTGATGCAGGATTTACTGGGTGAGGTTCTATGAGCTGTGTTATTATTCAGGAGGTCAGATTAGGTTATCATGATAGACCTTGTGGCCTTAAAATTTACAAATCCACAATTAACGCAATTGTCCTGATTCACCACTGTGTTACTCTAGTGTTACAGTAGATCAGTTCCATGAATGTTCATTTATGCAACCTATGCACTCTGATTGGTTGTGAGTGTCTGACTCCTAAAACCTCCTAACTGTTCCACACCCCCAAATCATAGAAGCACTGCCTCCTCAAGTCTTGAGTTCCTATGTGCTTCTCTCTGGCATCTGCTCCCGAATGGCTGCTCACCATATAAAAAACCACTGCTGATAAAATTTGCAGATGATGCAAAGACTGGTGGGATTATAAAGAATGATGAGGACAGGGCAGTTATACAGAGCGCTCTAGATTTCTTGGTAAAATGGGCCTATTCAAATCAAATATGTTTAAATACAACTAAATGCAAGGTCATACATTTGGAACAAGGAACACAGGCCAAACCTACAGATTGGGGGCTTGTTTGCTGGAAACCAATGACTCTGAAAAATATTTAGGAGTTATAGCGGACAAGCAACTCGGCATGAGCAGCCAGTGCAATGTTGTGGAAAAAAGGGATAGACTGGAGAATAGTGAGTAGGAGCAGAGAGAAAATGCCTTACAGTGAGAGATTTAAAAAGAAGATTGAGAGGTGAGTATATTATAACATATAAGTACCTCTATGGAGAGGAAATACCAGGAAATAAAGGGCTCCTCAGAGAAAGGCATAACAAGAACCACGGGGTAGAAGCTGAAGCCAGAAAAATTTAAACTAAAAATAAGGCACAAATTTTTAACAGTGAGGGTGATTAACCATTGTAGGAAACTTCCAGTGGAAGTGGTGGATTTTCCAGCTCTAGATGTCTTCAGATCAAGACTAGTTGACTTTCTAGAAGATATGCTTTAGCCAAACACATGTTACTGGGCTCCATACAGGGGCAATTAGATGAAATTCTGTGGCCTATAGGAGGTCAGACAATGATTTTATTGATCTCCAAAAGGTTTCTGTAATGGCCTCCCAATACTCTCTGTATGGGGCTCATAGAATCTTAGAGTCATAGACTATCAGGGTTGGAAGGGACCTCAGGAGGTCATCTAGTCCAACTCCCTGCTCTAAGCAGGACTAATCCCCAACTAAATCATCCCAGCCAGGGCTTTGTCAAGCCTGACCTTAAAAACCTCGAAAGAAGGAGATTCCACCATCTCCCTAGGTCACCCATTCCAGTGCTTCACCACCCTCCTAGTGAAAAAGTTTTTCCTAATATCCAACCTAAACCTCCTCCACTGCAACTTGAGACCATTACTCCTTGTTCTGTCATCTGGTACCACTGAGAACAATCTGGATCCATCCTTTCTGGAACCCCTTTTCAGGTAGTTGAAAGCAGCTATCAAATTCCCTCTCATTCTTCTCTTCTGCAGACTAAACAATCCCAGTTCCCTCAGCCTCTCCTTGTAAGTCATGTGCTCCAGCCCCCTAATCATTTTTGTTGCCCTCCGCTGGACTCTTTCCAATTTTTCCACATCCTTCTTATAGTGTGGGCCCCAAAACTGGACACAATACTCTAGATGATGCCTCACCAATGTAGGGATAACTTGATGTAATTTTGTGGCCTGTATTAGATGGGAAGTTATAGTTGACGATCTAATGGTCTCCTTATTCAAGGAGTTTTTCCATCCTGTGTGATGGAGACTGTATGGAAGATAATGCCAACAGTGTTAATAGAATATTTTACACATCTCTGAAGATGTGAGGCAGTATCTGATAGCCTTGTCTATCCCACCTTTGGCTTTCCCGTCACAGGGCCTCAACCCAACTTCACTGAAGTGGAAGGAGGCATCTGTGGCATGAAAGGTAAGGGCAACATTGCATGAAAACACTGCTTTTTCCCCTTTTGATCCCCCTGCCCTGAATTCTACAAGGTTTGGTTCTTCTCTGCTCTTGTTAACTGTAGGGAGAACATGGGCCTTACAGTCCAGGAAACTAACTGACCTTAACTCCAGTGGGAGATACAACATCCCAAAAGAGGAGCATAGTTAAAATATGGGCCTGACAGGTCTTCTATTTGAAGAGTTATTATATAGTCCTCAAACCAGTTTGAACAATCTTATCACTTGTACATGTGCTCTGTGATACCTGTACAGATCCAATTTTTAATAAGTGAAATATGAATATACAAACTAAGGTTTTAGAGATGGGCCACACCAGAACCTTGTTTCAAATCCCTTTTAATTTAGGGGATTGGGGGTAAAGTGAGATCTGGATCAAAAATGTCCCTGCTATAGGGTTTGAAAAACTCAGCCAAAGCATTTGCTAAGCCAATTACCACTTTTCATTGTGCAAAATTCTGATGTGACCAACAAAATTTTTCAAAATTCAACCTCACCTGGTTTTACCCATGACTGTCTCCAAACACTAATTCCTGCCAAATCCATCATTTGGCAATTATAGTTTTGAGGGTTACGTGTGCCCTGTGTATATATTTATTATTAATGGGCATAGCTATCTTCACTCACACCAGCTGGGTACTGAGGGTCTAGTAATAAGTTTTATACTGACCTAAGTGGAGTTACTTCTGATTTACACCAGTGAAAAGAGGAGAATCAGGTCCAATATTTTTCATTCTGACATTTTTAGGAGTTTCACTGCATTCCTCCATAGAACATTCCATTCTTCTCCTTATGTTTTGATGTTTAAGTCATGTTCTCTCTAGTGATTAATGATTGGATCTTGTGGTCCGTTTATCTAGTTTATCTTTCAGAAACACAAATCCACTCATTATAGACTGCAAAATTAAATTCTATTGGGACTCTGTTCTGCTTAATTTCATTCTGTTGGTATTCATTTAGTTCCACTAGTATCTTTCACTTCGTTAAATAGGCACATGGCATTTAATGGCAAATACATGGATGCTTCAGTCTGTGGAAGAATAACTTATTCCGTGAATCAGTCACAGTCTGTTAGCTTTGCCGTTCTGCTCAACAGTCGCAATTGAAGCGATCTCTCTCTTTCCCCTTAGTGGTTTGCCTCTGTTTTTAATCAACTGATCTCCCCAGAGTGCATGGGATAGAACTTGTAGGACTGATTCAGAGCTTACAGTGAGGGTTGCAGTATAATAATATAGACAGATATTTAATCTTTATTACTATTTTCTTGCTGTAGTATAAACAGGGAAACTATGGCCCAAACTCCTGGTGTGGCCAACCAATGCAGAATGTAATCTGTGAGGTTGGGGTGGAGGTGCATAGATGACTCTTTGGTATAAAGTGAAGCAGCCTGGTGACTCCTCTAAATTGTGCAGGCTGCCATGTCCCTTACAGAACAGGAGTGGTCTAGAGCCATTCCATGGCATCTGCTCTGTGCTACTGGAGGTGATCCTCTGATGTCTAGTTACACTGGCTTTAGGGCATCATGGCACAAGGCAGCCCTAATGTAGGGGAGAAGCTATATACAGTTCCTCTGGAGAGTAAGAGAGGTGGGATGTGCCATTTCATACTTTTACTTACAATTTGTTTCTCTTTGTAAATTTGTATTAGATATCAAGGGGTTAAAATCAAGAAGAGGCAGCAATCATGTAAAAATTCCTAAACCCAGGCTCTGACACAGATTGTGTGTTGCTGTTGTCTCAACAGGAAGCAGCTTTGGAACTAGTCAGATGTTGTTTTGGTGGGCAGCTTCTCAGTCCTTTCAGGTCAATTATGCTGTTCTGGGGGTGGAATTCTTGAAGGGAGCCATCTTGTGTGTGCAGACAGTAGGAAGAGTGTGAGACAAATATCCCCAGGAATGCTGCCTGAGGGAAAAAAGGCCTGAATGGGACTTATATGAGAAGCCTCTTATTTTGGAAAAGAGCAGTGTAGCGATGTGAGACTCACCAGCGCGGCGCGTCCTGCTGGCTGTCTGAGAATTAGCTCTTTTCCAGCTCCGGAGTGCCCTTGCAGGCCGGTGTCTTGCCTGTTGCTGGCCCTGTGTCCCTGCTGGACCCTGGTGCCTCTCTATCTGGGGTGCTGCCCCCTGGGTGCCGCCCCTGGCAGTGCCCACACTCTCTCTGGGTCGCCCCTCCCCAGGGAACCCCCCCACCCTCTATCCCCAACTTACATCAGTGGTTACTGCCAGTCACCATATAGCCCCTGTTTCCTGGGGCAGACTGCAGTGCCACTCATCCGAGGCAAGGGGGGTTTGGACCTGCTGCCTTTGCCTATCCCCCAGAATCCCCTCTACAGCCCCAGTGCCTTCTTGTAGGCCTTGCACCAGGCCTGCAACCTGGGGAGTTGCCAGGCATGAGCTCCTCTCACTTTTCCCCAGCCCTGCTTGGTTGCCTAAACCCTAACCTTCAGAATCCCAGGTCCTTTTCTCTCTAAAGCTGGAGGGAAAATGTTCTACCCCCCTTCTCCTAGAGTCTTTATAATAGGGCCAGATGTGGCCTGATTGGGGCATGGCCTCAGCTGTGGCTACTTCCCCCAATCAGCCTAGCTTATGAGCTCCCCCAGGGAAGCCCTCTCCCCAGGCTGTTTTAACCCCTTCAGGGCTGGAGTGGGGTGACTGCCCTGCTACATGCAGCCAGTAAGGAGGGATCCAAGAAAATGAGTGCAACAGGGCCGTTAGGAGTTAGTTTACAGCACAGTTCCAACCTCCTAAAAAAGGCCCCTATAAACAACCACAGTGCAGCGTCTCAAGCCACACTCCAAGACCGTGAAATATTATTCCAGGAGGAATGATGGACGCCCTCAGCTATACACATGCAACCAAATATTCAAACCATTTATAAGCCAGTTCACACCAAGCCATCAGATATGTCTATGTTACAGTGATTGACTTTACAGTCAACATTTCCAACAAGGAAATAGGCCTGATAATAAAATATCTGAATAAGTAGTTCCTCTTTTTAAAGAAGTCCGTTAGTTAAAGAATCCGTTATCACTCAACCATGCTCCTTTATTGTTGCATGAAGAATTAAGTGCAGACACCTGTAGATTTTTTTTGAGTGCTTCAAAGAAACATGAGAGTCATGCTCATGACTGCTGAGGCATTTTGAGAGAAACTGGAGCTAGGATATTAGTTTATCTAGTTCAATGTGTACTGTAGATATAATATAGGTAAGAGAACAGAACCTGTAATGTGAAAAGCTGAGGCAGAATTTCAAAGAAAGGAGTATTGTTTGGTTGTATAATAGCTGCAGGAAGAAAGGCAAATAACTTGAAGTTGACTATGAATATGTCCATTCCATACAGCAATCTGATTATCTGAAAGCTTTTGGTTGACCAGAAAGATCAATTGTGGCCAAAAGCTAGATTGATTATTGCTTGCTACAGAAAGAGAAGACAGACCTTGCTGACTTCCTTCATACTGGAACTGTGGCAGACGTGCAAATAATTACTGCTCATGCTAGTATCTCACCCAAGAGTGAAAGTGGAGACACATTGACCAACTTTTTGATGTTGTAAACCTTTTAAGTGATGATAACCTTTTATTCCAACAACAAGAACATTTATATCGATTATTTTGTTTTAATTACTCATATTTGAAATAAAATATTGATACAGTACTATTGTATGGGCAGCATTTAGGAGATCCATTGAAATGTCCGCAAGAGCAGTGTCCTACAAGTAGACTGCCATCCAGGTTTCAAATGACTGTTTTTCTATGTATGCTTTGTGCTGTATAGCCATCTGTTGGTTAAATATATATACAAAGGAATTTCACGGATCTATCTTTGTCCTTTATGGAGCTCAGTGTTAACACACTGGCGATCACAATTGATAGGAAGACAAATGTACTGATAATCTATGTTATTTTTATAGAAAACAGATGACTCAGCAACTTGAGCCAACTTATAGTTTTAATGGAAAAAATGTGTGTCCAGGCCAGGCACTTCCATGGCAGATCTCCCTGCTACATGCAGAAGTGGCCCTAACGTAAGAAAAACAAAGGGGACGAAGAGCAGGTACTCAGTATGACACTCTGGGATTTGTCTGACTCCATTATAGTGCTACCTCATTTACTTCTGCAGGTCTTATTTGTATGTCAAAAGCAATGTGATCTGGTCTTCGTAGCATTACACACAATAACCTGCTGTGTGCCGTAATATTGTCGTGATCTGGTTCTTCTTTTATAAACTGTTGTAAACTGAAAAATGTTACCTTTGTATGAGTATAAAAGGGAATACTGAACTCCCCCCCTCAAGTCTGATCCTTTTGTCTTTCTCTGATTGTGTTCTGGGATTTTATTTTCACTATTGATTTTGTAAGAAAAAACATCTACAAAGTGATATCTGCTACTGCAAACATTTCAGCAGATCACAGTACAGTAAGGTCAGTGATTACATTCTCCTTAACCTGAGTAGAAGCTTTCTCAAATAAATTGTTTGCATAATCCTCCAACTATTTCTATATTTACTTTCTGTTTTGTTGTAAGGAACATTATGATTTTTTGACTTATGTATGATTATTAAATCATTCTTCAATTAGCATTCTGCTTGTAATCAAAGAATTCAAGGAGTGTACCTCCAGGAATCAATAAAGCAACAGACCATGCTAGCAGTGTGTGGGGAAGAAGTGCATTTATTCAGCATATTGCAAACTGCAGATGTAGCTTCTGCATATTGCCTATTCAAGGTTGGATTTTAAATGAAAGAAAAATCTCACCTTCCTGGCAGAAAGGTTTATATCTTTTTAACAAAAATATATTAATATCAAAGTAAAAGCCATTTTCCTCTAAAATGATTTCTTATGTTTATTATATTTTATTCTTTTATAGTGTCTGAGAAATGTGTAACCAGAGAAATCAAGGCTGTATTGTAATGGGGCAGTGTTATGATTGTATGTTCATCCTTGAATTTGACGTTTTCTTACTTGAGTGTACACCTGTGGAAGTCTTAATGTTGATGAACATAGTTTTTACATTTAATTATTAGCAAAAGTGAGAAGGGCTTCTGTTTGGGGGAGCAGCACAGAAGGTTTATGTCAGTTTGCTGCTGCTAATATTCATTCTTTTTTTAATACTCTAATGTGCGCCTCTGCAAGGCTCCCGTTAACTTCAATGTTGCAAAACAGGGCCATAGTGGTGCATATTCTTCACACAATCTTCCTCCATTGAATAGACCCAATCACATTCCCTGATATCCCCATGATTCTTTTAGTACTTCACTGTGCTGACTTCTTAGGAGGCTGAAGGGCAAAGGCCAATAGCATGCTATTCCTCTGCGAGATTATATTGGTAAATAGCAGACCCAGTCTTCCTATTGGTGTTTTTGGGGTGTCAACAAGCAGGAGTTGTCATCCCTACAATTCCAGTTAATCTTCTGTGGTGGGATGGAGAAAATTACTCTCTTCCATATTCTACAGCAGAGAGATCACATATCAGGTGGCTAGGGAAGCTCTAGGGCTTATCTCTGGAAAGGCGGCATACACAGAAAGGGCCTGATTCTTCTTTCACTTAAACTAATTTTATGCAAATGTGACTCCACTGATTTCAGGGGAGTTACTCCCAATTTACACCTAATGGAGAAAAAAAATCTGACCCCCAGTTCTTTTTTATGACTGTCTCAGAGATAGCACAGAAAATGCAACCGCTCATTCTGCAAGAACTTGTCAAAATGGCATCTGTTGACCTTAGGATGACCAGATAACAACTATAAAAAATCAGGACCCCCTTTTTTTTTCCACAGATCAGGGTATTGTTGCATATATAAGACAAAGCTCCTAATATTGGGACATCTGGTCATCCTAGTTGACCTTCCTGATCATAGATGGCATGCCAGTCTTGCTGGGATACCATGTGATTTCATCCAGCTCATCTCCCACCATGTGATTACTCCTATCTTGAAACTCAGAATGGCAGCGTCCCTCTACAGAGTACAAAAAATGATAATGCCACTGACAGCAAAAATTTCATAATGTAGCTTGCATATTTGTGGGAGCTCAGCAAACTGATAAGTAGGCAAGATTTAAGGCCTCTGCTTTCAGGCTCAACTTGGCACTGAATCTGTAGGGGACCAACGGGACTGGAGTCGCATAAAGCAGATATGCTAGCAGGGCCGGCTCCAGTTTTTTTGCCGCCTCAAGCGGCGGGAAAAAAAACAACCCTCAAGTCATGGAGTTGCCACTGAAACACCACCGGCAGACTAAGATGCTGAGAGAGAGTCTGCTGAAATGCCGCCGAATGGAGCAGTGAGGTGGGTATTGTCACTGAAATGCTGCCCAAAGAAGCAGAGCGCCGCCCCAGTTAGGAACGGTGAGCCGCCCCCCAGTGTTCGCTATGTGCTAGTTCTACACTATTGACAGAATCCTCAGCTACTCAGGGCTGGTGGCAAAGGGGTGGATTAAAGGGACCCTCATGGCTTAGGTTTTGTCCCCTAGCATTATAAATTTTTCAGTGAATATTCCATGCAGTCGTACTGCTTAGATTCTGATTACAGCAATCTTGGCAGTACATTTCAAGTAACATTTTTTTCATATATCGGTATGTGAGCTACACTTTGACGTATTAGGTGGATTTGGTAACCAGGTTATTGACAAGTATTTTAGTGGTACCCACTGATACCAAGAATGGAAGAGATTGGTATTTCAGTACCTGCCCATCACAAGTGATTATTATATTTTTTTCTCGCTTGTGCAAAACAGCCTCTGACCCAGTGCAGGAGTTTAACTACACAGAAATAGAATTAACAGTCATTTAATAGGCACAGAAGGAGTTAGAGATCAAATCAGAGAAAACTTCTGGTCCCATGCCAAAGTAACCATACCACATGGACTTCATATGCACAAGGCATTAATTTCAGAACCTATTCAAATTACATAAAAAGAATATTATTTCTCTATATCCAAGAAGAACATTTGTATATATTGAAAGCATAGCAAGTTCCCTTTACTATAAAAAGAAAGCCAGGAAACATGTAGCTTTTAATATTTGGTTTATATTTCCTTAATAACTTAATTAGTTCCTTTGACTCAAAATTATCAAATAGACACAGCATTAAATGCAGGGTAGCCTCTTTACACAAAAGTAGAGAGCAGAGTAGGGTACGAAATGTGGTAACTGGCCAAATTCCAATTTGGATAATTGCATTCTGCTTCTATAAAATAGATAGCACAGTCCTAAATTGAGAGCACTGTGTAATGTTGTTGTATGCGGTTAAAAAGTCTTTGCATTTCTTGATACAGATGTTGTTGTATGCTATTAGAAAGTCTCTGCATTTTCTGGTACAGTGTTTCATGGAATAGGTCACTGGACTAAGAGTAAGGAAACATAGGATGAAATTCCTGACAAATCCTGGGAAAAATTCCCATTGACTTTAACAAGGTCATGTTTTCTATGCTTCGATCTGCCACTGACCAGACATAGGACCTTAGGCAAGTCACTTAACCTTTTTGTGTATCAGTTTCTTGATATTTAAAATGAGGATAAGAACTCATACCTTCTTTTGTAAAATGCTTTGAAATGATGAATGCTATATATGACCTAAGGTTTATTATTAGAGGCAGTGCATACATAAATTTAAGGTTCCCTAACACTTTTCCAATTGTTTATATTGTTTTTCAGATGTTTGTTTCTTACTCTTTGTGCTTAAATTTTCCATGCAGGTTTTCTGCGTTAAGCTAAATTGTTCTGGAAAATTTCAACTGAAACGGTTCCATTTTTTCTCACACTAAGGTTAAGAAAAATACATAGTTTTGCACATGTTAAAAAATTCTTGCAACTATTTAGTTGTGAAACTCTAGTGTTGCTGTGCTTTTGAAAAGACACTTACAATTAATCTGGGAAATTTTTTTGGTGTCAGGTATTTGCTTTTTGCCATTCCTGTGAAAATCTGCCCAAATTTGGCCATGTTATGTTCTTTTGGAAATTTCAGTTCTTATATGCTCAGTAAAAGCTTGTTAGTGTTTGGGAGCTAAATTTTCTGAAGAGTCCACCTGCACTAGCCATGCTCAAGCCCAGGGCTACAGGAGCTCAGAAGCACTTTCCTTACAAATAGCCCTCTTGGCAGCCAGGCACTGCTCTGGTGCTGGAACAGAAACGGACAGCAGCCATATTGTATCTCCTGTGCTCTCATTGTGGCCCCCCCCCCCCCCCCGGTTGGTGCACAGGCAGTAAAGAGAGAAGGAGAAGAAGCCTAAGTGCAATGCAGAGGGTAAAAATTTCTTCCCAGGAAATAAGAAACACACAATAATTGGCCATCTGTAAAAAATTTGGTTTACGTGACTTGTCTATCATCACATAGGAACACTGTGGCAGAGGAATAGAAAGAATTCAGTTATCCAGGGTGGCATTCCTATTCCTTAAACATGAAACCATGTTTTCTCTTTCTGCAATTCCCAGCATCATTTACAACACACCTTCCAACTTCAGCAACAAACGAGGCAGGTGTCATACACAGGCTAGCCTCCTTCAGTACATAACCTTGATTCATCTCCAGTACACTATGTGCCCCGTGCACTGAATGAGGCAGGGTCCTTTGGAAAACATAGCATGTGATCATGTAAATAAAAATTACCATGATACATACAGCCAAGATGGCCAAATTAAGTTTGCACAGTTAGTGCAATCCTGAGCCAAGGGCAACACTGGAGCGAGAAATAGAGAATAAGTCTGATCCCAGCTCATTGTTCATTTTCTTTCTCTCTTCCCTCGTTTTTCTTCACATTTTCTTCCATTTAACTTTCCTGTTCATTCTTCAAATAAATCTATTTTTGTACAAGTGACACAAATTTCTTGTTTAATTCAAGAGAAGTGCTGGTGTTCAGCAATTGCTGGAAGAGACGCTGGATGTGAGGCATTATTTCTAATGGAAATCATAATGGGAAGTACCACAACCTATTGTAAAATCTGGTGAAAAATGCATACAATCCTGCAAACAGTGAGAAGCTGATCATAGGTACCACGTCTGCCTGTCATATGTTGGTAACGAAAAATATGTACAGGAAAACTCTTAAACTCACAGGTATACACACTTACCCCACTCATTCTTTTATGCAGAATTACAAGTAATTTCATTCACCATTCCACACAGCATTATGAAAAGTTTCAAAACCAGCCATAACATTCATCCTCTGAAGGGCAGGCAACAGTGAAACATGTGAACAAAAGCTTGATTAGCACTCTATAATAAAAGAGGAAGGACGCTGAACTTTTAAGGAAACATCTTTAGCATATATTGCAGTGCTAAACTGACCCCATGTCACAATGACAACTCTGTTTACATGATCGTATCCAGAGAACACAGTGCCAGGCATACTGGGGGAATGAAGAATGAACTAGATCTATGAATTAATCAACATGCTGGTGAGAATTAGAAGAAAATATCCCTACTCCCTCACTTGGAAAGCATGCACAAGCAATAGACAATGTAATAAACAACACTGAGGCCAGAGCAATCATCAGATTTCAGGTTCAAGAAAGTTATGTATTGGATAGAACCTCCTTCTGTTAAAAAAACAAACAAATAAAATCCCTAATCACTCTGTAATCAGAGTGGTTAGCAGTACTTAGGCTATTTAAAGAAATATATACAATGATGGTGAATCATGTCAGCCAAGTGCAACAATGATTAGTAAAATGAGAAGTGATACAGTGTGATGTAAGCTAAACTCATGCCTCTTGAGAGAGCTCCAGCTGTATTACAACTAGCCATCCTATTAAAAAAGAGTCTGTCAGTGAAACTTAGTAAGTGCTATCTGTGGTGTATTAATAGTTCAAGGTTATGATTGGGTGATAATAGGAGCAATAAAGTGTGTCATCTCATCTCACCCAGGAAGGTACTTAACACAAAATATAACATGAGGATACTGTGTAACACAAGGAGTGCCAAAAAAAAATAATCAGAAATGTAAGCAACCCTAATATGCTAGGCAGCTGACACACAACATGCAGACAAGGTCTCTGTCCTGGAGAACTTGCGATATAAATAGACAAGTAGATGGGGGATGAGGTGTAACATTAGGTATGTGATTGAGAAGTTAAGTTAGCATATGTTTTATGTAGAGTGAGCTTTTTTTAACTCCTCTGTTTTTGTTATTAATATTGGTTGAGCAAAGGACTAGCTATAAGATACTTTTTATAACTGTCAGGGCTATAACTATGCACATGCACAGAGGGATCTTATATGTAACCACCCTTGCAGTTCACTGTAGATGTTATATGAACAAAACAAAAAGCTTGATTTATGAAGAATGTACATTTAACATGCAACCACAGACATATTGAGAGTCCCACATCAGTGATTGCACTAGATTTTACTTGAACAACATTTTGATACTGACGATACAAAAAAAATATCTTTTTTCCCCACCTCAGTGTCTATTTAGCTCAGCTTTACTGTTGGCCCACTAACTATTAGATTTGCAAAGAGATCTAGAAAAGCCAGTCAGCATTTGACCCTGTGAAAGGTCCTCAGGATTTGGTCCTAAGTAAAGAAGAACTTTTGCAGGATGGAGTCACAGGGTTCCTCTGTCACCACCCAATGAACTTCACTGCCTGACTAGTTTCAGATGGTTTCTGAGTCACAAACACACACTGGGCTGTTTATCTTACACCAAAGTGCTTATTTATTTTCCCTCTTGCATTGTGATACCATGCAACACAGGCTTAGCACAAAGGTAGACTTTCCTACAGCCCTCACTTCCCAGCCCAGGCTGATTCTCTGAGCTCCTCTGGCTTCCTGTTTCCTTCCCTTATTTTTTACCCAGTTACCTTGTTAGCCCAGTGATTGTCATCCAGGTGCTCACAATGCCCCCAACAGAAAGTGTATAACTGTCCTCAGCTGGGCCTGCAGCCTTTTCCAGGCTGAAGCAATATCAGTGATCAGGGGGCTGCTGATTATCTCCCTGCCAGAGATGGTTAATATGGAGCTATTGCAGAGGTTCAGTGTGGTATCTCTCTGCAACAGCACTTCCAGTTGTGAGGACTTAACCCTGCCTAGGGTGACCAGACAGCAAGTGTGAAAAATCTGGACAAGGGTGGAGGGTAATAGGAGCCTATATAAGAAAAACACCCCAAAATCGGGACTGTCCCTATAAAATCGGGACACCTGGTCACCCTACCCCTGCCCCTTATGGCACACACATAGTTCCTGAGGCAGGACAGAACCTTTTAGAGCATCTATTGCAACAAACCAAAAATGTAACAATACCATAGACATTATGTGTGTGCTCTAGGGAGAATTATGGAACAGGTGCAACACTCTGCAGGCTATGCAACACCTGCAAGGAGCATGCTGTGTGGACACTGAACACTGTGTGCATTGAAACAGCGTGGCTAGTCTGGTCAGGTTGCACAATTACAACTCATTACCACTACAAAAGTTATTTCCCCTCCCTTGGTAGCCTACTGTTAATTGAATTGTCTCATTAGACTGACTTCACACTTGGTAAGGCAACTCCCATCTTCTCATGTATTTATACCTGCTATTGTATTTTCCACTACCTGCATCTGTTGAAGTGGGTTCTAGCCCTCGAAGGCTAATGCCCAAATAAATTTGTCAGTCTCTAAGGTGCCACAAGAACTTCTTGCTTTTCTAACTTTCTCCAGGTCAGTCACAGGGGTGTAAGCTGCAGCAGTGAACCTTCCTAGTGTAAAGGCAGCACCAGAGACATATGGGAAACAGCTATAGTAAGTAAACAGCTTAAAGAAAGTGCATAGGCCAAACGTCATTAGCTCCTGACGGCATAACACTCCCTTCCAAGGGAATCTTAGGAATTTGTTATAGTTTGGATACACGGGAATGCAGAGGAGGCCTTTTTTGTGAGAAAATCCTGTCTGTTTACAGCTTAAGTTACTTTACATTTTTCAGACTGTTCATTCAAATAGGGCAAGTCTTCATACACAGGATTAAGTGTCTGAGATTCAGAACTGGATGGCTTCCCTTGATTGTCTTGGGGACGATGGGCCTGATCCAAGTGACTTCCATTGCTGTCAGTGGGCTTTGTGTCAAGGCTTAGGACAATGGAGTTTAGCTATTGCTCTGCAGCATTTGTAGTTTTCACTACCTCTAAAGTCTAAGTCATTAAACCTTCACAGATCTCATTGTCTAGAGCAATGGACTTGGAGTATCTGACCGACTCCTGTAATGTACTGAGCACCCTGGACTCCCACCGAGGTGAGGGAAGCTTTAGTTTTAGCTAATACTGCCAAAAATCCATTTGAGGAGAATATTTTTTTCCAGCAGCACCATAGAGATGGAGAACACTGACACAATTACAGGGAGAATGGTTGGACAACACAGCAGTGAATGCTTCTCCATGTATGGCATGCTTGCCATCAAGGAGTCTTTGCTAAATTCAGGATATCAAAAGCAGACTGATGCCTAACTTTCAAGTTGGAAAAGTACAACTGAGAAATCCTGCAGCAGAATTTATAGGGGTTTTGTCTTGTGAATAAAATATAAGACAGGAATTTAAAATCCCTTGTCAGGAATTAAACCTCTATTCCTAAATTGTTTCAGCAGCAAAGTGGCATATGTGAATTCTACTCCCACTTGTACAACCTAAATCTTTGCATTAGTTTCTTATTTCACTGGAATGCTAGTCAGAGCTGTCTCTCTAGCCAAATCAGTGAAGCCCAGATATGAATCCTTTGAGGATATTAATGTCTTGCCGAATCACTTAGCCTTAGTTAACAACTCGTCTCTCAGTATCAGAGACTTGGCTGATAAATTGTGTCTGCTAGCTCTGTATTGCTCCACCAGGGAGTTGGGATTGGTTCCAATTAAAAAATAATAATAATAAAAAACTCCTATGAACTCTGGATTAAAAAGAAAACCCCTGAAGAGGTAAACATTTCAGCTGCCTGTGTCGAGCACTGGGTTCTAGTTGGTTGGGCCAGATGGTTAGAGCAGTGGTCAAAGACAGGTACCGAGGGTTAAAGACAGATGTAGAATTAGGACTGAGCTAATGGTAGCACTGAAATTGGGGTCTGGAGACAGTCCAGGAGTCAGAATGGAGGTCAGAGTGTGTAGACAAGACAAATCAGGAGTGGCTCAGGAATAGGGCAGAAGCAAGGTTGGAAGAGGGCATGGAGAAGGCTGAAGTGGGCTGGAACAAAGCTCAGGCAAGGCTGGGGCAGGAATAGGGACAGAATCGAGGGCAGGCTGGAAGACTAAGGTACCTGTAACACCATGAGGCAGCAGGAGGGTTCCTAACTGAGCAGTGCATAGAGTAACTTGCAGATCTGGTAGAGAAGTCATTGACCCGGGCCCTACCCAAAAATAGGCTACTACAGCGTACCTGAGGGATGAATCACTGCAGGTTCTGCTTGAGGGATGGGTCAGTGCAGCTGATTTGCAGCACCATGCCTGAGAGATGGGTAACTTCAGGTTCCGGTGGAGGGGTGAGTGGGTCATTGTACCTACTGAGGCTCTGGGGGAATGGATGGGCAAAGCCTGCCCATTTCTAAAGCCCCTCCTGCAGCCTAAGGGGAGGAACTACTGGACCCAAGGCTCAAATAATCTCAGGAGACAACTAATGAAAGAATAGGGATGGGAGTGAAGGTCACAGGGTCAAAAGCATGAAGCAGAGAACCCTGGACAGCACCCACTGCTCCTTGAAGGCCATGGATGGGGGGTGTGTGGATCAGGAAATGTGGGGGAAAGTTCATCCAGAACCTAAGGAGAGGCTCTGGAGGAGCCAGAAAAGGGGCTGAAACCAGGTGCACTTGAGGTACACGTGTGCCAGGTTCTTTCTCTTTCTACAGAAAAGGCAGGTGTTGGGGGAGGAGCCATGCCAGGTACATGCCCATGCTCATGGCTCCATGAAGAAACTGCCAACTAACATCCCCAGCAGGCCATGGGACCAGGGTGGGCTATCGACTTACCCACCAGGACTCCTCATCCTCCAGAGATGATAGGAGGTCCTTCCACTTGGGGTTGGGGTTGGACACGAGGATGAGGAAGTGTGGAGCACAAGTACATACATCTATTTCTTAGGCACAGTTCAGAGCTGGCCAGTTGCATATCACGCTGCCAGCTCATGTGGTGTGGAGGGGGTGGTTGGGGAGACTTGTGGGGCCCAATGGTGTGTTCTGGAGGGCTAGGGGTGAGGGATGGGTGAGGAACCCCTGCAGGTCACACTTGAGGAAAGCATGGGAAGCAGGTGCTAAGGCTCACCTCCTGGAGTATATGCTGGGGGACACGAGGGATGGAGAGCCCCATGTACCAGCCAAGTGCAGGGGGTCCACTCCAATGCTTCAGTCATTGTCCCAGAAGTCTTTGATCCTGATGGTACCAGCCAAGACCAACCTTTGGCTCACCAAGGGGGACTCCACAACTTGTACGTTGAGATGGGGGTTGTGTAGCAGGGGCTGCACAAGGAGGTCCTCCCGCTCACAGCTGCCATGGATCTGGTCACTGAGACCAGCTTCCAGGTCCTGAGAAGGTCCTGGTAGAAGACCAGCAGCTTGCAGAGGTCTCATTGGAGACCCCTTGTACACAGGTAGGAGAGCTGCCAGGAGTGAGTCATTGTAGCTGAATGATCAGTACTGGTCTGGCTATGGGTTTGCCTCATGATCTAAAGTTTAAAGCTCAAATAGATTAACTATTCTTGCTGCACACCAATCTGATTCTTTATTATTTGTATTACAGTAGCACCTAGAGGTCCCAACTGAGAGTGGGACTCCACTGTGCTAGGCACTGTACAAACACATAATGAGAGACAGTCCCTGCCTTGAAGACCTTACAGTGTAAACAGACAAGACAGAATAGAAGTATTATCATACCAATGTTACAGATGAGGAAATAATCCTGTCTAAGTTCAATCAGGACACTTATGGCAGAGCCAGGAACTGAATGCTGATCCACATCCCATGTCTCAGTCTAGTGCAGGGATTGGCAACCTTTGGCCTGCAGCCCATCAGGTTCAGCCGATCGCAGCTCCCACTGGCTGCAGTTCGCTGCTTCAGGCCAATGGGGGCTGCGGGAAGTGGCGGTCAGCACATGCCTCGGCCCGTGCCGCTTCCCGCAGCCCCCATTACAGGAAAAGGTTGCTCTCCAGCAAGTTGGGTGAAGTCTCAGGAATACAAGGTTCTCTACTACTTTTAGGCCATATGATGTTGGTCTGATCTGTGACTTTATATTAGATCTTATACTAGGTTTATGACTATTTGATGATATTTTACTTTACTTTTCAAGTTCCTGGGAAACATATTCTACAGTATCTACTTTTTATAGAAGCTAATCTTTATTTTCTTTTAGAAATTAATTTTATAAAGTTATGTTTCTTTTTTTACTCAAATTAGTGGATTTTCTCCCCTGCTGAGGAGATTACACTTGTTTTCATATATCAGTGAATAAAAATCACCCATTACTGAAAGGTAAACACCTTAGGTACAAACTTATGGAGTGAAGTTTCCTTTGATCCACAATTGCAGAAAATTAAAGAAACATAATTTGTACAAACAGAATCACTTGTTCTTAAATTCAAAGATCATCTCTTCTTCAGGTATATTCTCCCTTCCCAAATTACATGAAATTTAATTTGGATATAATACATTTCTCCATTTACTAACCTTAACTGATGTGTAGCATTACTGCATGCTTTCAGAAACCTGTTATATTCTACACTCTGAATATCAACCCTGATTAAGGTGTTTCAGTTTAGACATCTAAAATCATGAGTCACTTTTGGATGAGTCACGAGGAACATTTATGTAGAACACAAGGATAATTTCTAGGGACCAGGTTCTGTCATCTTTATGTTGATTAGTACTTTACTTTGTCAATACTTTAATTTATTGCAGTGGGACTACGTCTGGACTAAAGTAATCTGGCCTATAGTAAGGTATCATCCTGATTTCTCAGTTATTCTAATGCCACTTTACAGTGTCAGAGTGGTATAAGAGGGGCTTAGTATAAATAAGACTCAGTCCTGTCATCTTTTAAACATGAAAGAATCAAGCTGGATGAGGTAATATCTTTTATTGGCTATCCATGGTAGTACGGCAGGGGGTTTGTGATTTTGTCTGTCCTCGGCTGTGTGGAAGTACTGAACTGACCCCCCAGGCTACAGTAGTGAATGCAGAACTGCTGCCCTAGCGCTGCACACTTCAGATGGGAGAGGATTCCTTCCTGCTGATCCCCATGGAAATGAATGCTGATCTGGGCCAGGATTTCCTGCAAATTTTTGGGATGAGGGAAAGAATACACAGAGAGTGGCATTTTCTTCACCCCTCTACCAGCAGCTGCTCCCGTTGTGGGTTTGGGAAGATAGGGGAACATTCTGCAGGGCCTGCACACATTTGCTATGCCTCTCCGCATCAGATCTTAAAGAAGGTCCATAATCATTGTTATGCTCATGGCGTACACACAGAGGAGTTAGACAAAAACATGAACTACTCTTTCTGTAAGGTTGCAACCTAACAGTTACTTTATTTCTTAGAATTCAGAACCCTGCCTCACAAGAACCTCAAAACAGAGAGGCAAAGTAGGCTGAGAGGCACAGCTCACCCCATCTTACTCTAGGCTTTCTTACTGCAGACTGCTGCTAGACCTACATTGCACACTTACATACAGCCTTCAAACAGGACCAGAAAAAAACCCTGAGACTCTAAAGCAATAACTTATAATTGTAATACAGGTTTAATACAGGTTTCAAGGTTTCAATGCACCACAGTCGTACCCAGAATGATCTTCCAGACCAGTTGAGGACTTAGATAGAAACAAGTCTGTAGCAACAGACTGTAGAGGCCAGCTAGCTTTGTCACTTTTTGAGACAGAACTCAAACTGATATTTAGGAAGAAGAAAGCTCTATTCTAGTCTATTGGTTCTGTTTAGGCACTTCTCAGGTTCCAGTCACCATGACATCTAGGCATGAAAGATACATGGTGTCAGCAGGATATGTATCAAAGGAATCATTTTCCAATGGATTAACCTGATACCAAAGGTCTGAAAAAACAACACCAAAATTTACAGGTGTCCTTGCTTTGATCATTAATCAAAATATGACATACTCAGTGTACCTGTTGGAGGACTTGACACAACAAAGCATGTGAGGTACCTGACTACTTCTTGTTATGCTGTGAAAGACAGGTGTTCATTCCTGGGAAAGCTTTGAAGCTAAAAATAAAATAAAACAAAATTAAAATTAAAGGATATTTCCAGGTACATAGTAATCATCTTAATACTTACATTTCAGGGGGTTTTGTGTGTGTGTTAAATACTGACAAAACTCCTGGCTGGAAAGGAATGCAGACAATGAGGTAAAGTAAAGCCTTGTAAGTCATTTGAGATCAATCGGCAGAGAATGTGTCTCAGCCATGTCATTATCAGATTAATAGCTAAGTTCCAATTTGAGCTAGAATTATTTGGATAACAAAAATCAAAAGGAAAGTTTTCACAAACAATTTGCCTTGAAGCAAAATAAAAGTATTAGAGAAAGGATTTTTGCGATTTCCCCCACACCCCTTAAAATTCCATCCAGACTAGGTTGCTTCATAGATAAACCATGAGGCTCTTACCCATGAAATTCTTATTTATTCTATCTTGCAATTTAAAGTGAAATAAACCTTCTGATCTTCCCTGAATTCCTAGTGGACAGGACAGCATGTACTCTGTAAACCCACCATATAGATGTTCACAGCATTTGTGGCAACCATAAGTGTCCATGATCCAGAAAGGATATATACTATAGATTAGATATTTGGGGATATCCTATTGCAACTGGGTTATATGGCAAGTTGGCCATTCTGATTGTTTTATCTCTACTTTGTGCTCTGGGGTTAAAAATTTCCAAAAGCTGCCTAAGCTCCACTTTTGAAAATTGTGTCCTTTTCTTTTGCCTCCTCCTCATTTTGCCTTCTATTCTCTCATCTCCCCTTCTTATTCTTCTCTCATAGGTTTTTAACTTAACATTTGTGTTAATGCTTTTTTGAAATACTACTGAATTTGGACATCAGTGAATCATCTTTTCATGGTGATTTATTTGTAGGGTGTGGGAAGTGCCAGGGAAATCTCCCTCCTTCTAAATATCAAGCAACATCCCAGCCAGTGAATATATTTGTTCCCTCCTCTGTTTCTATTTTTCTCTTCACTTCATTATTATTTAATAAATATAATATAATATACTATTTATCTCACTCTGCAACTTGAGAAATAACCAGTATGTGGCCTCTCCCCCATCACCATTAGGAATTTCACAAGTAAAGCATTGACTTTTCCTCATGATTCATTGTGGCCAATGGCACTAGTTTTACAACAGATGTAGAAGAAGAGAAGCTTCAAACCATCTATTCCTTCCATAATTAGGTGCTATTGACCTATTGTCAAGATATAGTTTGGAGCAGCCAGTTCCGTAATTTAGGAAAATTGACTAATTTCTTGTTACTCTAAAGGTCTTCTTCATCTTGTGTTATGGTTCGGGGCAGAGACAGTGCTGGGAAACCAGCACTAAATCAAGTCTAGACTATTCCATCTTATAAATTAATGGAAAGCTTTTCTTTCTATTGCCATAAGTTAGTGGGGCAAGATTTTCAGCTGATGTGAAGCTACACAGCTCCCTTAGCTTTAATTAACTGAAGATCTGGCTGGTCCCATTCAAATTTCACCAAGTAACAATTTAATTAAAAATAATAAAAATATGTTCAGTCATATGACAATCAGAAATACATTTTTGGAAAATAGAGTTGGATAAATAGATTTTTTTATAATATAGCTCCATTGTGCTTCTAGTACTGCCTTTTTGGATGGTGGGAATGTTATTTCATGAGCATATAGGTAAGAGAACTGCAAAGCAAATCCCAGGTGTTTTTGGCATCCTTACTGCAAGTCAGATGACACTGTCATGACCCAACAGTATGTATGAAGTGAGATGAAATCATTCCAAACCATATTTTCAAAGGTTCCAACATCTCAGTTATTATGGAATGTTCCACCTGCAGGGAGAGCAACCTGTCACCAGCCTGTGAAGGATACTCCCAGCATTTTGAAGATGACACATTAGTGAAATATGTACCTTTAGAACATAAGAGGATTCTGCT
Source organism: Dermatemys mawii (assembly GCA_007922305.1). Lineage (NCBI taxonomy): Eukaryota > Metazoa > Chordata > Testudines > Dermatemydidae > Dermatemys > Dermatemys mawii. The sequence goes on from ML677348.1 coordinate 6,540,415, forward strand.
TGCTGATTGGCTTGTGAAGGCACAGTGATTTATAATACATTTAATACTGTGGCAGTTTTTTACCTTGTCCTTCTCCTTTAATAGTGCATCTATATGTACATATGTAAGTTTTTGTGTATATAGCTGAAATACCAGAGCCATTTTATGGCATATGTGGTAGAATATTAAAATTCCCATTTGTACCGTATTTTCCCCAGACGTGTTACACCCATTGATAGAAACTGTTAGGCTCACTTCCTCTTCCCTTTAGCTAGCAGCTTAGCTAGTTTGTTGATAAGCACCTATGGGAAATGGCTCAGCGCAATACAAGAAGTGTGCAAATACATTTAAAGCTAACAAAGAAAAGCATTAGCTAGATGAGCGACTAAAAAGAAAAAGTCACATAAAGACAGTCAGAAATGCAGAGTAGTCAGGACAAAACTCTTTGTCCTTTCTGGAAGGAGTCTGCTTGATTTCTATTATCATTCACATCTGCAATCCTCAATTCAGATCATATGTTTTTAAAAACTGTTTAAATTAAATACATATTTCAAAACTTTCATTTCTAAACATGAACCATGTAAATTTACTCATTCTGGAAAAATGGAATAGCCACCTTGTTCCTAACGAGTTAAGTATGGGGAATTGGAGGTGGAGGGGCGGAGGAGAAGAAGGGCTTAGAAAAACACCCTACCATCCTTCTAACCACCAATACTTTGTGTTCTTTACATGGCCCAAAGCCTGATACTGATTCCAAGATTTTGAAAGAGAATATATTTTGTCTATTGTCACAGCTATTTCTGATGTAACCTCCCCCTCTCCACCTTGCCTTTTATTTACTCTGCTGTTTCTTGAACCTTCTAGGTTGTGTGTCAAAGGATTTGCCATGGAAAGCATTTCTGAATGAAACGATTATTTTTAATATTGCATGGCTAAGGGGGGAAAATGCTGAGTAAAAGGAATTAAAGAAAAGGGAAATATTTGCAGTTGAATTCTGAAATACCATAAGTTACAAATAGAAATAGAATGCACACTACAGCCAGGGGTGAAAGTAAGTCTAGCGATTTACCTGTCTGCGGCTGGGCTGAGGCCAGCTCTGGCCCCCGGAAGGGGTGGGACCTCAGGCAGAAGGGCAGGGCTGGGGGGTCAGAGCCAGCCCCAGCCTGTCCTGTATGGGTAAGTGCCCCTCCCGCTCCCTCCCCCCCCACACTGGTGTAGCAGCAGCAACCAGAGGCTCCAGGGGCTACAGGCATGTCGCGTCTTAGGCATATTTAACATACACGACTTCAGCTTTACGCGGTCCTTAAAAAAAAAAAAAAAAAAAGGAAAGGGGATTTTTTTTAAAAAAAAAACTTCCTATAGGGGGCACGATTTCGCCTCCCATTGATGTCAATGGGTTCTGGCTAAACGCGGTTTCCGCTTTACGCAGTAACCGCGGAACGGAACCCTTGCGCAAGACGCGACATGTCTGTATTTAAAAGGACCAGGGCTCCCGCTGCCTCCACCCCCCCCGGCCCTTTAAATAGCTACTGGAGCATCGCTGCCACTACCTCAGGGCTCTGAGGGCTATTTAAAGGGCTGGGGTGATAGAGGCAGTGGGAGCCCTGGCCCCTTTAAATAGCCCCCGGAGCCCCGCTGCACCCCCAAGGCTCCAGCAGCAGATTTCTGGTGGCCATTAAAAGGGCCTGGGGCTTCAGTCACTGCTGGGAGCCCCAGGCCCTTTAAATTGCTGTCTGGGGAAGCCAGGCTGCCCCAGTACAGCACACCGGCTCTTGCTGATACGCCATACTGAGGCATACTGGCTCACTTTCACTTCTGACTACAGCGTCTATTCCAGTGACCTTTGACTATAACTCTTATGAATTTTATGAGCGATTGTTACAATCATGACTTAGATCAACACATGATGTACAGTGAAATATAGATCATTCAAACATGCCAGCAGTTACTAATTTCCAAGAACCGCTCAGTCACTGGAGTCATCACTGTGTCTCTCTACACCTAGAAACTGAATACTAGATCTAGTTTTTGTAGGCAGTTCTTGGAAAAAAGAACATACAAGATGTACATTTTCTCCTATCAGAGGAGTGGGGGAGAAAAGGTAAACAAAAGAATAGGCCACCAGGTAGTTGTCAAACAAATCTAATGAGGGAAAATACAATGCCTTTTGTGGGGCAATCAATTTTCTGACACTGCAGAATTGCCCTTTGAAACAATTTGGGTTAGATAATTTAAACAGAAGTTACAGACTTTAAGCAGATATGTCAGGTTTTGTTAAACTGGAATATGATATTTTTAATGCTAATGTCAGCTAGAACTACTGTCACTTTAGAGTACCAAGACATTAGGCCAAATTCATCTATCATATATTTCCAGTGACCTACACCTGGGATGAATTAGACACAGTGGATCAAATTCTGGCCCTACTGTACTGTATCTGCTGTTGACTTGAGCAAGTCACACATAAGTGAGGATAGAATTGGGTCAATTCTCTCTCTAATTCCTGCTGAAATAAAAAAAATCATACTTCAGACCTGGTGGATGCTCCATTCATTAATTTTCCTTTGTGGGTGACTCTGTTAACAATTAACACAGAAACCTATCCATGCACTTAGCTTGTGTGTCATATGCCATTTACTTCAATACTCCTGTGTTTCCTTGAAAATAATGAGATAGAAGCAAATTGTCAGCTTTTATTGTACTGATGTTCAACTATTTTAAGTATAACACATTAGGTTAGTTTTAGGTAGGGTATTATTCTCGATAAAATTTGTCATAACGTGACTGAAGCTGTACAACATGGATGTCATGACACCGACCCTGAACTTGTGAAGATAAATGCCTTTTATCTCTCTACAACAGGTTTTTCCACCCAGGTACGGTTGTACAGCCCTCCTGGAGAGAAGATCACACTGCAACCTAAAGGCTCAAAACCTAGAAGGCAAACAAAAACAACCCCAAATTTAATATTTTAAAAAAACCTCATGATTTTTATGGCCTGACTCATAATATTTGAAAGCTCAGGGTTGGCAATACTGGGGATGGTTCTGCATTCTTTGTTCCACCCTTCATGCACCCATGCCAAAGGAAACATAATTGTGGTGCTTGCATAAAAACTGATTGCACAGTTCGAAAGACAGCATTGTGGTACTCAGATATTGTGTGAATGGGTCAAGTCAGAGAGATAGACTGATAGATATGCTTGTTTTCAACCAGTTTATAAAATGGTCAACAATTTATGAATATTTTAATTTTGATAAAAGCTATTTGCAAAATATTTTCTGCATTTTTGACCAGATAGAATTGAGTTGTTAATTCACTGAGGCTGCAAGGAACAAAAATTATTATCCTTCCATAAAGAGAGATCTTGTCATTATTTCCCCATCACATCCACTAGCAAAAATTTGTATTTGGAAACATTATATTGTAAATACGTTAAGATGGGTCAATTTGGGGTCTAAAATCCTTGATGGTATTCATTTAAAATAAAACATAAGCTATAGTTAGGTCATCTGAAAATATAGCATGTATGACAACATAAAGCAAAAAGGACAGCACTAATAATATTTAGGCATTTTTCTACACAACCTATATGCTTAGTTTTCTTCAGTACTGGTAGGTTCTATTGAACCAATGCCAGATTGAACATTGATACCAGATGCCTGTATTGGCAAAATCTAATACAACGCATGCAGATAGTGTGTAAAGTTACACCATGTGTCATGCCCAAGCACCACAAATAACTTTTTCCTTTATCTCAAATAACATAATGTATACTCTGAGACTTCAGACAATGTAATCTTGGCAAAATGAAAGTTTTTGTAGCCAAGCACATCAAATCTAATGTATTTTATTTTACCAAGGGAGATGAATTTTAGAGAATATTCACCCAAATTAAATATATCACTGGTATTTAAAATAAAAGTACCTGTTCAGTGCAGGTAGCCTGATAAATTGTATTTGGTCAATTTGGAGGAAATCATAATTTCCTCATGCTTGCAACTAAAGAATCAAGTATTAAAAGCTTATTAAAGAGGCCCTGCCTGGAAATGTCATCAAGACACCAGAGGGGGGACTAATTTATCTACCAAAGATGCTTCAGTAGGATATCAGGGCACAGCTTCTTCTCAGGAAGATGACAGCTACAATGTAGCTAAATGGGCGTTGTTGGTGGAAAACTTCTCATATATAGGAGAAGAGGTTTCCCCTGTTCTCCTACCCACGCTTCCAAGGTTATGGGCGAGTGGGTTCCCAAACTCATAATTTGTCTTCTAACTAACTTCAAACACTTAGGATGAGTAATGAGCACATGATAGTATGCTGAATAGAGTATCCCAGTTAAAACAAACAAAAATGACATTTTTGAATTACGTTTTGAATTAAGTCTCCTCAGTGTTTCTTCTTAACAGAATACCTTACATAATGTAGTCAAAGTTTAACAAGCCACCAACATGGGTATTGGGAATGAAGTGATGGCTCGAAAAGGACCAAAATCTCAATAGTCTCTAAAAATGTGATTGCATTATTAGCTATGAAAACATTTGCATGAACAAGTTTCTGACTTTTGTGCACGAATGCTCATTTTAACACAGAAATGTATGTGACCTCACATAACTGCAGACGGTTTGGGAAAGTCAGGTGAAAATGCACCTGTCATTAAAGTAAGACCTTTTCTTGATTTTGTTTTTAGAAACAGTTTGTAAGCAATGAAAATAAGATATTTGTAAGATCTTTTTGGAAGGTTATGATAAAGTGGAAGGAGGTGGGATTTCCTTTGGTGACATTTGTTAACCAACCTCAGATATGCCGACAATATGATGATTTTTGTTGCAACGGTTGATGCTATAAAATGAATATTGGAATCTGTAAAATCAGTTAGTAAGGAATATGGACTATTCTTGAATATGGAGAAAACTAAATGCACGAATGGTGACACAATCACTAACAACAGGATACAAGATCATGATTAACAGTCAATTTGTAGCAGGAGTAGAACTAATTTAATTATCTGGGATGTTACATATCCAACCAAGGAGGCTGCTCCAAAGAAATTAGAAGACGACTAGGGAAGGCTTGCTCAGCCCTGGTCTCCTGGTCTCCAAAAATGTGAAAAAACGATGTCATCTTGAAATTGATGAAGGTTCGACTGGCAAAAAAACTTAATTTTTTCTATAGAGACTTATGCATATGAATCCTGGGAAAATAATGCTGTTGACAGGAAGAAAACTGAAGCTTCTGTCGTGCTGTATCTTTGTATCTCCTGGATGGAAAAGAAGAGGAACTCTTATATTAGAAATATTATTGGAGAGAAGCAGACTTTGCTCTCAGAAAGCATGAGGCGCAAATGTATATAGGTCACATCAGGTGTAGAGATGGAAATGAACTTGAGAAAGTTATTGTGAAAGGAATATTGGTGTGTCGTCATAGCAGGTGATGATCAGTGAGGAGATGGATAGATGGTGTGCAGCAGATCACTGGGAGGTCAGCTGCTGAGTATGTGAAATTAGCAGTGGATTTAGAAGGCTTCAGAAGATTATTAAGATCTTTCTAAAGAAATCATGTCTAGCGTAGACAAGATTACATTGTGTGATATGGGGATTTAAACCTTTCTTTTCTGAAAATTATGTTTTCTGTGGACAAAATAATAGTGATCACAATCACTCTTTTCACATCAGGTTCATTTAAAAGTTTGGTGCTCTATGCATTTTCCTGTAAAAGAAGAGAATAGGAAAAATGTTGGCAACTCTAAAGAAAATGATTTCCTAGCCTATCATCATTAACATGGAGATAGCCTGGGCAAGGACATAAATCTTTAAGGACAAAGATAATCATCTTTATAGCTTGAAAATTCCTTATTAACATGCAGATAGTGTTACTATAAATTCAGACTGTGTATTATGAGCCACACTTTTTTAGACGTTTAAATTCATTCTCTGAATACTTAGTAAGATGAATATGAAGTGAATGGCAGCTCCCCAGCTGGACGCAATTTCAGCTTAAGCAGGATGATAAAGTTCTAATATGAAGATGGAACTTATGGAAAGTGGCCAGAGCAGAAGAGCATTTCAACGGTGGAATTCTACTTCAGATGCCATTCTGGAAAGAAATAAATTCTCCAAGGTTCCTCTCCCTTTGCAGGACTTCTGAAAAACTGGGGAAAAAACAACACCCCCAAAAAATATCCCATGGAAAGCCAAGTGTGTGGTCTTGTGAAATTTCATATTAGTTTTCAAAGGAAACAGCAAGGGTGGCTTGCAGGAAAAAGACAAAAACAAATTGCAAGTCAACAAGAAATATTTTCTGTCACAAGAGGACCCAAGCCACTACAAATAGAGTTTTCCTCTTCCAACAATATGCCTATAACAGAAGTCCCTATGTAGATCACTAGATCTAGTTGTTTTTCCAGATTTTTAAGAGAAAAAGACATTGAGTGCATGCTTGTGGAAAATGAGTTAGTCAGGATACTACATAGACCTTGGGGTTTACATTTGGAGTTATTTTATATTCTTTACTTAGTTTTTGTTCCAGAAGGAACAAATGTTATATGCTTTTAATTTCTGTAATAACATTCATGCAACAAAGAGTGCAAATATAAGTGTATCTTTTTCAACATCTAGTGTATCATAGACTCATAGAATATCAGGGTTGGAAGGGACCATAGGAAGTCATCTAGTCCAACCTCCTGCTCAAAGCAGGACCAATCCCCAACTAAATCATCCCAGCCAGGGCTTTGTCAAGCCTGACCTTAAAAACCTCTAAGGAAGGAGATTCCACCACCTCCCTAGATAACCCATTCCAGTGCTTCACCATCCTCCAAGTGAAAAAGTTTTTCCTAATATCCAACTTAAACCTTCCTCACTGGAACTTGAGACCATTACTCCTTGTTCTGTCATCTGGTACCATTGAGAACAATCTAGATCCATCCTCTTTGGAACCATATTTCAGGTAGTTGAAAGCAGCTATCAAATCTCCCCTCAGTCTTCTCTTCTGTAGACTAAACAGTCCCAGTTCTCTCAGCCTGTCCTCATAAGTCATGTGCTCCAGGCCCCTAATAATTTTTGTGGCCCTTCTCTGGACTCTTTCCAGTTTTTCCACATCATTCTTGTAGCGTGGGCCCCAAAACTGGACACAGTACTCCAGATGAGGCCTCACCAATATTGAATAGAGGGGAATGATCACGTCCCTCGATCTGCTGGCAATGCCACTACTTATACAGCACAAAATGCCATTAGCTTTCTTGGCACAAGGGCACATTGTTGACTCATATCCAGCTTCTCATCCACTGTAACCCCTAGGTCTTTTTCTGCAGAACTGTTGTCTCATATCCAGCTTCTTATCCAGTGTCACCCCTAGGTCCTTTTCTGCAGAACTGCTGCCTAGCCATTTGGTCCCTACTCTGTAGCAGTGCCTGGGATTCTTCCGTCCTAAGTGCAGGACTCTGCACTTGTCCTTGTTGAACCTCATCAGATTTCTTTTGGCCCAATCCTCTAATTTGTCTAGGTCCCTCTGTATCCTATCCCTACCCTCCAGCGTATCTACCACTCCTCCCAGTTTAGTGTCATCTGCAAACTTGCTGAGGGTGCAGACCACACTATCCTCCAGGTCATTGATAAAGATATTGAATAAAACCGGCCCCAGGACCGACCCTTGGGGCACTCCGCATGATACCAGCTGCCAACTAGTCATGGAGCACAGTGACGTGTAGCACAGTGCTTAAAGCCAAATGACTTTTGTCCCTATGAAAGGTCAGACATATAGTATGAATACACTGAATTATTCCTGAAGGTACGTACAAGAATGAAATGAACCTTCAGTGGGTGCTTGCCTCCATAAAAGATGGGTAAGAATCTACAAAGAACTTAATCTCCTTAAAAGTATAGAGCCTGATCTCGATGCCAGTAAAGCTGTCTTTGCTGTGCTCCAAATGTGTAATGCAGGTTTAAAGCTGTCTTAACTACTTACATGAGGTAGATTTGCAATGGCACAGAATCTGGCCAACAAATTATAGTCACTTAAGTAAAAAAAAGAGATTCCTCTAAAAAAATTTCAGACCCCTCCATATGAGCTTTGGAACAGTATTTAAACTTGTGTTCATTTCACTCCTATGCTGATTAAAAAAAAATCACCAAAATAAATCATGAGCACTTATTACAATGTTGAAAATCAGATCTTTCAAGCAGGACAAACACACATATATATAAATATAGACCAAATCCACCCCACACTCCCTTACTCACAGGGGGAGTCCCTATTTCAATGGCAGAAATAAGAGTACATGTCCAATTTATCTCTAATTTCAGACATTTACCTTCTTTTGATAGTTATCAACCATTTTATACCGGGCCTATCGGATGTTTTAGCCTACTAGAAGACTAAAACCAGAGACTCCTTAGCATTTTGTTCAGAGAAAGCTGAAGGATTTGTAAAACACGACAACCCAAATTCCAAGAACAACTGGTAATTTTAAAAATCACCCTCGCAGACCTCTGTGGCACATGAAGGAAGCTACTTTACACAGTGATTACTGTGGGAAGAAAATGCAGAACAATCAACATTTTTGCCATTCAGCTGCAGCAAACTACTGAAATCACCGGCCTGCTTTGGTAGCTTTCCTCTTTGGAGATGGCTCCATTGGCATTACAACCTAGTTACTCTGTGTGACATTATAGCAGGGGGTTCTATTAGAGAAGCCCAGAAGAGCATAAATGAGGGAAACAAAAGAGATTTTTAATAACAGCCATTTTTACATGAAGGGAAATATAGTATTTTCCTTTTAAAGTGGTGATAACACAACATTTCATTCCACAGATGTTATTATTTATGACTCAGTATGTTTAAATTCAAAACAAAAGCCTAACAAGAATATTAGAACTAGAATGAAACACTTCATAACAACCATGCCTATGCTGTTTGCTCTGATAATGTGAAATATAAAAATTGATCTCTTAGCACTTCATTTTGGAAATAATTGCTTATTGCTCAAATAGTTTTGGAACAAGAAAGATTGAAACAAAGCTGGCAGCATCCTGTGTGAAATTCACTATTGTACACTAGGCACAATGTGTGCAAGTCCCATTTAAGCCCTGAGGACTTAGTGGTGAGTAGGCCATATGCTGACTCTCTGCACATGGGTGAATTTCACCCCATGCACCTTCCATAGGAGCATAACTCTGGCCATGATGCAATACCCTGGGAGATAATGCTGAGTAATCAGGAAAGTCATGAGAAAATTCAGGCACATTCTTTTCTCTTTTATTTCTATAGCTTCTTTCATTTCTTGCAAGTTCTGGCTAAGGCCCAGCCATTCTTTATAATAATTCAAATTCACTTGCAAATCTTTGTGTTTTAAACAGTATTTGAACATAAGTTAATACTATTTTATAGTGTTACAGACCAATTCTTGGAATCGGTGATCTGCAGAAGTCCTGTTTTAAGCCTTTTAAGGACACATTCGATTACTTTCTGAACTGAAGAAACCCACACAAAGCTGAAGAAATAATGGGGAAAAGAAGTTTGGGGCCTGAATTCTCATTTACACTATGTCTTCTCTGGTGGTGTAAAGGAGCCATAAAGAGGTTGCAAATGCACTGGTAAAGCAGTGTAAAGGACCTTAGTGTAAATGAGAATCAGTCCCCTCAATTTCTGGGATCTTGCAAGTCACTGACCATGTTACCATGCTTAGTTTCAAAAATATGATTCCCTCTTCCCCATTCTGTTGCATATGATGTCTTGTTCTATGACTCATTATACTTTGACTGAAGTATTTCACAGGGCGCATTACTCTTTTCACCCAAATGCAGAGAGTCCAAGTCAGGCCCTGCACACACTTAAGCACTTGCTCAGTGAAAATAGCGGTAAAAATGAAACCTTTTTGATGCTACAGATCTGCGCCAGGAGCATAGAGTCTATCAGAGTATTTTAGTGCCAAAAGTAAGTTTGTAATTTTTTTCTCCTTGCTGTTAACCTGCAGGGCAAGCACAGCTAAGAAGGGTTGACATGGATCCTACTTATTCTGTGGTCATCATCAGAGCTGTCCACTAAGTCCAGTTAGTTGCACCTTTGCAAGCCCAGTGATGGCAATTGTTTGCACAGATGTTAGTGATGGTCCAATTTGGCTTGCAGAATCTTTATTACTGGTGATAATGTGGAAGAAAGATGGATTGCAAACTTAATACATTTGATATATAAATTACAGAAGCACATTCCAGATATCCATAATTCTATCATTAAGGTTTAAGGTTACTTTTCAGGACAGAGCTCCTTGTAAGTGTTTCAAAGCTGCCTTGTATAGGCTACTTGCACTAGGATGAATTCAACTCTCGATTAACTGAAATGTGCAGTTATCTATAATGTAGCATTTACATACTCCTGGGGGAATTCTCCATAAAAAAATAAAAATTCTGCACCAAAAAATTAAAAAATCTGTACACAATATTTTAAAATTCTGCATATTTTATTTGTCAAAATAGCATAGTATAATCATTCCAGTTTCAATTATTTTGTTAATTTCTTTCAAAATACCTGTCAGCAAGTATGTCGCCAATAGAAACAACAGCAAAAAATATTCCCACAGGAGTAGAGAGTTAAAGAAACTCCAGCACCTCCGTTCCAGTTGGGGGGTGCTGGAGGAGGCTGTGTGGGGCCCCCAGATACCTGCACTCCCACACCCCCAGAGTCCAGCTGTGGGGCACCCTGCAGCCCAGATACCCACATCCCCTTACCCCTCGGAGCTGAGCCACAGGACACCCCCCAGCCCAGATAGCAGACCCCCACTCCACACAGCCTAGCCCTGGGGCAGCCCCCACACCCTAGACCCCTTCCCCACAGAGCCCAGTTGCAGGGCACCCCTCGGACACCAGCTCCCCCTTCCCCACATAGCCCAACCACGGGGCAGCTGCCAGACACTAGCCTCCCCACCCCAGAGATCCAGTTGTGCGTCACCCCCCAGACACCAGCCCCTTCCCCACACAGCAGGTGGGCAGCCTCCATCCCATACACCAACCTCCTCTTCCCACAGAGCCCAGCCCAGACACCAGCATCCCCAGAGCTTTTACTCCACCCAGCTTCTTTACTGTCCTGCTGGGGGACATGGTGTGGTGCAGCGCTGCCCTTCCTCACCCTTTGCCAGAGCTGGGTCTCCCAGGCCATCTCCCATCCTCGGAGAAGGAACACCAAGCAGAGCATGCAGCCTCCAGCCCCACCAGGCTGAGCGCTGCATTCACTCTGAGCTGGGCTCTGCTGAGTCCAGCAACCACTAGTGGAGGCCAGAAATACTGCGGGGAAAACAGGAATTCTGCATTCTGCAGGGGCGCAGAATTCCCCCAGGAGTGATAATGTAAATTATTGCTGTGGACATGGGAACAATCTCTCTCTCTCTCTCTCTCTCTCTCTCTCTCACACACACACACACACGCGCGCGCGCACACACACTCTCTAATAGGGCAGCCATAATTTTTTTAAAAAAACTAATATCTAACTGGAGTAAACCATCCAAAACTACCTGGTAGGGTTTTTCCAGTGCAGATAGCAGCTGGAACGAATGACTCCTGAAGTTCTATAAACTTCATGACCATTGCGTAGCTCAAGCCCCCTGTACACCCTCAGACCTGCCAAGACCACCTGACTGGATGCCAGTCTCATGATCCCCTCCCCCGCAATTCTTCCATGCTGGAAGTAGGAGAGATGAGATGAAGGGAGCCATAAGCTGCACCAGACGTAGAGGCATATCCCCTCTACATGTCATGGGAGTGTCCAGGACTAACGCCCAGGCAGCCCATTTGGTTTTAGAACCTCAGCTGGACCCTTTTTACTACATTATGTAAGGTACTCTGTTAAGAAGAAAGCCCACGCTGAAGCCCAAGATACAGATCTACCAGTGCTTGACAAGTTGGAAGGGGATGTAAATTCCTTGGTAATCTGAAAGTGTTCAAGTCCTTGAAAGATTCTCAAAATCTTCAGGTCTTTCTGGAAAAATGCTCCAGCAAAAGGAGGGAAGTCAGGCACTTCTATTTCTGTGTAAAAAATAAATCATTTTGTTAAAAAGTAATTCCCCTTCACATACCCAAATCCTCGAAAAACCCATTTTTATCCATCATGCAAGAACAGTGCAGGACACAATGGTTTTTGTTTTGTTTTTCAGCTCACCTTTAAAACCCAGAGTCAGTGTTATTTTTTTAAACTCCTGAGTAGATGTTTGATACCAAAACAGCCTTTGTTCTGAAGTAAAACTACAATATATGCTAATCATAACTGATTCATGGCCTGCTGAATTTGCTTTGAACCTCGTGCCCTAATATGGTCATATGACATTTGCCAACAAGGTGTTTGCTAAACCTAACACATTACCCAGAGATGTAACTAGAATTCAGTAGCAAGAAAAGCTACACAAGGATTTACTTGGAAATGTTAATATTAAAAAGTGTTAGACAATATGGGAAATCTATGTGAACAGTCTAAGCACCTCTGACAAATAGTTTAAAATAATAGTTAGTTAAGGTCACCTGCTCACAGACTTTAGAATTCATCTACCAGGGTCTGTCACCTGTGAGACTTGTGTCAGAGTGGCTTCTGCAGGGTATAAAGGGCATGGGATAAAACAAGGATTTGGGGTGTCTTCAAATAGATTTTGCTCCTTTTCTATACAGCATGTGGGTCAAATTCTGTAGCTTTCTTCTTTCATTTTTTTCTGGAGAGCTGAATTCACAAATTCTTTTTGCCATCTTAGGCCTCCTAAATGGAAACCTAAATGACAAGAAGTTACAGAATGACTATTTTGGACAATGTTGGCAGGAGTGCGCTCTCCAAGATTTTGATTTCCTGTGTGAAATTTGAGATGGTATGACATGCAAGTATAAATATAATTTGCCTTCCTACACACTGAGAAAGCCAGACTTCTTTTCAAAAGAGATAGCTTTTCATTTTGTTTGTTTTGCTGGGAGACAGGAAAGGAGAGAGACGTGCACTGTGTGGAACAGAGCTTTAGGGATGAGATTTTCATGGGTCAAGTGAAAAGAGAGCTGTTCTCCAGCAACAACAGATGGAAAATTGCTAAGAAGCAGAGGCTGATCAATTATTAAAGGGAAAGGAAGAATATTACTTCTGCCAATCTATAAAGGGGAATGCTCACCATCAGTGGTGCCTAGTGGTCAGGAAAGGGTGTGGCAGGTTGTTTCGCTTCTGGACATCCTCCCTTTTCAGTTCTAGTTCTGTCTTGTGGGGTCTGTCCCTTCTTTTGTGGCTCAGCCCTCTGGCCAGGTCACGCATTTCAGTCCACCCCTTTTAGGGTATACCAAAAGAATGTCCAATCAAGGACAAGTCTTTCAGCATCTGTAACACTTCTTACTCTCAGAAGTATTGTTTCTTTGTGGGATACTCAGGCCTTGTCTCCACACAAATCTTCACTGAAAGAATAATAGGAGTAAGTGAAAACCAATTTAGCTTTTTAGATGCAAGTTTGTATGTAAACCAGTCCCAAACTTACTTTTTCCTTCCTTCTTTCAATGATTTAAATATGTCCACACTATGGATTTCTTATGTCATTCATAGATGGCAAAAAGTAGTAAAGCTGCATAGACTTCAAGGGATATATACAGTATATACTCGCTCATAAACAGAATATTTTGGTAAAAAAGTGAAGCATCAAAGAGCGGGGTTGGCTTATAAACAGGTCTACACCAAAATTTGATGATTTTAAACTCTATGGAATTATTGAATTGAATATCTAATACATTGTTGTTTTGTTTACCTGGAGTGCCCACAGGCATGGAGCCCCTCAGCTCCCTGTGGCTGCAGTTCATCATTCCCACCCAATGGGAGCTGTGGAAATGGGGTAATGAAAGAGTATATACGGTGATTCTTTCTTGTTTAAACATAAAAATCATCAAACCTTGTACCGATAGCACAGATATGTATGTGCAGCATCAGATAAGGAAGTAGTATCAACCCATGCTTTAGGATGAAAATGCACCTCTAACAATCAGGAGTGGAATCACAGACATTGGATTTATTAGGTCAGGATTATTCCCGACAATGTAATTTCTAGTGCTTTGTCCAGCTGATATTTAAAATGAACACCTAAGGTGATATGATTTCCACCACCTTTAGGCATAATTTCATAGCATGCGTGAGACAAGTTGGCAATATATGTCATTGCAGTATGGGATACTCCTAGGTTTAAAGATGACCACAAACTCATTTCAGATACTGTAGCTTAATGGTCAGCCACAGATGGTAGCAATGTTTGGCTATTATTGACCTGGGATGTATCCAAACCAGTCAGATGTGAAAGGCTTCATAACCCGTTGCTAATCCCCAGAGTCCTCCTGCCACCATCATAGATGAACTATTAATAAACAATCAGCTAAATGGCAATAGACCAAGATTGTGGCCTATTACCATTTAGCTTATCAGTTGTCCTTATTCACAAGCAAATAATAATAAATTATCTACAAATAACATAAAAAAACCTTGAGGATTTATAAGAACTGCCTGATCTGAAATTGTTTTCCTAATTTGCATTAAAATAATTATTTACTCTACAAGAATCCAAAATAACTGATAATGATTGGACCTGAGAAAGATGTCCCCATTTGCAAAGCAGAATTATTCATTGCAAATATTAATATTAAATTTAGTCTTTTTTTCTGTTCATGAATATATTTGTTGCTCATAAATATTCATTGAATAATTAATGCAAGCAAATTTCAGTCTATAGGTTAGTTGCAAACTGATCATTTCATCTATTAGTTTTTCATGGTGTGAAATTACTCGTGTAAGTTACATGGTATTGTCTCCGTTTCCTGAATGGATGATGGAGACTTTTTAAACCAGGAGAATGATGAATAATGAATAGTGAAAATCACACTATTAGTAAAAAGTACTGGACGAACAATCATATGTGCTAAAATTTTGAAACTAGCATGGCTCACAATTATCACTCACAAATACCTAGCAGCTGTGAGATCACTTATGATCATCGAATAACATGACCCTACACGTAACAGGAGACTGAACTTGCTGCTTTTGATTACAAAAGTTTTCTTGAATCACATCTGTATTGCAAATGCCCACTTGTACAATGATACAATGTTTGTATGTCTCAGCAGATGAACTACATATGTTATTATTATTTATTATTACTTTTGGCACCCAAAGCCTTGCTAACTTTTATAACGTACTGGCTTTATGTAGTCCTAAAATGATGTTTCTGCACACTGGCTGGCCCACACAGCACCTAAAGAATCTACTATAGTTATACCTCAAGTCATTCTCTATTAGCTCAAGTATCAATAGCCTAGATTTTTTCAATGCAGGAAGGGCAGGAGTTCTTATGTGTCTGTGCTTAAGTGGTTCAGTTGTCTGCAGCACATGGATTTCTTACAGAATAAAGACATCATCTCTGCCCTTACGAGCTCACATTCTAATTTAGAGTTGACACAATGAGTGTGAGGGGTAAGAAACAGTAGGAAGGGATAGTGGTGGGGAAAGATGAGGGTTACAGCAATAAGATCACACAGTTTAGGCACGTGCACAGCTTGGTGGCTCAGTTATATTTTATTAAATAAACAATTATAATTAAATTGTATGCAGATCCAAAACAGCCAAAAATATCTAAAATATTAAAAATCCTCCAAACACAAAACTTCCCAGAGTGCATCTGGTATAATCCCACAAGGAAGGAAGAAAGAGGTAGGGAACATCCCAAGTGCAAATACATGTGAAGATGTGTGTTCATGGGAATACAAGCTCCCCCAGAGTACTCCTTACGAACAAAGTCTTACCCAGCCTAGTGTTTACCAGCAAACAATAAAGTGCATATAATCAAATCAACTTTGCAAAATACTTGTGGATCCTTTTCTGCACTATTAATTCAGCTGTGCTCATTAGAATCAATTTAACAAATGTCCATCTCCATTAGAAGTTAATCTGAGGCCAAGAGCAGTCTAAGGGGAACAGGGAAATAGAGGGTCAATCTAAATGAGTATTCCTCTTCATTCCTGCTAGTACCTCTGGGTACTGGGTGGATCTTGGTTTGCCTATAAAACTTGTACGGAGAGACTCCAGTTGCAATAGTCTTATCTGGAGAAAACTGAAATGAAACAACTCTCTGAGGGGAACAGGCCGAACGCCGATGTATACTCACTCTTTCCCACACACACATAGCGCCTCTCTCTTTGAGGGGAACCTAACTCTAAGCTAGGCCCCTTCTTTTTCACATTTCTCTGCAGGACATAGGCCCAACTAAGACCTAAATCTACACTTCTTTCCTATGTTTTCTGCCCCTCAGTGAGAAGGATTCTGAAGAGTTTGCTCATTTGGCATAAAGTCTTTAGTTATCTGCTCTTGTTTAAAAAAAAAACGAAACACACACTATCCAATACAATTTCCTGTCAGTAGCCTATTACTTATGTAGGGCTCTAATGGTCTCTGTTCACTTTGTAATCAGCCACCTGATGCAAAGAGCAGTAGGAATATCCACAAAGGCTAAATATTTCCTTAATATGCTGTTATATTTACTATACCATATGGCTGTGTGCCGCTTATTTCACTTTCTGTCTCTGCTACAGTAAGGTATAATATTTAGCTGCTGTCGTGCTTTTTACCCAGCTTGTTGTGATTCTGGCTGCTCCACATATGGAGGTTTCTTTGCTCAGATCCTGCCAAATATGTCAAAATTCAGTGGATTGTATATATACATTATCAACAGGGACTAAGTGGAGGCCACCACCAAAACCTTTCACTTTAGATTTGTGAAATAGCGTGATAGTATATGCCATCCAACACCCCTTCCCAGTTCCAGTTAGTCGAGAAATATATAATCTCTTTCTTGTATTTGCTCCTAGCTGACAAAGTAGTATATTATTTTTAACTTTGTCACTAAGCTTCGACTTTTCCCAGAACAATACCTAAATGCAAAATGCATTAACGCAAATGTCTGTCTGAACTCCTAACCTATCTGGCATTAAAGAGCTATAAAATGTTGCCATATTTGTCTATAGTAGATTTTAACAGCCTTTCTGGACAATATCATTTAAGAAACATTGTTGTGCAGTGGAATTAATTAATACGGGTAACAGGTATAACATGCATTTTTATTGTTTCTTATACGCCATAAAATTTCCAAGACAGAAGCACCTGGGAAAACCATACAGTCTGACTGGGCATCACATTAGGAAGGCCTAGATGAGAGCAGATGGAAAGTTTGAGGATGAAATAAGAGCAGATGGGAAGTCTGAAGGTGAAATCTGAACGTAGGTATTTCAACGTTCACATTGCTGAACATAAAGTCCCATTAAACAAGTTCTGATAAAGAGTTAAACTGACAGGCTCTGCAGTGACCTCCCTCCTGATGGATTTCCAGTGTCACTTAGCTGTCAACAATTTTTGTGGCAGCAGTTAGAAAAGCACTTCCTTTAACTCTGCCTGCTTATTTATAAACCAGCAGATTGTTAGACAGCCATTCTGTACCTGGGATTTTATGAAGGCGGTGGTGCTATAAATAGGGAGAAAAGTTTTCACTTTTTTTTTATAGACCTGATTGCCTCTCCCCTATAATTTCCCTCTTCTCCATTTGGACAACTGTGCGCACGCAGAAAACCATGCTGGCAAGGACTTAATGAAGTGCAGCCAGTGCAGACCTGTGCACTGCGCAGTAGGAAGTATTCTGGTGTTTTAGAAGATGTCATGCATCCCACAAATGGCCTGTTTCATGAAAAGAAGTCCAAACTGGCTAGCATAACTATACGCAGAGTATGGTGTGGCTTATTATAATGTGTTCTGCTTTTTGAAAAAACTTTACCACCTACTGTTCCTCAAACAATACAGGTCTGTCACAGTTCTGTGAAGCAACTATGCTCCCAAAAGTATAACAACAAATTTTAATGACTACTAATATTTTAGGGGCAAATTCATGGGATGCTTCATATATGTGTGAGAGGCCTTGTGACTCTCCTTGCATCCCTGATAGACACTAGGCCAGAGGTCCCCAAACTGTGGGGTGTACTCCCCTATGGAGTGCAGAGGAACATTTTTTTTGTGGGGTGGGAGGGGGCATCTGGCCCCCGGGCCAGTCTCCACAGGGGGTGGGGAGGGAGCACCATCCAGCTCTGTGCCTGGAGCTCCAGCTGCCAACCTTGGCCTCTGGCCGAGTGCCCTGGCTGTGCTCCCAGACTTTGCTCCCTTACCTCTGTCCACACCCTCTCCTTCCTGGAGCCATGGTCCCCTCCTGGCCCTGGCTCTGGGGGTGGGGGCGTCAGGGTAAGGGAGGGCACAAGGTAAAAAGTTTGGGGACCACTGCACTAGGCTAAGAATCTCTCTTCCAGAGTAAAGTTAACCCTGATGCAGAGGGCCTTTGCAAGGTGCTGGATGCTGAGCCCTTGTTAACTCAACTTGTAAGCGTTCAACTCGGGTTTATTATTATTATTATTTATATTACCATAGCACCTAGGAGCCCTAGTCATGAACTAGGCTTAACTGATGTGTAAAGCCCTTCATAACCCTTCTGAGGACTGGGATGTCGTTTTAAAATGCCACACATGTGTTACATGGCACTGTACAAAACATAGGGTTAGATAAGGTATATGGCTTTATGTCTCCATGTATGCACTGCCAGTAAATCATCCCCTCCATCCAGCCTAGGGTGCCTTGTACCACTATCTGGCTACACCCTGAGCCTACAAGCCCCATTACCTCCTTCCCTTGGGCCCACATTGGGACTGTCAGCTTGGAGGGAGTCCTTCTACTGGCCCTCTGTTCTGATATCCAAACCTGTGTGTATTCACATTCCATCAGTGGGGACTCGTTCTTCCTGTATCCCTGTTCTCCATAGGAGTAGCCGGTTACTGAAGTCATCCCTGTGGGCTTCTGCCTGGTGGGGAGCAGATTTAAACTAGAAGCAGGGCCTGTGTCTGAGCTCAAGGGCTCTAGTCTGGTTATTTCAGCACCAAGCAGTGATCTGGGTAATACCTCATCTGAGCTTGCCCTGTGTGTCGCCAAGGTCTTTCCCTTTACATGCGGGTAGCTTGTTTCACTAGAGTGGGGTGTGTTCATATTTTCCATCATGCTGGGAAATGTGCTGGGGTTTGGTGTCTACTGGCAGGCATCTGGTACTATCAGTGGCGCTAGCTGGCAAGTGGGCAGAGACCGTGCATGTCCCATCTCCAGTGACCCTACAGCTGCGAGAAAATTCTCTCTCAGTTGCACTGCATCCAACAACGACTCAGCGCAATGCCAGCGAACTCACTCCTGGACCCTCACCGGAAGTATGGATGCAAACTGCTCTGTTAGGACCAACTCTGCAACTTCAGGCCTGGAGTGCTTCTCTGGATGAAGCCACTGCCAGCAATGCTCTTATAATCATTGTGCCATCAGCTAAGGTCGTATCCCCATGGGGTAGGTCTGTGTTCTAAAGTGAAGCTGACATCTCTCTTCTATTTTAGGTAACCTAAAACAGTGTGGCGTTCACCTGACTGTAGTCTCTAGCCTGCTCAGGATCAAGATTACAGTAAGCCCTCTGTGCCTATCCCATCAGGTATGGAGCTAAAACCTAACCAATGCCTACTGCTTGAGAGGCCAGCACCACCCTCTCAAAGGTGGCGAGGAATGCCTCTGGATTGTCATCAGGACCCATCTTAATTAACTTCACCAGTGCAGATGGCAGATCTCCGCCTAGCGTGTTGGGCCTTGCAGAGTCTCACTGTGCAGGTGCCAAAGATCTTAACTGTTGCATAAAGTCTCTCTGGGTTCTTGCTGCTAGGATACAATCTCCTTTACTGGCTAGGCCTATTGCTGGGCCATCCACAGCTGCAACGTCAGCTGCTGGAATTGCTCTTGCTGGATGGCCTGCTGTTACCACTCTGCCATCCACTTACATCAGCCTTTGGGGTCCGCCTCGGTGGAAGCCCCCTCTCAGCGAACTGGTGTGGAACCTGTTTCTGTCTCGGGACCTTGTATCAGGCATAGGGCTTTATGCCCATATTCTCTACCAGTTGTAGTTGGCCAACCTTCAGCCTGGACTTGGCTATAGTCTCTTGCCCCAGGTCTCCTCTGGGACCCCCCATTCCTGGGCCATTTCTCTGTTTCCAGTGGGAGATCAGCTCACTCCTGGGTCCTTTCTGTGTCCAATTACTTCAAGTCTCTGGCAGCGCTCCCCAAGCCTCCGCCACTGGTCACTAGCTTGCAGTAGCCCTCCAGGGGTTGTAACAGTCTGACCACAAACAAGAGGGGAGGGAGGAAAGAAAAGGCTAGGTACAGCCTCAGGCTAGGCTCCCCTTGCTACTGGAGCTCACTAGCAGTCTGTAGCAGTCTCTCCTCCTAGGCAAACTGACCCCCCCTCTGTGGCAAGTTTCACCTTTTTAAGCTCCCCTTTTCCAGGTGCAGCATGTTCTGCAGGTGCACCTAATTGGTTCTGCCTGAATGCTCGTTAGCCTTTATATCAGTGGGATGGGGGCATGTCTCTCCACACTCCTGACTAATTTAGATTTGGGGAGTGTTCTTTTAACAGCCCAGGGTTGGCAGGATAATGCAAAACTATGGTTGACTGAGATTTTAATTCCTGCAAAAATGTGTCCAGGGGCTTAGGCAATGGGTGGAAAGGTCTCTTACAAATCTAAATGAGCTGCTGTTTTGAGCAGCCAATGTAGCGATAACCATTACTTTATTATGGCTCTGAATTATTTTTCTGGTTTCTAATAGCTGCTATGGCAGGCAATATCAATTTTAGGAGCTTGTGAATCATGTGGAAACTTTGCAGAAGTGTAGAGATTCATCTACAGTTTGTGAAGTTTCCAGCTCATTTGCTTATCTCATGCATGTGTCCAACAAGGGCAACCACCTGCAGTTTATGGTGGGCTTTCATGGTCTGGAAAACTATGGATCTTGCCAGGTGAACAAAGCCCTAAACTACCATCCTTCAAATCAATAGCTCTGTTGCCAGACAGCTTAAGCTGAGGCTGAAGGAAGAATCATTGTATCCTGAAATTCTGGAAAGCTCTTGAGTAATGGTCTGAAAAGTGACAGGCTTGCACATGTCCCTACTGTACTTGAGGAAGTGCATTTCCTATGATTAATGGCCTCTCTGCAGTGCACAATGCCTTTTAAGATTTTTTCCCCAGTAAGCCAAGCCAAAGAATGTTTCCAGTTTCTCAGGCTCTATTTACCTTCTCTCTCATTAGAAAAGGCTATTTTCCTTGCATTCTGATGATTGCGCACATACTTAAACACTTTTGATTGTTTTCAGCTGCTACTGCTGGGTTCCAGAAAACTGAAACATAAAAATAGATATCTCATACTACATATCCAGCAGTCACCCTGCTACGCCATTTACAATTTGCTTTGGTTGTCTAGGGGTGGCAGCATGCAGAATTATGGCCCCATGTCTCTTGTGTCAGTCTGCATGATCGTAGTTTGACACTTACCTCCTGCTTTCTACTGGGATTCTTGCAGTTGCTTTAGAGTTTCAAAAGAACTTTAGGGCTGCATAGGAACCTAGCTATGAACACAGGACTGAAGGGAAATTACTGAGGATTGGGCCAGACTAGCAGTCTGGGCAGCCACTGTAACTTTTCATTGTTCTCCAGCAGACCACCAGAGAACAATATGTTATAAATCCTTACCTCATTCTGAGCCAGTCAGATCCATCCAGTCTTCAGTGTTGCAATCTCTCTTTTCTTACCGTAATTGCTCCCTGATGAAAAAGTAATATATTTTTAGCATACCTCAAGTATAAGATACTAAAATTATACTACCTTTCATAAGGGTTGCCTCATAAATGCAGCATTCCACTTTTATGGACACTGCAATGGGTGTTTCATAACATATCATAAACAATTTAATTTGTGATGAAGTAACCCAGTGAATTATCTTGGTTTAAAATTGGGCTTGCAGACACACTGAATTTGTTTCTGTGTGCCTTGAATGCCAGAACTGCGGAGAGTTGTCCCCACTTTTAACCTTTGGACTGTCAGTGAATAAAAAGCTAAAAGCTTAAAATGCTTTGAAATGAATGTGAATTTATGTCCTGAGTTCATGGAGGAGTGAGGGAACATACCTCCCTTTATTAAAATGAAGCAATTTGTTTCACTTCTTTTTCTATTCTGAGTTGTTGTTTAGCGTCACTGAGCCCTGTTAAACAGATGCTACATTCCACCCCCGATCTACTTTCAAGTGGCCAATGGAAGTGATTTGTTTTCTAGTGTGTACAAAAGGCCCCTATTCAGCCAAACACTTAAGCACATGTTTATGTCCCATTGATTTCATCATGTGAAGAGCGATGGGATTACTCACATACAAAACTGAGCATGTGCTGAATTAGGACCAAAGTTTGTAAAAGTGCTTAAAGTCAGTCCAAGCTGAAAGGCAACATAATAAATGTAAGACAATAATTAGTTTATCATCTATAAGAAAGTGATTAAAACAAAGGATATTACACTTATGAAATGTTTAGTCACAGCTGTCGGTGCCTCTGATTTGGTAAATTCACAGTAAATTTCATAGGCTTGGTGTCATCTCTACTTAATTTTCTTTTGTGGTTCTGCTATTGAAACTGCTTATGGGACAACTCTATTAAGAGGTCCCCACAGTCATGTATAATACAATATATACATAGTGCATCTACATATATATATTCTCCTTTGCAGTATTGAAAAATACCATGCAGAGATGGCCTGCACTGTTGTTCACATGTAAGTTGGTGCATTTTCCTGCTGGGCTACTTTGCAAGTTTTTTGTTCTTTAAACTGCAGCTCTACTCTGAAAAACCATAGAGCTGGCATTGTGGGTTTCTCTCAGTGGATTCCAGTGCAAATGTGTTTAATTTACAAAAAACTGTCAGCTCTGCAGACTCATGTTGGGATCTGAGAGGCAGATTCTATACCTTCCTTGCCCCTTTGTGTAGTCAGTTTCGTTTTCCACCAAAAATGCAAGGCAGTAGAGAATCAAGCCCATCATTTTAAAATGAATTGGCAGTGCCCCTTTAAAAAAACCCATACTTTTTATTATAACATTTTTACCCTGCTCAATATCTGTACTTCACATGTTTTGTTGTATTTAACCACATTGCCATGTACAACCTTATACCCACTGATGAAAGCTGTACATGATGCTACAGTCTAAAGGCACAAGCAGTTACAATGCAGTGCAATACAATTTGAAACACAACACAATGACTAGTATGTGGCTAGTTTGTGCATTATATATGTAGCTGCATGTGGTTATCCATTTCTTTTCTTCATAAACAAACAATAGCATATTTGAAATAGGAATTTATATGCGAACATACTAATTATACATTTGCACACATGCATAGATCAAATACACACAAACAAATTGATTGCACTTAACATAACTGTGCTATGATTCAAGAATAGTCCCTTTTTTGTTTTGGAGGGAATGAATTTTAAAGTGATAACAGTGAGAGTTGTATCGAAAGGAAAATGCTAAGGCTAATAGCATTTACCATGACGACAGATGGCAGCTGGTAGGGTTCCCTAAAAGAGCAGTAGTGACATTACTCTGAGGCAGCACCAAAAGAATTTATCCAAGAGCTATTAGGACCACACATGTGGTCTGATTACACTTACGTTAAATTTCTTTCCTTGTCTGCCTACTTTAAATATTCCAGAGTTTCCATTTCATTCTCTGCAAGGAGGCTCTCTCATGTGTTGGCCCATGTTGTCTATTCCCTCAAGTTCAGTTCACTTTTCAATACATTCAGTCTTCATAACTTTGCCTACCTATTTTACTGTAGACATAATGTATATTTTTGAATGTAGCATACAGCGGATAATGCAGCTGGGCGTGATTATTTCCACTGGTGCAGGGAGATGGTGAGGGTGTTCAGAGATTTGCCCAGAGCAGGAGTGAAAGTCAGGCGGTACGGGCCAGTACGGTGAACCAGTAAAATGTGGCCGCCTGTACCAGCCTCTACTGCCTTACTTTAAAGCGTTGCCGTGGCTTGAATAGTGATATGACTAAAAGTATCAACACCTGAGCCACCAAATGGAGAGGGAGTTCCAGCTGCTTCTAGTGCAGGTGCTGCTGAAAGGGAAAATATATATTTAGAACGAGTTCACTGGACCTCAGTCTGAACATGATTTTTGTTTCTCTTTTTTGCAAGCTCATGACACTGGTGAGAGAAGCAGAAAGAAAGTGAAGTGTGGGAAGGGGACTAGAGTGAGCACCATGACATGAAAAGCAGCTTTACTATCCTTTTCCTTACCCTGTCCTCAATGCCATTGCCTACAACCAGCAGAGTAAATGGCTAGGAAAGGAGTCATAGGTTGACTTGCTGTATTTTGTCTGACTGAGACACTTACACTGCTTACCTTTCGTTCTCCATCGCCTGTAATCACATTCCCCTTAGGGTCATCATGAGCACAGGAGCATGGAATTTTTTTTTTTTTTTAAGAAAAAAGGGTTCACCTAAGCACACGATTCCCTTTTGAATCAGTTTTTCCATCAAATGAAAATGAGAAAGGAAAAAGAAGTCAAATGTGACCTTTTTTTTCTACATTATGCCCAGTCCCACTTTGACAGTAAAGTAACAGAAACTGCACTTCTCTTTTAAGGCTTGCAAGGTGAGATTTTTTGCCTAGGTTCATGTAGCTAAACTAAATGGACTTACAATGATGACTTCAGGTGTAAAACCTATCCTGGCAGTGGAAGGAGGAGGAGGTGGTGTGGCCATGGAAAACAGCTACAACCTTCTCTTTGGCAGGATGGTTGTAGGTAGCCTGCATAGCCCACTCAATGTGGATGGTGCGGGATGGTAAATAAGTATAGGTAGGGTGGCAAGAGATGCCTCTTTTACGCTATCACCTCTCCTGGCTGCCTTTACAAGTGAGGTACCAGGTCATAGGCCTAGTGGTCAGAGCAGGAGTTTAGCCTAGTGGCTGGAGTTAAAATGGCAGAGCCAAGAATTGAGACAGGGTCAGAACCAGGAACCATGGCTGAAGGTCAAAGCCAAAGTCAGAGTCCGAAGGCCAGAATCAAAGATCGAGACAGAGTCGGAGTCAGGAATCAGAGCTGAGGGTCAGAACCAGATTACCAGTGTCAGGGAAGGCAGGAGCAGGGCTGGGATAGGGCTGGAACAAGACTTGGCATGGGGCAGAATCTGGGCTAGAGCCAGGGAGAAGCAAAGCAGGAGCAGGGCTTGGAGAGAGACAAGCCAAAGAAGACAGATGTGGGTGTGTGCATTGAGCAGCCACTGAGTTATGGTTGCTGCTGGGCTTTGGAACCAGCCTGCCAGCTTACTCAGCTCATCAGGCAGGGTGGTCCATCAGGCAGCTTACCTGACTTGTTAGGCCGTCAGGAGTCCTGAGCAGGTGCAGCTGTAGGGCCTTCCTCCTGACAGGAGACTCCTGTGGAGTGCCAGCTACAAATCAAACACACTGGCATCATGGATGAAATGACAAAGTGAAGGTGGCAAAAATACTAAATCTCTCATCCATTGGGTCGCTGGTACTCTCTTTTGGAACATTTATCTCAATGGAATGATCTAGGTTACACTTGAGGACTGCTGCAGAACCTGCTTTTTGCAGAGTAACTCCTAAAATGTTTAATAGGGTTAATTCATTTATAGAGCTGGATAATGAGAGTTTGTATCAGTGCTATGCTGAAGAGCTTTGCCTCATAAATGCTGCTCCCCTCTTATATGGATGTCTCAAGATCCATGCTATTATTGGGACTCACTCAAGTTATCATTATTATTTGTTATTTCTATTACTGTGGTGCCTCGAGGCCCCAGTCATGGCTCAGGACTTGGTTGTGCAAACACAGAACAAAAAGGCAGTCCCTGCCCCAAAGAACTTACAATCTTAGTATAGGATGAGAGACAACGCCTATGTGCATGCTGACAGGGGAGTGCAGGGAAACAATGAGACAATATTGATCAACGTGTAGGGGTGCTGAAACAATTTGTTATAGTGGCGGTGCTGAGAGCCATTGAACCAAGCTGTAAATCCAGTATATGACAGAATCCACTTCAAGCTAGGGGGTGCTATTGCACCCCCAGAACCTCTAGTTCCAGTACCTATATCAACATGGTCTGGTCTCAGCACATCCTGTCACTTTCACAAGAGGAAATCCTGCCCCTAACCTCCAATGGGAAAGTTGGAGAAATTTAACCCATCCCTGAACACCCAGAAATTCCATCTCTAAATTCCAGCACCCAGAAATTCTCTCTCTATTGTCCAAGCCCCTCCATGGGAAAAGCTGTGTGAAGATAGCATTTACCATGCTTGTAAAGTTGGGAGTCTACTCTGGGGATGGAGTGTAGAATCAAACCATATTAGAAATTCTAAGGATTATCATTAATATATTCCATTACCAGGTTTTTTTTATATTAAAGTGAATTTTCATCGCTTGTTCAGTAGGGTTCCAAAAGCAGGTGCTCTGCATTCTCCTAGAGTAGATTGGGTTTGGAGCATAACTTCTTTTCCCTCATTTCCCACTTGCTACATATGCTTGTTTCTACTTAAATGGATTCCTCACCCACTTTTGTCTCTTATAACCAAATTAGAAAGGAATTCTTTTATTCCAGAAGTGCTCCTCAAGGTATATTTTCCTATATTAGTACATTCTTCAATCTTTCCCTTTAGCTCTCACAGAGGAGCTAAATGTTTTTCAATCTTCAAGGCAAGAAAGTTTCAGACATAACTGATGTTAAAGGCAATGAGAGGTTCATATAACTTTACCTGCTATGCTTGTTTGCTGGTCAGAGGATACTCTTTAGACAGATGAGAAGTTTTAGTTTCATATTAATTTATACTAAGTAGTCTAATTAAAAACTAATCTCAATTACAAACTCAATATAGCTGCTTGCTGGAACGGTGGCCCTAAATAGACAAAAGATCAACCATTTATAGGAACATATGAATTTCCATAGCGAAGCAGATTGCTCATCTAGTTTGATAGCTTGTCTTCAACAGTGTCCTATGCCACATTTTGCAGAGGAAGTTGTAGAACTCCCATAATACTCCTAATTATGTAACCTTATACCATGAGAAGACATTTCTTCCTCTTTCCAGCTGGGGATCAGTTCATGTCCTAAGGCAGGAGAATTGATGACAGCCCTTGAAATTTTTAGCCTAGAATAGCTGCAGATGCTTTCACTGTATGCAGAGACACACTCATTGGCAAGTTACATACTCTACAGTGCCAACTAGTGGAAGATGTCAGCCCTAGTTTTAGTTAACAGTTTTATTACTGAGCTGGAAGTGGGATTAAGTAGCACAGTCTTTAAGTTTGCAGGTTTATTACTTTATGCAAAGGTTTTGGGAGCTTTTCTTATATTAAAGCTTATGTTAAGGTTCATTTTCCCCTGAAGGGAAGGTCTAACCTCCTACCTGGGATGGATTGCTGAACAGCAGCAAAATCAGCGACTGCCTTTCTTATGGGATACACCTTAATAGTAGTGGGACTTTAAAGAGACATAGGATGTTACTAAAAAATATTTCAAGGGAAAGTCTGTACTGAAAGCTGCTTGTAGGAGCAACTTTTTTAGAAGTTAACATATCTCTTTTAATTTGTGTTATAAGTAACCCATTCAATTGTGTTTAAGGTTTGTATCTGAGGCTGGGAAAATGTGTCATCATTCATCATTTTGTTAAATTCCTGCATATTTTCATCATTGTCATGATACCGATCAAAGCACCTTTGACTTTATAAAACAAGCTAGGAACTAACTCCCTTCAACTTCCCCTTTGTCTTTTAAAGAATTGCACCTGCAAATAGCAGGGGTAATTAATTTAAATGGACAGATGTTACAAACAATGAGAACAAAGAAATGATGCATGAGGACCTAAATGAATATACAAGTATGAGTAGGCAATAAAATTTTATATGACTTAGAAAAATGCAAGCTAGATAAAATAATCTAAGCCACAAGTAATTCAGTGCAGGGAAAACAGTTGTCATGAGGTAGTACGGGACGACACAGGAGACACTGGGATAGCTGTGCAACAAGGTAATGTAATATCTTTTATCTTTTTTGCATTTGAACCATCATCTAACATTTCATATTAGTTAATTAGAGCGTAAACCTCTTGAAAGCTTTTGTAAAACAGCCATTTATATTTTCTGTATCCTACGAATAATAATAATGATGAAAATCAGTATCATACCACAGCCCAGGAGGCAATGGTCCCTGTTCATAACCCATCAGTGAGGCTAGCTCTCCTAAATACAATTGTAGACAACTGAGCATGATAGACATGTTTCCAAATTAGAGAGACTTTGGAGAAGAACACAGTGGATTAAGAGACAGTGGGATTTATTTATGGAAAGAGCAAATGTGAAAAGTAGGGCCAACTGATGAGCAAGGAAGGAATATGATAAAAATCTGTAAACATTTGAAAGGTATAAATGCCAATAAAGAAGAGGAACTGTGTTTGGTGATCAAAAGGGCTATTGTTAAGAGACAGGTTAGAGAAGCAGGCTGGGGGAGAGAATGGCAAGGCCGGATAGTCTCATAAAATGTGCACATGCAACTCTCATAACTGAATTCAAATAGATTTAGTTCCAGCTGTGCCTGTTCCCATATATGTGACCTTCAGTGAATAACTCAAGTTATCTCATTCAAGTATAATGATAGTTACCTACCTTACAGTGATGTTATGAGACTCAGTTAATACTTTTAATAACTTTGGATGAAATGTACTGTGTGTCACAATTTGAGTTTCCAACTCCTTCCTCCATACTACTTCCTAGGAATTCCACTTCATACATATTGCCCCAAAAGATCAATCACGTCGCTATTTTCTTCAACGTAGTCTTCTGAAGTTCACATTATCTTCCAGAGATGGCATCAATCTGTCTTCCTCCTAAAAGACACTATGTGCAATCCCACAATAGTACACAAACATAGATCCCAAATGTATTAAATATTATTCAGTAAGATTAATCTTAACTCAATAAGGTTTGCCTATGATACTGCATGATATTGTCACATCTGTCGCACATCTGATTGCAAAGTATTCTATAATAGGATGAAATTAAGGACATTGGAAGATTATCAGAAAAAAATATCAACAAGACAATCTATTAGATAGTGGAATAACCTCCTTGGGAAAATAATGGAAGACTCATTGTTTAAATCAATTAAATCTGGATTGAACAAGGAACTATCAAAATATAATTTAGAAAATAATACTGTAATGGAAAGGGTAGTGGACCAGAAGACCTAATTTCTGTGACTATCTTTTCCACTGTAACCAAGACCATAGTTTTACTAATGAACACGTATAAAATTAACATCATATTTTTTCATGTGTTCAAGAACTTTCTGAACTTATGGCCAATGCTCAGTTGATGAAATACTTTAATTAAATATGTTAAGTACTGGAGATCATTAGTATTCCTGAGGCTAGCTGGCTTGCTTTATTTATGTAATGTGGAAATGAGAAATATTTCTTTCAGTCTTTATGAAATATTGGCAGTGTCAGCTCTTAGAATCATCAGCCTACAAATTATTTGACAAAATGTGCTGATTACTGAAGTTGCCCTGCAATATGTATTGGTGCCAAATTATTATTAACAAGCAGCCTTTACTGCTAAAAGACACAGAACATGCCCTGGGTACTACGGGAGCCACTCAGCTCTGCTTTCCATGCCCAAAGTCACAAAATTACTGGACTGGTCTGACAGTATTGACTTAGATGACTATCAACAGTAACACTTTCTCCCTCTGATCTGAACAAGTCCTCATTTCACTGGTCTCCACTGTGTTCTCAACTGAATTCTGAGGCCAGATTTACAATTGCTAGTGTAGGGTGGCCTACACTACACTAGGGTGGCTAGTGTAGGGTGTAGGTTCCCAACCTGGCCCCTACTTACTCCTGACCCCTGGGAGGTATTTGTGAAGTGGCAGTGGAGGGTTTCTGTTGTAGAGGATCTAGCTCTGTGTAACAGTTCAAACTCTATAGGAGCTCCTCACTATGTGTTACAGAGGGTACCATGTTGCAAAGGCCAGGTCACCTCCCTCAGGCTACATTGCTACCACTCCCAGGAATTCAGCCCAAATGAGAGAGACTGAAGCTTTCCAGTTAATTGAAACTGCGACACTGGGATGTAAGAGGAGAGATGCCTAAAGAGGTGGCCTCAGAAACAACTGGATCACAGTAATATTAGGACTTTGTAGATTATCAGTAATTCAACACCAACATCAACAGTACTTGAATTGCACCTGGAAGCAAAGAGGAAGTCAGTGCACAAATGGCGTGCAAGTGTCATATTGTCATATCAGTGTGATCCACTGAACAGGCAGACAGATATATTCTGCACTAGCTAAAGCTTCTGAGAACTCTCTAGATAGCTTACATTACAATGCTCCAGCTTGTTGGTGACAATGGCACTTGTAATTCTCTCAAGGTCTGCAACACAAAGGTAAAACCAGCCTCTTCAGGTCATTCAAATACACAGGCACTTTGGGCCACTTCTGCCATTTTACAGCTGAGAAGTAGTGATGGATCTAATGAGACCCTGCAATTGCAAACCAAAACCTCCCCCCAAAAAACAAAAAGCAAGAGAGCAGTCACAATCCCTGTCTATGAATTAAATCCTGTGAATATCTTAGTGAAAGGAGCTGGCTTAATGGAAGTCTTCTTCTGATGGACACAAATTAATTAAATGTAATATACAAGACCCAAGAGGAGCAAAGCCATAAACTTTAAAAAATGTTTCCAAAGGAAGTTGGAATGGACCATTTGTAGCCCAAATCACTTTGGATGGGTACTTTTAATGTTAATTTATAAACTGAAATAAAGATATACAATGTTGCAAAAAGCAAAACATTGGAAAGGAGACCATATACCCAGACCTTACATATAGTGGATTAATACATTATGCAGTTTCTAAAATATTAAAAACAAAAACAAATACATAAATATTTATTCCAATAATTGTTAGTTTCCAAGTTTCTAGTCAGCGTTTCGGAGGAAAGAAAGTTAGCTACAACAGAAGCTTTATTCAAGACAGCTCTGGAATAGGTGTAAATTTGGCTTAATGAGGAGAACTCTTTGAGCAGATATGAATATAGTACTTTTCACACAATATTTGTAGAAGTATTTTACAAGGAAACTACTAATGTAAGTGTTACAAGACATGCCCTAATGAACAACATGCTGACATTCCACAATGAACTTTTGAAAGGATCTTTTTAGCAATCACTACATACATTAAAGCTATTTGATGCAAAAACTGGAAATATTTTTTAAAAATTCAGGATGAAAATATGTCCATAGTAAAGTATTTGTGCCACCTTCAAAATAGAAAAAGAAAAAGATAACCTAATATAATTCTTTAATTAGATCGTGTAGGCCACTGAGTCAGCTTTTATGTTCTCAGCAAAATTCTAATCAGCTATATAAATGTCCAAAAAGTTTGAATGGTATTAATTTAGCAGGAAAGAAAGAGTACAGTTCTTTGCTACAGTGCAAACAGTAACTGCACAGTTATCACAATAGTTACAGTACTTTCAAAGTGACTACTGTCAGATTTGCTGAGTTGTGGAGATACCACCATGCTGCTGATGCCATTTTAGATCCTTCCTGTGGGCTGGATTACCCCTTTAGCTTCCGAGGTTATTTCTATACTACAATGAAAGCCCAGGGACTGTGCGGTGCTAGCCTGGTGTTTGCAAGCTCATAGTACAGGCTTGAGTGTCCACACTGAATATTGATCTAGGTTAAGAATTTCTGGACCTGGGTTGTAGACCCACACTGCGGTATCCCAACTGCAATACACAGACCCCAGTCAAACCAGCCAATCCCAAAATTCCTAGCGCCCTTCCCAGAGGTAGCTACACTAGTTAAGCTATTTGTTTATGGTGTATCGTCAGAAAACTTGACTGTCCATCTCACCGCATTTTATGGGAACTTGTCATACCCTGCCAGCACATCTTGCCAAGCTATCTTTTAAGTCTGCACATACTCCATTCACATTTGTGGCATTCTATATGAAAAATAAAGCAAGAGTTAATTAGTTGATAATAAATCAATGTTTGTTGTATTCATATTTATGGGTCAGATGCTTAAGCCTTTGCAAGCATGTGGTTCTTGCTTAGACATCAGTGTCTATGGTTTCTGCTAATTTTTATATGATTACTGAAAGTGCTTTAGGCTTATAAAATGATTGCTTTGAGTGTTAATTAAGTAGAGTGACTAACTACAAAGCATTCATTAATATATTGGTGTGTAGGGCCTTACGTTGGTCCTCTGTACTGGGTTGAATTAGATTCTTTAGGAGCATGTTAAGCACACAGGAGACTGGATGGCTCAGGGGATCTGCAATGTGATATGAAGCCTGTCACATCTAGGTCACTGGTTCAGCTGTGTCTGAGCTGAAATACTGAAAGTCATTACCAGTGCACAGCTGTTCATTTGTCTACCGTATGTGGAATAAGATGGTGCTCTTCATCCAGTTCCTGCTGGATCAGTGCTTTGCTGGCTCCACCGTCTTTACTACACCCAATGCAAGTTCCTAGGAGGAAAGCCTGACCCCATTAAAATCAATGAGGGCTTTCCCATTGATTTATTAGGCCAGGATTTCACACCTTGACTTTGCTTTTAAAGCCCTTTGCCATTTACTCCTGCTCTTTCTATAACATCTAATAGCTAGATGAGCCATCGACCGCTACCTCTGATAAGCCAGTGATGCCAAACTTGATTCCCTCTTGACCACTTCTCCCTCAAGCATGCTTTCTCCTTTGCCGCCTCCTTCTGCACAGGAAAAGCTCCCCATCAACATTCATATAGCCACCACCTTGTCTTCTTTTGAATCCCACCTTAAATCCTATGATACCTGCAAATCACGTCATTCTGGCATTGCGAGGACACTTGACAAACTGGGACGACTTTTCTGCTCAACCGTGTTCATTGTTACAGCTTCCTCTCACCCAATTCCAAGCATGTTTGTCTGTGTCATCCACCTGTTATATCCTAGGTGTGATGTCACTGGGAGTCCTTTTAGTCTCCCTAGATTGAAAACTGTCTGGAGAAGAAACTGTCTTCATTTTTACCGGTCTGTACTGTGCCAAGGACAATAGGCCCCTCATCCTAAGCACATTCCTGATATAAATAATAATACATAAGAAATAACACTACAATGCAGTGCCTTTAGAGATGCCCAACAGTTAATAGACATGGGGACTAAAATATCTTCTCATTCCCAGTGGTGGTCCCTCCTTAACATCACTGAGACATGTAACAAGGACATGGTGAGGAAGCTTAAGCTATTGGTACTCATGCTACAGATGTTCTGTGGGATTAATAAAATGAGATACTTCAATTTTAGGGCTGTCAATCTATCACTTTTGATGAACTCGAACATTTCATGAGGTACCCCTCCCCCCGCCCCACATGCAGATGTGCACACACACAAACACTCTTACTTGAGTAGAGAAACTGATTACGTAAATGGATTTTGTGCCCTTATTTTGAAGAAAATAAATTGCACGCTAGGAGAACCGCAGATCTCTAAACTGGATTGGACGCGTTCGTTATTTTTACAAAGAATATTAACTTAAAGCAGCTGAAAGAGCTTTTTTAGCTGGCCTTGTACTGGATATGTCAGTTCTTTTAGTTGAGTGCTGGAACCAGCAAAGATAGAGCAGCCAGGTTAATCAGGACAAATAGGGGCAGTGTGGGTAGATCTTGTGCTAAATTTAGCAACAAATTCTGCTAGATTGCATAAGCAGCAGTAGGTGTGACTACTGTGCAGTAGGATCAATTTGTAACACAATGAATTTGCAGGACTCCCAAGGACAACTGATACTTAGCTGATGCTGCAATGGCTGAAACTTTAGAAAAAAAAATCACCTTTGGGCTCAAACCACACATAGGAATTTTCATCTCCAAATGATTTTTTAAATAAAGTAATGAGTTATTGGAATGGGAGTATAGACAGAAAGATGGATCTTAACTTTACTATTTTGGCCACTATTATAAAACTTATTTCAGAATTCTTCTTCTGACATGCTTAGTTCTAAGGGTTGAGGAAAGGCCTAAAAGCTGGTGTGTTTTCTTTGTTTTATTCTTTTTTAAAGTGATACTATGGTTATATGAATACAGCATAGTACATTTATTGGGCAGAACTAAATGAAATTACTGTATGTTACTTGATAGGATATTTTGTTAGCCAGTGAAATCTGCAATGTGTGTGTCATTTAATGCATTACAAATTTATAGTGATGCTGTAGCATTTTTTAATACTGGTAAAAAGATCACCAGCAAACCTCAAAATATTCATGTTTGCCCCTGAGAAGAGGGTACTGAATTACAACTTACTAGTTAATAAGATGATGGAGACTTGTGGCACCTTAGAGACTAACCAGTTTATTTCTGCATAAGATTTTGTGGGCTATAGCCCACTTCATTGGATGCATAACTTACTAGTTAGCTATACATACATTTGTTTTAAGATAAAATACATACACATTTATGACTCAGTTGAGAACACCTGAACTAGGTAGCTTTTAAAGCACTTAGAACCAGCTACTCCTAGGAATTCACCTGTCCTCATACAAAGTTATTTAACATATATTATTTTGCAGCACAGTATTCAAAGTGTTGCTGAAATATTGGATGTTGAATTTTCAGTGGTCCATGAAAAATCTCCTGGGCTTGATATGTTTTTATTCACAACTGGTTCCACATTGTGTGAAATCTTGACAATCTGGGTCATTTGACATATAGGCAGCGAGGCTAGAAGAGGTTAGATATTCTAGAAAGAAAATCATATATATCAGTGACCCTCTATTGGAATGTAGCTAATTGCTAAGCAGTATTAGCAAGGACCACATTTACTCTTGCCTCCACTTCTAGCTCAGTTGTCTGAGGATATGAGAAAGGAAGCCAAAGTTATTGTTAATGTGCGTAGTACCAAATGCCCTGCAAAAGGAGCATAATGGTGCCAACTTGGCAGACAAGTCTTTTGCAGCAATCATTATTATTCCAAGTTCGTCATCCCTTTGGGGTTGCCCAGAGACAATCTAGTTTATAACTCAGATCTATCATTTGAAGGCTCTGACCTATTTAGTATCAAGACAGATGACTCCTAGTAGATGACACCTAGACTACTTGTAGCAGTACTTGGGAATAAAACTAGGAATCAGTCATTTTCCATTCAGATGATCAAAGTGGACCAAGATCTCAGCATGTGGCAGTGTCAATCATGGAAGGATGTAAGATTTCGACTGGGAATCCCATCCATGACTTCATACAGTGTTAGTTCCTACACTTAGTCTCTAGACTGAATGCCTGTGTCAAGGGAGCAGACCTGCATTTCTTGTTCACTTATGAATCCTCTCATCCCAAGGGGTCACTTGTCAATCATGCAGGTAATACTTAAAGAATCAAAACTATAACAAATGGCTCTTTGAAATTATTAGGTTACCTGCATGAATCCACACTACATGCTGTCTGTCCCCATTTATTTCAGAGTCTTCTAACTAGACTCTTGATTTACGGTAAGATAATGAATGATGGTTGTGAAGCAGTGTCCTTTTAAATATCCTTAAGGGAGTGAGCAAGGATTTATGCAGGGTTTGTATACAGCCCCAATAGACATTGCTGTTCAACAATTCTGAGGTCATGTACCCTGGGCAAATGCATCGCTTAGAATGTGAATCCACGCAATCATTATGGTAAGTAATCATTTGATTCATTTTCAGCACAACACTGATTATTCAAATATATTGTAATCAGTGTTCCACAACAGAGACATGTTCAAATCAAGTCAAAGAAAAATATAACACATCTCATCACAGACTCAGACAATGAAAAGTGCAAGGTCACTGGGTTCCCTAAAAGGTGCTGAGAAAAGAAGCCCTACAACCCTAATGTGAAAGAGATCAATAAAAGATCTAAGGGGTGTATTGTACATCAGTTTGTTTAGCACTGATGAGGGCGTGTAATATAATTGCACTCACTGCAGATTAGAATAAAGCAACTTGTTACTGGTTTGAAAGCATGTTTACATTTTTAAAAAGCCAATGAAAGCAGAAAGATGAAACTCTTGATATCTAGTAAGCATATTATTCAGTGTTTTTTTCTAGATTGGTTTAACAAGAGGAATATCTAAATTGGCATTCCTTTTAAGTATGGTACAGAGTGCCAGTTTTCAAATACAGACCGTGCACATGCTTAGCTCTTTCCTTAAGATACTACCAACTGGGTAATTTTAAGGTTAAAAAGGATATTTAGAGGATTGGATAGGACTTTTGCTAAATATTAATTTCTGAATTCAGTGATTTTACGCAGAAGGACTTAAATTCTCTGAGTGTCTGCACAGATGAAAAGGGAGGAACTGCTGAACATTTCTCTGAGAGTTTTCAACAGAGCTGCCCGAAAATGTTCTGTTTATTAACATAGCGGAGAAAGGTTTGTGTAAGGTTAATGTTAGAATCACTTAGTAAGTTACTCCTTCTGCAAAGCATCTGCATAAATTAGAAAAAGCTGCCAGATTTCCATCTGTTAGCAATACAACTTCAGCCACAAAGACAACTGTCGTGACAACCACACTGAGTTAGTCTTTCAAATAAAACTTGTTAAAAGCTACTGCCCTCCAGCCTCCACCCACTGCAGTTAACGGCATTAAATAGCACTCTAACTAGTATTTATTTTCTTAGGCATTCCTCACTTGTGCAGCTGCTGGCACACTGGTCTTTGATTTAAAATAATCCCAACAGGATGAGAGTTTACAGTCCCTGAAGGTCATGATGTATATGAAGTGCCTGTCTGAAAGAAACGTCCAACCTGAACTTTCTCAGGCTGATGTTGTTGGATTCAAGGTACTTGCCTCTCACCTATTTTACATGGTCTCATGTCTGGGAACTGCGATGGTTCTCATGATTTCTTCCAGATGATGGCTAGCCGCAAAGACACCACTCGAGCTGTTCTGGACGACTAGTCTGGTTTAAAGGGTGGTGGGAATCACCTTTAGGGTCTTTCTTTCCCCCTTCAGCTCCCCCTGCCCATTTTGATGAACCTGGGTGGCAAAGGCAAGTTCAGGCTTGTTTCAGCCACGAAATTTGTGCTGACAACAATATCAAAGCTATTATAAAGTTCAGTAGTATAAGATCCTTCATGCCACAGCTTATTTTTATTTAAACATTTTAAGGGACTCATGGGCTCAAATTAATATTGATACCACCCACTGATCTTAAGAGGAGCAGGATCAGAGTATTTTAATACCCCTATTAATCTGCGCAATTTGTGTGAATACATATTCACTCTTGTAATATTAGAAATATATCTGTCTTGTATTATCGCAGCCAGCATGTGAACCATACTGTTATCGCTCTGATGTTCTGCACAGTTAAAGAGGGAGACGGCAGGATATTTTTTTTTGGATCTGTCTTAAATTTGTAACTATGGAATTTAAAACAAGGACAAAACTTCTTGCCTAGGGGTCAGAATGCCCAAGAAACCGTTAATGGATGTGAAAAATGTTTTTCTTTCCAGATGATTAATAAGGGCTGTGTGAAAAATTGTGTTCAGTGCAAAACTGGGCAGCAGTGGCCTTTTTCATCTAATGTCAGTGTCTCCAGTGCACTTCTACAGGATATTATTTCACATTTACATCTATTTGGAGACTTCACAATTAATGGGCTCTCAGACTGTGACTCTTAGACAAAACTGGCCTATGCCATTAAACTAACAGTCATAGTGCTATAGGAAATCACATACACAGGGTTCTTTCACTGTGCTTCAAATCCTTCCTAAACATTTAGGGTGTGATTTTAAAGGACCCTAAGGGAGTTAGGTGTCCAAATTCCATTTGTCACCTGCATTTATAGGTAAGAAGCTTTCTGGAGGAAGTAGAGGGTTAGGGCAGGTGTGCTTTATGGAAGGATTATCATGTGATCCATTTATTTAGTTCTCTGGGGAAGACAGCAATGTTTTCCTGCTACGCGGATGTAACTGAGGCAGAAGATGGACATACATGGCTGGAAGCTAGTGGAGTGAGGCTATGAAGGAGGGCTTGCTCCACATGTGACCAAGGACAGATTGATACAGGGAAGTTCAAAGTCTTTATTGAGTTAAATTGGGAGAGCTCAGGGAAGATGCTCCTATTCACCATATTGAGTAAATGGGTCACCTATAAGGGGACTGTTAGCAGGTCTCAGGGTAGTGTCTGGATCACCAGAACACCAGGTGGGCCAATGTGTGGGAAAGAAGTGCTGCGAGTGCAGTAGAACTCAGCGTGTTGTGGAGAAGTGCCTGGACAGCAGTAGCTATAATTTGCACAGGTGCAAGACCTGGGTTGATTGTCACTGTCAGAGACAACGGATCCATTCGCTGTATGAATGTGCATCGAGACTACAGGCTGGGGAGTGCATCAGTATAACAACAATAAGATCACGGGTACAAAAACACCCCCCTCTCCGTGACCATTTCAGGCTTTCTGGAGGTTATAAATCTTCAAAGCACTTTACAACACTGACCAATTAAAATGCCGTTTTTAGCACTTATCTTCTGGTTCGTTAAGGGCCAAATTGAGCTTGTCACTCTGAGTAAGGGGCTCTGGGAGGAGCCTCTGAGACACAGTTTCTCTGGCACCTCCCTCTTGTGCTGGAGGCATGATGATAATCAGCTACAGCTCTCCGTGGGGTGCAAAATACTGCACTATGTGTGTGCAGTCCAAGCCAGCTCCCCTATGGTGTGTGTGGGGAGGGAGTGCAAAGCTATCATTCTGTCATCCCTCCCCTTTTGCATGGACAGGTGTGAAGTATTGGGCATGCATCCCCTGCTCTCTGATGGGTCTTCAGTGTCCTGACAGGGAGGAGTGTGGGATGTATTGATTCCCTTCCAGGCCACAGAAGATGTGGGCCCAATCTAGCACTAAATCTAAGGGCCATATTGTGCTCAACAGTGGAATAATGTGGAGCAGGGAGCAACAAGCCTTCCATTCTCCATGCCCTGTGCACAAAGGCTGTGCAGTCATATAGACCCTGCACTTTCCTGAGTGCACAGACCGGCTCTTCCTAGTGCAACCTCAAAGGGATGGGGAGCAGGCAGGGCATGGTTTTGACCCTCGTCCGCTCCACGGTTCTCAGCTCTGATTGCCAGGCACAAAGAAGGGAGCGTTCTGCATCAGCTTAAGGGATAGTGCAGCCAGGGAGCTTCCCCTGCATGCTTGGAATCTGTCTAAGGCACAGTCCCTCCCGCAGCTTCCCCTGCGGTGCTGCTGCTCCTCACCACCCCGAACTCAGGCCAATATCTCACATCCCCAATGAAGCCCTCTGCTATTATAACCCACTGCAGTTTTCCTTTAAGCAGCTGTAATCAGAAATGACAACTCAGTCCAGCCTGTCTAATGCAATTGCATTACCTACTGATAATATGAAAGTTAATTTGTCACCGCACTGTAACAACAATAGGATTATTTGTAAACAGATAATGCAGAGGCTGTTTTGTGATGTAATTTTGCCTCAACATAACATTAGGTAGTGTGCTAGCCTTTGTTGGAAACCTTTACACAAAGAGCAGACAGATTAAATAGAGACTTCCCAGGGATTTTATTATTAGTGTATAATATGTTTGCTGATTAAATAACACAATAGAAAAAGATATATGCTTTCGGAAGAAAGTCTTTTAGGAGTGCTTCAGTTACAAGTAAACACAAACTCATGGTTATTAGCTGAAAAGCATTGTGATCCTGCAGTTGAAATCAGCTTGAGTGTACAAGTCCTGAATTTTCCTGCAATACAACAAAGTAGGGTTGCCAGGTTCCATGCAGAACTACCATTGATATCAACACTCTTTCTGTGTGTAGGTCTCTGGTGGCTTGTGCCCCTAGGGCAGTATCTAAATAAGACAAGGGAGCAACTTTCTGCTTAAAATAGGTCTTTCACACCAAGAAAAGCTTTCAAACAGCAGACTTAAATATAACTAATTGCATTAAACTTCACAGGTTTTTCATAATTTTTCTGACTTTTTCCTAATGATCTTAGATTTGTGTGTTCCAGAGCCAAATCCTGAAGGCCTTACTCCATCCAAACTCCCACAGAATGCTTAAAGATGGACTTCAGGATTTGGCCCTTACGCAGCACTTTTTGTTGAAGATCCTAAAGTCCACAAACATGGGATTTTTTTAGATTTTTAGTTTTCCAATGGGAAAAAAAAGTATTTTTTGAGGAAAGCACACACTTTCAATGAAAAATGTCATTTAGCTGAAAAAAAAAGTTTAAACAGAAAAATTTCAGCCAGCTTTCACCTTATTCCTGATGCTTTTGATACTCTTCTTAAGGAGATGTGGGACCCCAGCTTGCTATCCTACTACCTTTGGAGTGGCTAGCATCCTTTGGAGAACTAGGAGGGAGCACTCTCTGCACTCAGGGGTCTGCAATCGTTGGCTGTTGCACAGAGGTTTGGGGATTAGGGGAAGCTTCTTCTCCCTCTCTTCCCCCTCTACTGCTACATAGCTATGCCTGGCACAATCTGGATCTCACTAGTTCTGGCATAAAAGAAAGAAGAAAACATAAGGCAGCAAGTGATACAAGAGCAAGACACAAAGGTCCGCTATATGTTTTGTCACAAATTAATCATTGGTTATACTTGCCTTTGCCATGGTACCTATAAGATTTACCGTGGTTATGCTGTTGGTGTACTGAGACCACAGCCTACCATGCTGACCAGTACTGTCTCAATGTTTCCTTGTAGTCTCCTGTTGGTCTGTCTTCATCTGTTTGCTCTTGTCTTATACTCTGTAAGCTTTTAGGAGCAGAGGCTGAATTTTTTGGTCTGGGCTTGTACAGCATCTAGCACAACAGGTCCTGGTTCACAGCTAGAACTCCTAGGTGCTATGATAATACAAATTGTCATTATTAATAATAATAATTATAAAAAACTTCCTTGTGTAGGTACTTATTTAACCTCCGTTACTATAGTATCTGCACACCTCATATTCATTTTAATGTATTTTTCCTCACAACCACATGTGAGGTAGGGAAGTACTCACCACCCCCATTTTGGAAACGGGGAATTGAGGCAGAGAGACAGAGAGAGAAGGGCCCAGATCCTCCAAGTTATTTAGGCTCCTAACTGCCATTCATTTCTGTGGAACCTACATACCTTTGAAGATCTGGGACTAAATGACTTGTCCAGTGTCACACAGTGAGCCTGTGGTGCAGCAGGGAATTGTATTTATGTCAGATTCATGCTCTATGTGCTCTAGACCATCCTTCCTCTTCTAGGGTTCCTAGGATAACACAGATCAGCAAATGACTTCAGTTGTGTTTCCTGCTAAACTAAAGCAATGTATCCCCTAGTCAAACCTTTCCTCTCTCACTTTTGTGTTTGTTTGTTTGAAAAGTTTCCTGCCTACCAGCAGTATGTCTAACTCAGCAGGAGTGCCCAAATATAAATGGATCATAATTAGTCTCAGCTTGTAGCTGTCTGGCAAAGAAACCTTCTACAGGCCCAAACTGGATTGTTACTAATGTATTACATCTAGACCATAGTCATATTACCTTGACCATCATTACTTTGGTCTGGCCATATAATATTATAGGCACTTCCTAACTCTTATTTTGCAAACTGGGTATAGGAATAATACACATTTTTATTGTATAAAAAGACTAGACTAAAGGAGAAATATGGGATTCCTTTAGAACGTTTTGAGAAAAATAGTCTTTCGTGAAATAGAAGTATAATATGCGGGCTATATGTGTGTAATCATATCTATATAGTGGCTGGGCATGTAGGGTGTATCTACACTTTGAGTTGTAGGTGTCATTGCCACTTAAGGATACTAACCTGTGCTAGCTTCATCAGAGGTAGGGGGCGAAAAACAGACACTTTGTATGTTACACAGAAATGTAACCAGGGTGGTTAGCCCCTCACAACACTTGTGCTGTCATGGCTGCACTCCAGAGCTAGCGTGGGTACGTCTAACCAAGCTAGGAACTACACTCTTAGCTCCAAAAGTAGACATAACCTGAGTGACACCTTAGAGTGTCTGCTCTTCAGCGGAATTGATAAGGGCTTACACGTTGGTGCTGGCGAGCCTAGGTTTGAGTCCCACTAGTGACAGTGGTGTCTGCATATATTCTGCTTGTTACAAAATGGCACCCTTGATTGAGGTTGAACAAGTCTGACCTTAGAAGCATGAGATGCAGTTCTCTAAAAAGGGGAATATATGGAATACTGATTTAGAGACTGACCCAAAGTCTACTGAAGTCAGTGGTCTCAAAGACTAAAGAGGTACCCCCAGCCTGAATGGACACACACATATACACCCCACAAGGTTGTTAATGGGGATTGAACCAAGGATTTCCCAATATGGGTAGACAGACACACATTAGCTCTGATTCAGCTAGCACACTAAAAATAGCAGTGTGGGTTCAGTCCCCACTACCAACCCTGATGACTGTATGAATGAAGCTACAGCTAGGTATTGCAAGCAATATTTGATATAAGTGGGGTGCAACACATGCAACTGAACCACCTATACGCAAGGTAAACACAGTTTATTCAGTGCATGCCACTTTTTAGCAGAAAAATGCTCTTCTAATTTCTTGGTATGGTTAATAGATTTTCTATTGAAGTATTGCACTTAAACTTCTAGAGAAGTGCAATAATTCAATAGAAGTTTGAAGAGTGTTTTTTGGCTTAAAGAGGGGGCAGATATTTGCAGGCATGCACGTGTGTGCCTATGCACATGGCAGATCAAATGACAACAAGTAGAACAGCTTGACATATTAGCTGTAAATGTTTAAAAAGTGTAATAATTCAGATAGAGATGGAATGGGATTAGGGTTGCCAACTTGCTAATTGTACAAAACCAAACACTGTAGCCCCACCCCTTCCCTGAGGGCCTGCCCCCTTCCCTGCCCCTTCCCTGAGGTCCTGCCCCACGCTCACTACATTCCTCCTCAGTGGCTTGCTCTCCCCCACTCTCACTCGGCTGGGGCAGGTGCTTGGGGTGTGGGAGTGGGTACAGGCTGTAAGCTGGGTCCAGAGAAGTGGCTCCAGGTTGGGGCCAAGGGATTTGGAGTGTATGAGGGAGCTGCAGGTTGAGGCAGGGAGTTGGGGTGCAGAAGGGGGTGAGGGCTCTGGGCTGCGGGTGCTGGATCAGGGGTGGGTCTGGGGATGAGGGCTTCAGGATGTGGGAGGGGGCTCTAGGATGGGCAGGGACTTGGGGTGCAGAGGGGGTGAGGGCTCTGGCTGGGGGTGTGGGCTTTGGGGTGGGGCCATAGATGATGGCTTTGGGGTGTAGGAGGGGGCTCCAAGTTTGGGGGGAGGCTCAGGACTGGGACAGAGAGTTGGGGTAGGGGCTTACTTCGTGCGGCTCCCAGTCAGCGACAGAGTGGGGTTTGGGGGTCCTGATAACATGTTGCGTACGCGCCGGAAGCAGTCCATGGGTCTTGCACTAATAGGTGGGAGGTGGAGGTGGGCAAGAGGTGCTGTTAACACTGCTCTTGCCTGCAGGCACCTTCCACCATCTCCCATTGGCTGGTTCTTGGCCAATGGGAGTGAGGAGCCAGTTCTCAGGGTGGGGGCAGCACAGAACCCCGTGAGCCCCCCCGCACCCTACCCCCCCGTCCTAGGAGTCAGACCTGCTGGCCACTTTCAGGGTGTAGTGCGGTGCCCCAGGGCAGATAGGGGCTAGCCTTCCTTAGTGCCGCAGCACCACTGACCAGACATTTAAGGTCCAGTCGGCAGTGCTGACTGGAGCTTCCAGGGTCTCTTTTTGACTTGGTGTTCCAATTTAAAACTGGACACCTGGTTACTCTAACTGGGATAAGGAACAATGGGGAAAAAAAAACCCCATCATCTGGGGAGTTACTCAACCTGCACAAACATACAAAGGTGTGAATGATCGTTCAGCACCTAAACATTAATCTGAAAATGATGGCTTGGAGTTAGACCAAGTCCTGAAGATTGCCATGAAATCAGGGGAGATCAAAACATGAATGTAAAAGAAAAACTGAGAGTAGCAGGAAAGACAAAAAATATTGTTTCCTAATTGTGTTGTGGCCTTTCAAAAGGATCTCCACTGTTTTCTGACAACAAGGAAGGAGTGTTATCCTGAGGTCCCTACCTGGATTTGATTCACACTTTAGGAGGACAAATCCCGATTAAGTTTAAGAGGAGTTTACCTGAATGAAGACTGAATAAAGATTAAGAACCCTAAGGGACTTATCCTAGGAAATTATTTTGTTTTATGCCCTGGTAATGGTTACACATATGTATATGTTTTATGAAAATTACAGATGACAAAACTTTATTATGACATCTAGGCCATTCACTTAACAATTGAGGATTATTCCTTTAATAATTGCATTATACACAGGATTGCTGATAAGATGCAGTTCTTTATTTCCTAGTTCAATCACATGACATAGGTCAAAGTTACATAAGGCTA
The DNA here is from genome assembly GCA_007922305.1 of Dermatemys mawii. Taxonomy (NCBI): domain Eukaryota; kingdom Metazoa; phylum Chordata; order Testudines; family Dermatemydidae; genus Dermatemys; species Dermatemys mawii. The sequence continues at coordinate 6,584,755 of ML677348.1, forward strand.
TATTCCATCACATGGCAGGGTAAAGTATTCCACTGACTCCAGTGACTACTGTAGCATTTGGTTTATCTCCCTCCGCCTCTCTTTATTTTTTTAAAAAGTAATATGGAAATAAAATATATCAGTCAAGAAGAAGAAACATAAAGTAATAGAGGTAATTAATATTGTGGGATATGTACGCACACAGAGAGAGGTCTAGGTTGGTGGCGGGATTGATCATCTAAACCCTCTAACAGATGGAAGGATTATTCTGTCTCTTATTGGACAGCTGTTGATAACTGCTATCTCTGAAGCTCAGTGGTTTTATGATCATATTGTTCTCACCACAGTCTCTTTTTCAGTGGTCACTTTGGCTGCTGGGGTGGCTGTTTCTCCAGCGGGAGCCTGAGCTTGCTGTTCCTTGTCAGTTTTCATTGTCAGCCAGTGATTGGGTGGTCATGTGTCACTCTTTTTTGCACATGAGAACTGTCAGCAGCCCCCAAACTTCAGGGATGTTTGAATAAAGGGTTCCTGGTTTGTATATTTATATAACTGTAACAGCAGAAGACATGTCACAATACAACTTTTTTTAAAAAAAATTACCTTCAGAGTAGCTAATACACTTTGGAGTGTTTTATAAATAATAATGTTTATAATTATATAATAATGTTTCACAAATAAAGTAACACAAGAGTAAATGGTCACAGTCATTCCATTACAAATGTATCAGTTGTCCCATGAATCTAGTTCAATAAGTTGAAATCATCCCTGCAGTAATTTCTTTAGTTTATATATATATATAATATATATATAAATTATATATTTTATATATAATTTTTTAATATATCTCTCTATATATTATATATAAACTAAACTAATGAAACTATATATATATATATATATATATATATGCAACAACAATGAATTTCATCTAGTATCTCTAAAATAAACCTTGGGATTTTGATGGTATATTTAGTAGAGAAGGAGGAGGCTAAGGATGTAATGTTTCTGTTTTGGTAGAATCACTTATATAATTAGCATTTGCATAGCACTTTTCATCTTCAAAGTGCTTTACAAACATTTCTCCAGCTAGCCACCAGCACTGACGTAATTCTAATCTCTTTAGCAGATGTTGTTTTGCTGGACTCTGATACTGAGTGACAGAGAACACAGTTGGAGCAGCCGCAGCAAGGCCTGATGATTTAGCTTTGATGGATGTTACTGAAATTGAAGATAATATGGGGGATGGGAAAGGGTGCAACCATAAGCATTCTGTATTTTTCTTTCTGCAGGAGCACATAGTCCCAGATTAACAGATGACAGTAGGCTAGTGAGATTGGAAAAATGTTATTTCTTTAAAATATAGGACAATATGCACAGAACCCAAAATATAATGAACTGCAGTGGTAAGGTAATGTTGGATGGTTTGAGGTGATGCAGTGACTAAAATGATCCAGCTTATTAGAAAACAGACTCTGCTGAGCTCTTTGTTAATAGACAGTGTGATTGAGGTCACAAAGAAATATAGGAAGAAAGTTCTAGAGTATCCACCATTTTTTCATTCATTCCCCATGCAACCTATTTTATTAATAATACCATGAAAAGAAGAATAGATAATATTTTTTTCTTTTCATATCAGTCCTTATGACACACATGAAATGCAATCACTATCTAGTCAGATCTAGCTAGTAATGGTACATTAGCCATTTATCTCTGGTGATACATGTTCTTAGGTCACATGAAATGAATTTCTTATTAGACAGGTCTTTTCCTCATCATATGGAAATAATGTCTCTGTTTTTTTAAAACAACATTTCATAGACACAAACTTTTCTGAAATTTCTGGAGGTTTCTTGATACCTCCCTTCTCTCAAATATTTCCTGTTTTTTTTATTTCTAGGAATTATGAGTCAGCCTACCAAATTGCCAAAGTAGGTAAAATAAAAAATGAGGAATGTCAGTTATTCATTAAAATTAGCAATAACTGAGACTGTCTACTGGATTTTCCCTTTGATGAATCCCAGCCAAATGCATTTAAAAAAGAAAGAAAGAAAGAACCCCCCTGCAGGGTTTTCTACCACCACATACATCCTACGGTTCCCTTTGCATATGTGCACATGCACACACAGACCCCCTATGGAAAAGATATTGTGAAAGGTTGTGTGCAGGGTTTTAGGAACATTTTATAACCACATTATTACACTGCTCACTTGAAGTCAGATTTTTCTTTTTCTTTTAACATATCAATACAGCAAGAGAAAGAAGAAATTAACTCTTGTATCATGATTTAATCTTCATAATTCTTTTGTTTTCCAGGTATCTATGTCAAATGTTCTGTACTTTGAGAGGTGTTTTCATTTGATTGGGGGTGGGGGTGGGGCAAATAGTCAAAAGCTCTTCATGAGTGTACAATAAAAATGCTTCACAATAATAGTTAATTTGTTTGAAGAATCAAGCTTAAGAGCATACACATTAAAAAGAAAAATGTTCTTGAACATTCCTTGGCAAATTGATGTTTTATAACCAACTATGTGCATGAGAATGTCTGTTTTTCTCTGAAATTGTCTAATTTAAAGTATTCATAAAGTGCTAGCTTGTAACTTTACAAACCACCCTACAGAGGAGGTGTCACATACCTGCACTTGTCCAGAGCACATCAGAGGATAACCTGAGACTCAGAGAGTGAAACTTCCTCCTCAGCTCCCTTCTTCCTCAGGGAAAGGAGTTACTTACCTCAGTGACTCTCAACCTTTCCAGACTACTGTAGCCCTTTCAGGATTCGGATTTGTCTGCGTTCCCCACACTTCACCTCATGTAAAAACTACTTGCTTACAAAATCAGACATAACAATACAAAAGTGTCAGCACACAATTACTGAAAAATACTTACTTTCTCATTTTTACCATATAATTATAAACTAAATCAATTTGCATATAAACATTGTACTTACATTTCAGTGAATAGCATATAGAACAGTAAAAACAAGACATTGTCTGTATGACATTTTATTTGCATTGGCTTTGCTAATGTTTTTTATGTAGCCTGTTGTAAAACTAGACAAATATCTAGATGAGTTGATGCACCCCTTGGAAGACCTCTGCCTACCCCTACAGATACGCATATCCCTGGTTGAGAACCACTGACTTACCTCATCCTATCTGAAGGGCTTTTTCTTCCTTGTGTGCCTGTCCACCAGAGTAGTTGGTCAAGTAGAGAGGCTGGAGCCAGGGTTTTTCCCAGTCTGCAATTCTTTCCACTTACTCCCTGTGGGGAGCATTGGGCAAGGAGCCCCTGCCTCCCAACCATTGTTGGGCCATGCAGGGAAGTCTGGAGAATGCCATTCCCCTGCCCCTGCTGTGCAGCCAAGGAAGGGTTGTGACAATCTAGCCTCCCAGAAGAAGAGATTATACAACATGAGGAATAAAGCTCAGGTCCAACCCCGCATGGGCTTGGGAAAAAACCTATGTGCAGCTTCTCTCACAGACTTTCCTCTGAAATCTTTGGGTGTGTTCAGCTCCGCCCACCCCCAAAGGAGGAAAAAGCGTGCTAAGCCTCACACTCTGGGGATCCTGGTGAATATGCTAGAGGCCAAGGCTACCTATGCAGTGACCCTACACTACTGCACTGTCTCTTCTCTCCCTGTGGTACACCCCACCCACCTCTCTTGGAGCTGTGCTGACAGAATTCCCCCATGAGCACAGCTCCTTAAACCTCCTTAAAGGCAGGTTCCAAGGCACAGAGGGGCTAACCCCTGGAATTAACACAGCCTTCTAGGCAAGTTCCCTGCAGGGCGGTGATCTGTGACCATCCTCAAACTCATCCTTGATTTACCACTCTCTTGCAGAGACTGCTCTGCCATAGATCGGAGGAGATTGCTGAGGAAGGAGGAACATAGGGGAGAAGGTGTTACAGGGATAGCAGATCCACAACTCCCCATGCAGATAGGGCCGCTCTGTGTTCAAATGTGGTGTGAATAATTGGTCATTAAAGAACTAAAATATAAAATGCTGTATTTTATTTTAAAGAACTTGCATGTGAGCTGAGGAGAAGCTGTGAATGTCATTTCAGGTCAGGCTCATGATAGTTAAAACAGCTAAGTTACCAGCCCCCAAAACATTGGATTTATGTCAGAAATGTCAGAGGATGCTTAAGGAACCACTGGGCTATATTCTGCTCTCAATCTGGCAGTGTCATTCCAGTGGCATCAAGGAACTGAGAGCAGAATTTGGCTCATTATCTTTTGCTGGTAATACAGATCTGTTCTATGATTTCAACACAAAGTTCATTGTTTTCCAAATAGACTGGAGTGTAGAAGATTTCTGTTTGGGCAGAAAAGCCATGACATTTGCATAGCTTTTTCACATTGTGGCCTAAGTCAGCAGCTTCTACTCTGCTCTGCAAAGCAAATCGTTGTTCAAATACCCTTCATAGCTGTACTACAGAAAGGGCTGAATTCCCTTTACTGGTGCCAAATTTTTAGCTCAGTTATATTGACTTCAATGGGTTTGAAACTACCATAACCGAGATGCTCATTTTTATCTTCCATTGGTTTTTGCGAGACCAATATTCCCTGAAACACAGAGTAAATTGCCTATCGCACTTTGGGGCTGATGTAACTTCCTTTGAGGTAAATGGTTGTTACATCCATGTAAAGTAAGACAACCAGGCCCTCTGTATGGAAGGGTATTTGAAACTCCATATTCCATTTTCAGCATCACTGACATCTGATCTGAATTTGTCACTGGCAGAGAGAAGAGTGAGGGCGGAATGAAGAGATAGACCAATCCAGTGGTGTCACAAGGGCTTGACGATGCAGGATCTGAAAGAAGTCTGAACTTGATGTGTAGCAAAATGAGGAGCCATTTACTCAAAGACATTGCTGAAACATGGGTAAGAAAGATGAGAAGCAGCATTTTGGAGGGGGCTAAGATCAGTGTCAAATATGTGGTAGGAGGAGACTGCAGTTTGATAGACAGTGAAAGATGAAATAGCTCATGTTGGATGGTTTGCTGTCATATCAAGCTCCATATGGACAGAATGGGCTCATTCCTCTTTCCTCTCAAACCCTCCCAGTACCTCCATTAAATATTATAGAAGATAATATCACTATCTCTCCTGTCACCTGTGACTTGTGATTTTTGACTTCTCTGTCTTCTTCTCCTCATCTATATCCAAGTTGCTTCTTTCTCTTTAACAGAAGAACTTGATACACCTTGGGCCCGAAAATCCCCTGCAAGAGGTAAAAGGAACAACAGCAAGAGTGTAAATAATACAGGCAGACATCCAGCAGCAGAGTGGGGCCTATCCAATTTATTGCACAGAATGCAGCATGTATGATTACCTGCTTTGTGGGTGGGTGGGTAGGTGGCATATATGTGCACATTTGGTGCAAGCAGCTCATGGCCCTCAGACATGGAGTACACGCTCTTGAGATCCAAATGGCTGAACTGGAGGCGCTAAGGGAGACAGAGGGGTACAGACACAAGACTTTCTGGAACACAGTAGAGAGGCCCCACTCCCAGTCTGACAATCTGCTGTTGAGGAGGATGAAAGTCTCATGGAAGGAGAACATCAAGCTAGAGCAAAGAGAAATTATTCCATAGTTAGGGCCCTCCTTCCGGATAATGTCAAGATATCCTCTTGCACTGAGGATACCCTTCAGGGGTGGGAACACCAGTTATTAGGAAGACACAATGAACTAGTAGCAATGGGGGATTCAATTATTAGAAATATAGATAGTTGGGTTTATGATGACTGAGAGAACTGCATTGGAATTGCCTGCCTGGTGCGAAGGTTGTGGATCTCTTGAGCTATCTAGACAGACTTATGTGTAGTGCTGGGGACGAGCTCGTAGCTGTGGTACATGTAGGTGCCACTGTTCCCTCTAAGCTGTGTGTGCACATGCACACAGATCCTAAACCCCGCACCCACAGCGAAACACTGCACAAAAATTTGCACAGAAGAATTTTTTTGTGCACACGGCCTGTCAAAAATTAGAGGGAACATTGGTAGGTACCAATGTCATAAGGAAAGGTAGGAGAGAGGTCCTGGAGGTTAAATTTATGCTGCTAGAAAAGAGATTAAAACCCAGGACCTTTGTGATAGCATTTTCTGAAATGCTTCCAGTTCCATGCACAGGGCCAGTTAGACAGGCAGAACTGCAGTTCTCAATGCATGGGTGAGATTATGATGTTCAGAGGAGGGATTTATTAGGAATGGGGGAACCTTTTGGGATAGGAGAATCCTTGGGATACAGGAAAGATGGGTTCCACTTAAGTGAAAACAGAACCAGATTGCTGGCATATAAAATTAAAAAGGTCACTGAAGTGTATTCAAACTAAGTGCTGGGGGAAAGCAGACAGGTACAGTGGAGCATACAGTTTGGACAGACGCACTCCTCAGGGGAGGATTTATTAAAGGGGACACTCTATATTCTAGTTAAGAGGTGAGGATAGAAGTTGAGAAAATACAGTTAGGAACTGAAGAGAAACAGTGAAACAAAAAAGAGACCCATTCAGTTACATCACATGAAGACAGATAGCTAAATATTGACAATTTTTATAAGTGCTTGTATACAAATGCAAGAAATCTAAATACTAAGATGGATAGACTTGAGTGCCTGGTATCAAATGAGGATACTGATATAATAGCCATTACAGACACTTGGTGGAAAGATGATAATCAATAGGACATGGTAACACCAATGTACAAAATACAAAGGAATGACAGAGTAGGTTACACTTATGGTGAGTGGCACTATATGTGAAAGAAAGCATTGAACTGTTCCTGAATCTCTGACTGCTAGCAGCTGGGACTGGATGACAGGGGATGGATCACTTGATAAATTGCCTTGTCCTGTTTACTCCTTCTGAAGCATCTAACATTGGCCACTGTCGGAAGTCAGGATTTTGGGCTAGATGGATCATTGGTATGACCCAGTATGGCCATTCCTGTTTTCTGATTTTCAGAAGGGCTGAGCAACCATAATTGGAACTGAACTGAGTGAGGGCAGTAGATGCTCATCACCTCTGACAGTCTAGCTAGGATATGTCTCAAGCTGGGAACCCAAAGACTGTGATACCTGAAATCTGTGCTTGCTGTTAAAAACCCAAGCCCAACTTTATAGCCTATCTATTAAAATATAAGTAATGTGCCATGTGTAGGAACAATATTCCATAGGAATGGGTATGTCGGGGGTGGGGAGATTGCTGTAAAATACAAAGGCTAATCTGGGGGTGAATTATTCAGTTTATGTATATCAGACCATTGATGCATGAGTCACTGCCACATGGTGACTAATATTTTACATCAGAGTAATAGAGTGTTCTCACTTACAGCTATTCAAACCTCTGAATAATGCTGAAAGAAATGTTCTTGTTTGAAATCAATCATTTTCCCTGTCTGCAGCATGAATAACAAAGATACTGGCTCATAGACACTAAAGTGACTGGTGCCCTAAATATACCTGATATAACTGATAGGCAAATAAAATGATACAAACATTATTATGGAAGGGTCTTAATATAAGGCTGCTTAGAAAACCAGCATAAAGCTTTTTGCTGCGTGCATATTTTCTTGTAACTGATCTCTGTGTTGGAGGTCAATGGCCAGCTGGCGTACTTACTGGTCTTGCTTAGAATTCAAGCCAATTCTTCATTTTTATGTTAATATTACCTTGGAGATCAGGGCTGGTAAATATATTCAGTTCTTAAATTAATAACTTATGAGGATTTGAATTAAAACACAAGGTGAGTATATTAGCTTTCATTCTGAACCCACGTGATTAACTACAGCAGGCATCATAGCAGCAGGAATCATTAGTTGTCATATTTATGGTAACCTCCTAATTGACTATGACATAGAACAGCCTTTTGATCTGGACCATGTTCTACTAATTATTTAATCTTTGACAACATAAAAACATGCTTCAGCACATATCCTAGGTAAGGATATAGTATGAGTTTCTCCTAAGGCCTAGTTTAAGTACCATAGCCTGTAGCTTATACAAACAAACTAATAAACAAACAGCTCTGTTTAAAATATACTTTGCTTTTTCCTCTCTGCTTTTACTAGAGATGGCTCTGAGTCAAAACCCTACACCTGAACACTCCTGAACTTTGGGGACAATAGAAATCTGAAATTGGATCAAATTCTAGATTCATGTCTGAATTTGGTCACTTGGTCTGTTCTGTGTAATTGGCAGAATTTATGACCTTGATTCTAAATTCCTCCTTTCCTGGTTGAACTCTGGATATGAATCTAAATGTATGTATATTGGGGCCATCTCTCTTAATTGCTTTTTATTAAAATTGCGCGTGAAGGTAGTGAGGGGTGACGAGCACTGAGTGGGCAAGCACTATACAAAGTTCTCCAATCACTGTAGCAACTCCAGTCTTGGCCCTTCCATAAAGAAAGCTGTGTGAAACTATTTATTTATTTAGCCTCTCTCACCTTCTATGATCATTTTTAATTTTTTACTGTTTTCCATACACAAGGCGAACCCATATACCTTCTGTCTGAATGATTACAGAAACAGCAACAAGAAAGAACAAAAGGAAAGGCTCAGTGAGAAAGCAGAGGGGGTGAGTCACTGCTACATGCTGCTACCATTTAGAACAAACTGGCTGTTTCTGCAAACAGAATATTGGAAGGGGAAGGTACAGAAAACAGAAGGCTAGAAATGTGCAGGTACAGACAACAAAGGGATCATGGTGTTATAGAGCTACATATACTATATTTATTTTATACACCTTCAGCAGGGGCCAGCAATTGTGCCAAATTATGTGGTGCTTTTTGCTATGGATAAATGAGGATTAAGAACAGGCCAGCAATTTCATTAACCCAAGTTTCCAGAGAGAAAAAACAGGACTGTAAAAAGTGGCTCAATGCTGGCTCACTGATCCTCCTCGCCTTCTATCAGTTCACTTCTATCAGAATATTTGGGGGTTCCTTGTGTAAAAACTTTTGAATGGCTCTCTCTTAAAGTACACATGTGCAAAGCCGTGTTCTGATCATATACACTTTATGTGGCTACATCCTGTCTTCTGAAGTATGGATCTGATTCTGAACATCCTCCCACACAGCAGTTGCCACGATCAGCATACACATCGGATGAACATGTACCCAAACCAAAACACCCTCATAGAAATCTCACCCTCAGATTTAAGGATGCTCTGCTCTAGAATCAGATCTACTTTGGAATTTCACGATTTGGGCTGGTAAAAGGCCTGACCCAGAATACTGACTTTGAACACTCAAAAAACTTTGCCAAAATTCCAGATTTGGATCTATTTCTGGATCTAAATTCCATGGCTGATCGCATCTGTATTATTACAGTCATGCGTGCACCCAGTTTTCTCCATATGAAGGCAAAGGACACTGTCATACCTTGGATGTTTTCTTTGGCTGCAGACAGGAGTTGTTCAGTCCCAGCAAATTGGTACAGTCAGAGACATACACATTTGGTAAAGAATTCTTAGCACCTATCTATTAGAGTGCCCACTGCTTGATGCGCACATTCGCCCCAGCTTTTACGTAAGGAACAGACACTGGACAGTATGTACTGAACAAAAACACTAACCAATCTCCTTGCAGGGGTGTGTGTGTGTGTATATATACAAATATACACACACACACACGTATATATTATACACACACACACACAGAGAGTGTGAGCACAGTTAAGCACTGTTCCTCTTCTTGTGGTTCTGAGTTCATGTAGTGCTAGGGAGCTAAGCTTCTTCACTGCAGCTAAGTGGGAGCCTTTATAATTCCAGCCCTGGCTGAATTTAAATTAGCTGCTGGATTATTTGAAAAGCATTTATTTTTAATAGAAGGTTTTCTCCTAATTTCTGGTAGTTGCCGAGAGGTTTGGTCCTCCCATGGGCAGCTACAAATACACAGAGGGGGAAAACCACTATAAATTAGTCTCTGCTAACTCCTCCAAATGAGCCCGTGTGTCTATAGAAATTTCCTCATTGACTAAGCTGCAGCCCTGAAGTCTAAAAGTCAATCACTGACCTACTATACAATTGTTATTTATTCCCCATAGAATATAGCTGCATTTTGTTCTCCATACATGTATTTTACGAACAGAAAGTTTGCACACACAGCCCCCACATTTTGTCATTTATTTCAACCCCAAATGTGCTAGCTGCTTGGGCTCTGCACAAGATGAAACAACTCTACCTTTGTGGATTGGATTGCAGGATCAGATTCTAAATGACATAGGAGTGATCACACTCACAGATAATCCTAAATTAGCTCACACTTCTGAGAACTATTTTATAGGAGCAGTGGCAAAAGCGGCTAATTGCTCTGCCAAACATAATTTCCTATGCATTATACACATGAGTTATTCTATACCCTCACTCATAAATATATGTATACATGTGCATGATTATAATGTCTGAAGGGATGTATTTTCTTAGAAATCTGCTAGTATCCAATGACACAAATCTGACAGGACATAAATCTAGGATTGCTAGGAATGTGATTGCAATAAACCTTTTTTGAACATATTTAAAAGAGTAATATTTACATTAATTATAGAGATGCAATGTTATATAATCCACTAAGATTTTAAGGCTAGTGATCCATAAACAGTCCTTTGCATGTTCTCAGAAATAACCATCTGATGAAAATAACTTTATTTTAGCATTGTCCAGCATCATGATTTAAATGTCCTTTAATATTTGCTGTTCCTGACTGAGGTCTGTTCTCAATTTTACCTTTCCTATATACACTTTACTATTTCTTAAAGATTTAAAGTATTGTCTGTGTATGCAAAATAAAAACAGGAATGTAAAATATCAAATAGTATTAGGCTGCAGAACATCTCCGATTTCCATAGTAAATCAATATTTGGATTTGCTTTATTCTGAATCTTTTTGGTGGGATTATGATTAAAGACGCTGAGTGGGGTCAGTTTCAAGTTTCATCTTCCATATTTCAGTTTTTGATGCTTTGTAGAGCCAAATTCAGGTAGGTGTCCAAAAGGTTTAAGGGAGAGGGAACTACACATAACTAACTCATTTCGGCACGTGCCACTATTTAAACTCATTTTCTATTCCCTTTGCTACACCTGCACCTACACCAGAGCTGTGCAACATTCAAAAGGCTGAGGCCCAGTTCTGAAAATGCTTAACACCATTTCACATTCAGTTGCTTTCTGTTTCACTTTATAACTTTTGTACCCCCAAATGTCACCTTATTTGCAATTTGGATGAAATGACGATTGTATTAAAATGTACGAAAATGTGACTTTTCACATGATTTTCGACTGAAAGGTTCGTCTTTGCTCTAATGCAATGCCCATTTTTCAATAAATATATTTTTTGTCCCCACTGAGAAAATATTAGATGCAGTGTTTGATGACTGGATAACTGTGTTATCTGGAGACTGCTACAGAGATTACACATGCTAATACTTCAGTGCATGTTCTCAGGATTGGGCTAAACACTAGAATAAGTGTAAATTATACAGTTCACATTCATATTTGACTATTTTCCCACTCTCCTGTAAGTCTTGAAATTGCTTGGAATCTCTTAGCAGGCCTCCTGCGCCTGGTAAGATAGGTTCCTTGGTACCTTAATGGAAAAGACAAGAAGACAGTCCATTCAATGTTAAGAAAAGGAAAAAGATGCAAACATTTTAGAAGTCTAGTAATAGTCTGCTTAAGATGTCGCACTTGATTTATGCTATGTTAGCCCATATAAAATGAATGGGAGCAGACGCTCTCAGCACCTCTCCTGAGACGCTCTACGTTTTATAGGTTTGGGCTCTACATGAATAACAATGAAGAACCGTAAAAGGATGTGAATCTTTGAATCCCAAGAAGCTGGGAAGAAAACTGGCTTCACAGTATTTCTTTTTCTCTCTGAATCAGTTTAGAACTCATGAAAGGTGGCTGAATTGACAGCCCAGGAGACCGAATTCCTCTGTTAATCCACAAAACAGGTACAGCAGGGCTGGTGATTTGGGAAATTTCCCCACACTGCCAGTGTGCCTCTGGCTTGTTGTAGAAGGACCACCTTCAGGGCTGAGAGGATAGTTCAATTTCCAAGCCCATTCAGTTTTAGTTCTGCGTTCATTGCCAACAAGGACACCAATTAGTGCATGGCATGAGCATTCCAAACAAATAAAAGGAGAAACAACGGAAGAGAGAGAGAGAGAGAGAGAGAGAGAGAGATGTGTTTACTACTTAAATTGTGTTTTGACATTTATTTTGGACTTCATCAAGGCCTTCAATCTTTTGCATTAATTTGAGAAAAAATAAACAGTCTCATTACCATCGGATGTGATGATGGAGGAAATGGGCTGGAAAAAACTTGAGTCTTTGCTGCTCCTTATTCTGCATTTACAAAGAGTAGGACACATTCTTTAGGGCTGTGCCATTCAGCTATTATGTTTAACAATCTAATTAGAAAGGCTGTGTAGCTTTCCTCCATTATAAAAGCAGAGACAGTGCACACAAGCAAAACCAATTAGACAGCTGTAGTTTACTGAGCTGTACTGCCCTCCAGCCAGTTTTTAATGAACCCCCAGTAGATGGCTCTTAGCCACAAACAGGTCTGGATTACAGTGGCAACACGTGCAATCCTCCCTGCTCTCAGGTGCTAATGCAGTTTCATGCTAGGAGGCTGGTGCAAGTTGTCACTTCAGGTTGTCCTTAGTTTCTGCAATCATGATGGCTTCCCACTACAGCACACCAAAGTAGTATGCCATGCTGTGGTGACCTGGATGATAATGCATGTCCTCTCTGGAGGTCAAAATCATGCTAACAGGTGGCAATAAATCAAACAACATTGCTTTCACTTTTATGAATATTATTTTCTGCACACCAGGGACATATGTAACTTAAAACAGACACAAAACTATACATTAGGCTGCATACTTGCCATACTTTTGTTTTTCCTCGAATATGGCTTAAATTAAGGCAGACTATACTGAGCAGATTGCTCATTGCAAGTTAGTCATCTGTTCAATGTTTTGTATGTCCCACAAGGCAGTTGTGGTTATTCACAAGTCTGTTAATTAAAAAGAAAACTAATAAGGAAACGACTCGGTGGGTTGATGGATCATTCAGCCACTTCAAAACCAAGGAAAACATTAAAACAAAGCATTCCAACTTTTCAATAATCTGATAACAAGCATTTGTTTGAACTGAACTTTATAGGATTTGTGAAAAACAAACTCCTGTCATCACTGTATTTAACTGAGGACTTTCATATGCAAGGTTCAGAGTACTACTGTCTGAACTAGAATAGTTTAGATCGTGGTCTCAACCACATGGCCCGCAGGATTATTTCCTGTGGCCTGCCAAGCTCCCCGCTCCTCTGCGTACTTCCAGGCCAGGGGTGGGCAAATTACAGCCCGTAGGCCGGATCCGGCCCCTCAGGACTTCAGATCTGACCCGTGGGATTGCCCCCCGTGGCGCCACGAGCCCTGCGCTGCTCCCTGAAGTGGCCGGCACCATATCCCTGTGGCTCCTGGGAGGAGCGGGCTAGAGAGGGCTCTATATGTTGCCCTCACTTCCAGGCACCGGCCCCCGCAGCTCCCATTGGCCAGTAATGGGGAACCGCAACCAATGGGAGCTTTGGAGGAGATACCCGGAGGAGTGGCAAGTGCAGCGCATGGAGTCCTGTGCCCCTCCCTCTCCCAGAGGCCACAAGGATGTGGTTTCGGCTGATTCCCTGAGTGGCGTGGCGTGGTGCAGGGCCAGGGCAGGCAGGCAGGGATCCTGCCCTGGCCCCGGTGTGCGCCGCTGCCACCCTGAAGCTGCTCTAGGTAAGTGATGCCAGGTCAGAGCCTGCACTCCAAACCCCTCCTGCACCCCAACTCCCTGCCCTGAGCCCTCTGCTGCACCCTGCACCCCGACCCCCTGCCACACCCCTGACCCCTCCTGCATCCCCTGGGTGCAGAGAGGGGGTGGAGCTGGGGACTTCAGGGAAGGGGTTGGAATAGGGGCAGAGAAGGGGTGGAAAGAGGCAAAGCAGGGGCAGGGCCTCATGGAAGGGGTGGAGAGGGGGCGGGGCTGGGGGCAACAAGGGATGTGTGTATCAGTGATGCGGCCTTCAGCCCAAGGTACTAGTCATCATGTGGCTCTCGTGAGCATCTGAGTTTGAGATCCCTGGTTTAGATCATGCCAATGTTTCCTTTTAAAAATACTATTTTCAGTGGGTTATGAGTCATAAAAATTCACTCCAAGCTAAAATTTTGCATTACCCTAACAGCAAATACTTGGGTCAGAGTGGAGGAGGTTTCGAATAAATTGATATAAATTTTTTAGATTAAAAATACTTGAGCAAAATATATATTCAATTGAGTATTCACAACACTGTTATTAATGTTATTTATCACCTAAAATATGCTGACACATTTTCTAACCATTTTCTGTCTTTTTTCTATGTGGGAATAGTAAATAAGCATGACAAGTGTTTTCTCTCCACTTTTACACATTTTAAAATTTTTCTCCCCTTTTTTTGAGTGCGAAAACACATGGTCAGATTGAATATAGACCTTGCTGTAAGCTTTATTAAACTTCACCTAGACAGATGGGAGCAGTTTAAGATGACCTTCTGGGTGAAAGTAAATACAAATTAATGTGTTACCTAGGCTATTATATATCTTTAACAGTCTGCTAATAGATATTCCTAAATATGGCTAAAACTAAACAAAACATGTAAAGACTTCTGATGGGGATTATGAAAAAAGTCTAAGATGCAATATTAAGAAATGATTCTTCACTGTGAAAAATATGGATTCAAATTTTCAAAACTAAAATCTATACTACCAGTCCTTTATACTGAGACAATCTGGCTTTTCAAAGAAAGAAAGATAGTACTTTGGGGTGTGTGAGTGGAAGAGGGTTTTTAAAGGCCTATTGCTAGGTTATAATGCTCATTTATTGTTATTGTCTGAAGTAAAAGAGGGAAAAGCACAAAATGGGAATACAATTTCATGAATAATTTTGAATAATTTCCATTTTGTGCATTTCATTTTGTGCAAATGATGTCTCTTAACATAGACTGGTATTTTACCATATGACGCTTGCATGAAACCATCTTCATAAAGTCTTATAGCATGAAGTGCTTCTTTGCAGGTGATGGTTTAAAAGGTCCTGTTGAGGGTGAAGGATCACGTCCAGAGAAGGAGAGAAACCCACCTTCTCTTTCCATTTCTTTCCTTTGATAAAGAGTGTCTGTTGATCCAGCCCTTCCAAAAGCACGGGATCTTGTCTCACATGGCTAGAATCCACTCTCTGGTCTTTTCTAAAGACAAAAGTATTTGTTGTCTTTACATGTGTGCTTATTAACTGCTTATAATATGCTTAGCACTGATAGCTTTGGGCATAAGTTGATGGATGACCCCTCCGCTCTGGGTCCAGATGACTGAAATTCCTAAATTGCTTCACATACGGGCATGAAGAGACCCAACCTATATGTTGAATTTCAGTAGATACTAATTCATGGAGAAAAGAAGTAGGCAGGGAAAGACAATTTCTTTTAAACTTATACAGGAATTGGCAATAGCCAACATGTCAGCAGGTCTTTGACTTTCTTTTAAAATTCATTTATTAAAATGCTCTGGTTATTGATTCAATTTTCTTTTCACAGAATTTTTTATGTTTATTTTTGGGGCCTGCAAGCATCTTGATAAATGACCTGGAAAGTTGTATAGTTTCAATTTCACTTCTTTAAGCATCTGTTGAATGCTGTTTTTTAAAATCTTCTTGAAGAACAATAAATCCTTCAGTGCAGGGCAAAGCAGACCTGAGGCTTTGTCTACACTTGGAGTGGTAGGTGTGATTCCCAGTTTGAGTAGACAGACTCACACAAGTGCACTAACAAAAGTGGTGTAGCTGCGGTATCATGGCAGCAGTGGGAAGAACTAGCCACCCTAGGTACAAACCATCTTGTATCCTGTGAGTATGTACTCAGGGCAGCCGCCCATGCCTCTGCCCAGGCTGCTGTGGCTACATGAAGATTTTTTATCATTCCATCTTGAGGAGGGCTAGAACGGGTACGTCAACATGAGCTGGGAATCACATACCCAGCTCCAAGTGTAGATGTAGCCAAAAACTGAAATTTGGAAAGCAATCTTCCCTCACAATCACTTAACCATATGTTCAAGCCATTATTCAATGTGACTAAGGGTCAGATTGTAGCCAAGGCCTATGTAGTCACACTGGGATTAAAGGGATAATAAGACACCCCACAATCCCACATATAGCCCCTGCAGCCTCCCTTCATGAGAATATAAGCATTGCCATACTGCACCAGACAAAAGGTCAGTTTAGTTCAGTATCCTGACAGTAGCCAGAACCAGATACTTCAGAGGATAGTGTAAGAACCCTGCAGCAGGCACATATAGAATAATCCACCCTTTTCACCCCCACAGGTTTCATTCTGATCTCTAATAGTTAGAGGTTGGCTTAAGCTCTTATGTGCAAGGTTTAATATCCCTTCCAAAAATGTTATGGTCATTAATTATGAAAACTCTGGATAAGTCTTTTTATCCATACAACTATCCAATTCCTTCTTGAATCTTCTAAGCTTTTTTCCCCTCAGTGATTTTTGGTGGCAATGAGTTCCATTTTGAATCATGTCAAGTGGAAAAGAATTTCCTTTGATCGGTTTTGAATTTCTCATCTTTTAGTTTCGTTGAATATCCCTGCCAGAAGAGGATCACTGGCATTTTAAGAGGGAGCAGGGCCAGTGCACCTGTGTCTCATCTGCTGCCTGAAATTTGGGCTTAAAAGGGAACTTGCATCCTAGAGAAGGGAGAAGCATTATAAGGGAGAGACTTGGTGAGACAGGGCTGCTTGCGGAGAGGAGATTGAGTAGCATATGAGAGCTGGCAGAGACTGGTTCTTGGAAGAAGACTGAAGGCAGGAGAACTGCAAGAGAGATTTCCTGCCTGATTTCCCAAAGCCAAAGAGCTAGGGACAGAGGGCTGAAGACAGGAAGAGAAGCAGAGGAAGTTGCCTGCTGTCTCTGAGCTGAACAGGTGGAGCCAAGGGCTGGAGAGGGTTGAAGGCAGGGGATCAGTGGAGGAGCTTATCTGCTGACATCTCCAAGGCTGGAAAGGAAGAGTGAGAGGGCCATGGGGATTGAGGGATGCTCTCCTGGTGAAGATGATCTCTCAGCAGAGAGGGTCTAGGGGTTCCCACAGGGAAGGGCAGGACAGCACTCCAGCTGGAAGGACTGGGGTGGCTATCCAGGGACAGAAGAGGAGCAACAGAGTCCGGGTATGGGTGAAGTGCTGTTGTGTGGTGTATGGGTTGTTGAGGGACAAAATGTCGAGTGATTTTAATGACTTTTTACACTGGGGTGAGAAATGGATTTTTATGTTGGGACTTACTTTTTGAACTACTTATACTATGTTTTGATAACAAACTAGCCCCATGAAGAGGCATTATTGAGGCAAGAGAGACTTTTGTGTAGTCCTTGGGGGTATCTGAGAGGAAGGAAATGGAGGCAGGGTGCCACAGAGCAACTCCAGAGCATGAAGGGACACTTGTGTGGCTCCAGTTACAGTCCCCTTGTTCTTCTGTTGTGAGACAGGAAGAAGAAATCCTCCCAATCCACCTTCTCTAGACCATTCATATTCATCTCCTCATTGGGAAGTAAACATTCCCAATCTTTTCTGTCTCTTTTCATGAGTTTTTTTCCAGGCCCCAAATCATTTTTCTCTGAACCTTCTGCAGTTCTGCAATATCCATTTTGAGATGGGGTGACCAGTCTTGCACACAGAATTCCAGTGCAATCAATGCACACCACTGATTTATATAAAGGCGTTATATTGGTTTTGGTCCCACTCTCCATCCCACTCCTCATACACACTAATATCTTGTTACCTTTTTTGGACCACAGATGCACTGAGCAGAGGGTTTCAATGAACTGTCTATAGTGGTGTTCAGGTCCCAGTTGATCTAGTTTATTTAGAACCCTGGACAAGGTAAGAGTAGTTTAAATTTTTCATTCCAATCTGCATTTGTCAATATTGAATTTCATTAGCCATTGCACTTCCCATTCATCTAGCTTGGTTAGGTTTCTTTGAAGTTTCTCCCAGGCCTCTCTGGTCCTGACTAACCTAAATAACTTGGTATCATCTGCAATTTTCCTACCTCACTCCTCATCTCCATTTCCAGATCAGTAATTTATTAAAAACAAGATCTAGTATAGAATTATGAGGCACCCACTGTTAACCTTTTACCGTGATGAAAATTAATCTTTTCATCCACATCATTGCTGTAGGAGGGGATTTGAGGGGAGAGCAGGGTTGCATGCCCAGAACTGTCCCAAACTCTGCACATGTGGAATCACAGAATCATAGAATATCAGAGTTGGAAGGGACCTCAGGAGGTCATCTAGTCCAGTGGTCGTCAAAGTGGGGTGCACGAGACCCCGGCGCTGCCACTGATCCTGCGCGGGAGACTGCCGAATTCAGCAGCGGTCTATTTTGGTACCGCCAAAATGCCACCACAGAAAGTGAAAACTTTCTGTTTGGCGGCATTTTGGCAGACATACCTGGGTGGGCTGTGAGCGGACGCCGCTCTGTGGAAGGGGGTCACGGCCGGAAAAGATTGAGGACCACTGATCTAGTCCAACCCTCTGCTCAAAGCAGGACCAATCCCCAACTAAATTATCCAAACGGTTGCTCACCTGTATCTGCATTGCTGGTACATGGATGCTCCTCTTTCTTCTTCTGGAGGTCACATGCTTATAAATTTCTTCACCGGCCTTCTGTCCCCACTGCTCAGCCTGCTTTGATTCAAGTGGATGTGGAATGGGTGGAACCTTGGCATTTCCTTATGATGCACTAGCAAGCATATCCAATTATTGCCCCATGTTGGGGTGGGGGCAATAAGCTATTACTGATCAGGAGTGTCTGACAGTAGATCCTAGAGGAAACAATCAAGATCGAGGCCTCATTTGAGCTAAGCACCGTACGAAGAGTAAGAGGTGGTCCCTGCCCTGAGGAACTCACAGTCTAATGAAGGAAGGAATAAGTTGGTGTAACAAAGAAGTAATGAGGGAGAGAGGCTGAGCGAAACAGTCAAAGAACATTATCAACATTTTCTGGTTTTCACAAAAAATGTGCTATCTTTTACTGGAGATTGTAGCAAATTTTAAAAGTTTCATTACTGGAACCTGGATTTCTTACTGACATCTGTGTTTTTGGCTAATGAACATCTACAGTTTGCACCAAAATTTTTACTGAAAAAGTCTCATGAACTTTTTGCCCCGCTTTACCCATAAAGTGGTTGCCAACCATTGTCTAGACTAGAGGGTTGTGATAACCTGTTCCCTCTTCCTGTCTGGTCTTCTGCTGAGATAGATCTGGTTACTGGTTCATATTTGATGTTAAGAATTACACTATTGGGTCATAAATGTCAACATTTTGATTAGAATCACTACATAATATTTTGAGAACCATCCATTAGAGGTATTTTTAGAGGTATTTTAGAACCATCCATTAGAGGTATTTTTTTTATCATCTTGTATCATGTCATATTGCAGCCTACAGTACAATGTAATGCTGTATACAGAACAGCATTTAATACTGAGTTAGAAAAGACTGCATTATCATTTACTGGTTGAGTAATAGTTAGGAAAATGCTAAACCAGGGGTCAGCAATCTTTCAGGAGTGGGGTGCCGAGTCTTCATTTATTCACTCTAATTTAAGGTTTCATGTGCCAGTAATATATGTTACCGTTTTCAGAAGGTCTCTTTCTATAAATCTATAATATATAACTAAATTATTGTTGTATGTAAAGTAAATAAGGTTTTTAAAATGTTTAAGAAGCTTAATTTAAAATTAAATTAAAATGCAGAGCCCCCCAGACTGGCGGCCAGGACCCAGGCAGTGTGAGTGCCACTGAAAATCAGCTCATATGCTGCCTTTGGCCCATATGCCATATGTTGCCTACCCCTGTGCTAAACAGATGAAGAATCATGGTTTTGTAGGACATATTCCTATCTAGTCACATTAACGGTAATTTGAAAGCACTGTTAAATAGTTTATTCTTAATTATATCATTTTAGCTTTCTGTTTTTATACATTTGAAGGTTATCTTCCATTATAGCTATACACACACACACACACACACACACACAAAAACATGTTGTTGCTTTAAAATATCATCAGTGTGAAAGATCACTTGAAAACCTTCATGATTTTAACCAAAGTGGAGAAACTGATACAAAAATATAGGATAAAACAAACAACAGCATCCGATGAAGTGGGCTATGGCCCACGAAAGCTTATGCTGAAATAAACTGGTTAGTCTCTAAGGTGCTACAAAGTCTTCCTCGTCTTAACAACAAAAAGCTTGCACATCAGACTTTAGTTGGCCTGGTATACATTGCTTCAAAGGATTCAGTTGCTTACCACTGAGGCTAAAAGTATGTGTCAAAACTATTTCAGATAGAGATCAATTTTAATGAATGTGACCTCAAACTTTCCAAGGTGTTTAGGTCTGGAAACGCTTACAGTACATCTGTTATTATTTTGGTTCAGCTGAGTATTTTGTTTTATACAGCAACATTTCAAGAGAGCTTTTTTTTAAGAGACTTGGAACAAAAGCACCAACTGTGATACTGTGTTGACGTTTCTGCAACTATTTATTTATTTCTATATGACTTTTCTTTTTATAGCTTCAATCATTAGAAATCCAGAACTATGGTAATACAGCATCAAAAGTCAAGAATGGATGTCTTTCAAGAAGACAATTTTAAAGATCAACCAGAAATTATGGTTTGACTCAGGAATCACTGGGTGAAGTTCTATAGATTGTGTTACGCAGTAATTGAGACTGGCTGATCACAGTGGACCCTTTCTGCCCTTAAAGTATAGGTGTTAGACCCGCAACAGATTTCTCAGAAATTAGGAATCACCCTGTAGCAGGGCGGTCTGGTGCCCAACCGCCCCGCAGAGGGACGAGCCTCCCCAGAGGCAGGAGGGGGCGGAGCTGGAGAAACCTGCGCCCCTCCCCCAGAGGTCAGCCGGCCGGCCCGGAATGATAAAAGCTCGGCCCCGGAGCTCACTTCGGAGGGAGCCACCGGAGGAGCGAGAGGCTACGGCCAGAGCTCCTGACCGGGAAGCCCCGGTGACCCAGTCGGAGCCCGGGAACTGGCCGAGCCTGCCCTGCGCCCGCTACCCGGAGGAAGAGGGACCGAGCCTCCCCAGTCCGTGCTACCACGAGGAGCTTCCTAGTCTGCCCTGCGCCCGCTACCCGGAGGAAGAAGGACCGAGCCTCCCCAGTCCAGGCTACCCCGAGGAGCTGCCGCCCCTACCGCCAGACAGTGACTCGGAGGAGCCCATGGAGGTCACCACGCCTCCCCAGGTACCCTTTGAGGGGGAGTTTGGAAGTGGCCCGGGGAGTGAGTTTTGAACCTGAGTCAGTGTGTTGCGGTCTGGATCCCCACTGACTGCAGCTGGCTTGTGACCGCTGCTAGGGCCCCGGGCCGGGACGCAGTGGAGCGGGTGGGCCTGCGTCCCCCCTGCCACCCTTAACCGTGGGTGGCAGTCTCCCCCTCAGCCCGCCGTCATTCCTCGCTGTCTGCTACTGCTCAGCCCCTGCTTGAGGGTCTGAGCCCCTGACTATTCCCCGTGTTTGTGGCCCCGCCCTGCCTCAGGGCCTGGGCCTTGCAGACTGCTACTGCTCAGCCCCTGCTTGAGGGTCTGAGCCCTGACCCTACCCCGTGGGTGGGTTGCCCGCCCGGCCTTTGGGCAGAGGCGGGCTGAACGGACGCTGCTCAGGCCCGACTGAGCACTTGAGCCCCGGGCCCGGGTATTCCCCAACCCGGCTGAGGGGCGTGTAGCGGGGCGGTCTGGTGCCCAACCGCCCCGCAGAGGGACGAGCCCCCAGTGGCGACCCCCCTACACACCTTTATTAGTCTTAAATAAGGACTCCCCGAAACACTCCATCCAGTGGTCTATTCCCATCTGCTGAACACCTAATGCAGTTTTTAAACAAAGTTTTCTATGTCCTCATGCACCTTAGGCCATATTCCAATTTGTTTTACCTTAAAGAGAGTATTCTTCATTCCTTGGTAGACCATAGAGTGACACAGGTTAATAATTTCTTCTCTTTGAAGTTTGTCAGGTATGCACGTTACCTCTCTTGTTTTCTTACTCAGTGCATAGCCACCTTGTATATTCCAGTTTCCCCATCTTTCCTCAGGTTTAACCTGTTTTATGGCTTGAGCTCTGGTAACTTCCATAACTCCCAAAGGATCCTTTGCTGCTAATTTAGCTAAAGCATCTGCTTTGTCATTTCAATATTTTTCATTCCCTTCTCGCTTTTGATTACCTTTAATATGTCTTACTCTTAATTTTCCTGGGTGTTTTTTCAACCAGTTGTACATAGATTTCCAATTCTCCTTTTTGACCAGATTTTCCCTCAGCTGTTTCCTAATGATTCTTTTTCAAAAGAATCCAGTAAAACAATCCAGTAGAACAGTCCTTGTACCACAAAGTCTAAATCCATATAGACATAAGGACAATCTGCAAAATTATTTTTTCTGTTTAAGCAGATCACTGAGAGCTCTGACCTCTGCTCTCTGAGCTGAAGTCATACTCATAGAACTAGAAATAGTTTTCCCATCAATTTGTACAGCAGCATATCCCCGATATGACTTAGAGTTCTCATGGTACAAACTACCAGCTGTAAACCAAACCTCTTTTTCTCTGAGGTTTAACACTTCATCTACCAGGGTTGCTTCTTCAACTGACTTCGGTTGGATTTCTGGAAGTGGGCAGTCATGCTCCTCTCCTTATGTCAGGAGGGTATATGGTAACAAATTTGCTTGTTTGTTATTCTCATAAGTAACATCTCTTCTAGTTAACATCAAGGTCCATTGGGCCGTCCTGATATTCGATACTCCTTTCCCTTGCAGTTTCCCTGATAAAATATACTTCAGGGGAAAGTGAGGTGTTTTATAATAATAGGGGCTGTGCCAGTAGTCTAAGCAAAAGCTTCAATGGCCCACACAGCAGCTAAATATTCTCTTTCACAGATCCCAGACTGCTGCTCAGCAGGGGTTAATCTTCTAGACTTGTATGCTACTGGTATTGACTTCCTGTCAATTTCCTGCATTAGTACTGCCAGTAGACTTTGTTGAGTTGCTGTCAATTTAATCACAAATGACTTGTTTATCTCTGGGAATTTTAATGCCAGGGCTTGTATCAAGGCATGTTTTAAATCCCAGAAAGCTTTTTCTTGTTTGGGACCCTACTCCCATTCTACTTTTGTTTTTAGTAAATGCCACGAGGTTCCAGGTTTAATGGCAAAATTCCAGATATATTTCCTTAAATAGTTAAACCCTCCTAACATCACCCTCAACACATGAGAATCCTCTAGCCTTGGTAAATCCATTAATGAGTTCACTTTTTGTTGATCTACCTGAATTCCTTGCTCCCCTAGGGTCCCCTGCAAATAATTCACTCTCCTCTGAACTAGTTGCACTTTCTCTTTATTAGCCTTGAAACCCGGTTCCTGGATGAGTCTCAACACTTTTTCAGTCCGCTCAGTCACCCCTTTTATCAGTGTCTTCCCCACACTAATATGTCATCTACATATGGGTTGACATTTTCCTGATCCTCTTTGGATAATTGATCCAGCATTTGCACCACATGGTGCTCAATAGCTGGCGTGCAGTATAGGCTCTAGGGAATTCTTTTCAATAAGTACTGTTGTCCCTTAAAAGTAAATGCAAAGTGGGCCCAAGAATCGGGATGCAATGGGATGGCGAAAAAACAATTTGCCAAATCTATGACAGAGAACCATTTAAGGGCCCTCTGTATTCTTGCCATCACTTGAAGTAGATCTGCTACTATTGGTGCCAATGAGGGAGGGGAGAATTTATTAATTTGTCTAAAATCTACTGTCAATCTCCAGTCTCCTAAGGCTTTTAATACAGGCCAAATTGGGCAATTGTATGCAGAATTCCCCTTCTCAATCACTCCCTGTTGTTCTGATGATTCAATTATTTTCTCAATTCCTGCCTCTGCTTGCACAGGATATTTTTATTGTCTCTGTGGTGGCACTTTATCCCCCATGATTTTAACACATGCTTCGATTTTACCACATTCTGCTTTATTCTTAATCCATACATCGTGAAACTCCTTTATCCACATCCTGTTGATCCAGTATAATCTCCTCCACTGCTTCTGCAGCACATATTCCTGGAATGTACCCTGCTGTCAGGACACTTTCTGTCCAGCCAGGCACACGCCACAGAATTCCATTAGTTAAATTTGAAGCTAACCAATTCCTCTTCAAAAAAGGAGTCCTCAATATTACTGGCTCAGCTCCCTGATCTATCTGAAGCATTTGTTTTTCACAACAAAAATCCCCCACTCTCTCTATGGGTATGCTATTTCTACTGAATGATCCATTTTTCCTGGCACTCCTTCCCCAAGAAAGGAGGCTGCTGTAATGATCTCTGACACATATCAAGTCAAATTACGACATCTATTTACAATATTTACACCAGCCTCACTATCCAATAGGGCATCTTTGGGTCCGTTATCTCCCACAATGACAGTTGTCCTAGGCTTCCCATTTGAATCCCCTCTTAATCTAGTTACTATCTCCCACTCCTAAGGACTCATTTCCAGTGAGAGAAACTTGTCAAAGGGGCTTCCCTATAGAGCAGGTTTCTCTGACCCTCATCTCGCATAGCTGCAACCTTTTTCTGCTCCTTAAACATTTCTTCTTCCATCCTTTGCATTTCTTTGATCAATTTATTAGTACGTCTCCCCTTTCACTTTTCCAGATCTACTCCCCTCAATTTCAAATACCTCCAAGTGATAGTCCAGATTCCATCTACTGCATTCTGGGGATCTTTTTGATTATCTCACCCTCTATCTACATGGGGTGGGGGGGCAGTGTTTTGTCCTCTACCTTGGCCTCTTCCTCTCTCACAGTATCCTGATCTGTAAGCACTCTTATTTGAATATGTTATTGCCTTAACAAAAGATACTCTAGGTTTCAAACTTTCTACCTGGCTTCCCCCTTTCATCATGCACTGGCACTCTATGTAGTGCTTCAATGTATCCGTAACAGTTAAACCCTCACCCTGGGTTGCTTGGTTCACCAAATTATTTAGACATCACTAATAAATTTTGTCCAGTCTTTCAAACACGTCATTTCAAAATGCCCTCTGATTCAAATCAACTGCCAACAAAGAATCAGCTGTGACATGTCTGGTGACTTCCATCTTGGGATTAGTCACTGGCTGTATTTCTCCAGCCAATAATCCCGATGTTATTCTCCTTAACAGGTAATCCCTGGGTGAATCTCCAGACTTTGTGTAATCTGCAAATGGATAACCCCATCATGAGTCTTTGACATATCTCTTTCCCTAACAGCATAATAAATTGTGGTATCAGTAGGTGTGCTTCTGGCTGCCTGTCCAAAGCATTTTTCACTCGATCTTCTGCATATCTAATCTCTCCAGTGGTAACTGCCCTGATTAACCTATAAAATTCACTCATATTTAAATTCTCTGTTCTTCCAACCTCTGCTCACTGTATTAGCCATGTAGCTAAATTTTTCATATTCACTGGTGCTATTGACTTTACCATCAACTGGAAGTCTGATGAACACACAGGAAATATTTGTGTCTGCTCTGGCTCTATCTCCCCCACTGCATCCTTAATGGTTGATCTCTATTCTATCACTGCTTCAGATTTTTCTGGATTAGGCTTTCCCAGACAGTTTCTTATTTCTTCCCTCAATTTAGTATAAAGCCTCTCTTGAGGTTTGGTCAAATTCTCTTTTCTCTTGACCCCCTTGCAGATCCTCTCCATACCAAAAAGCATTGGAATCCAAATCCAAATCTCTCTCTTTTTGACATAGAACTGCAACTTGCAGCTCCTGTATTTTCACTTGCTTTTACAATGCTGCTATAGTTTTCTGGCACCAACTGTGAGAAACACTTGCGATCTCCTCTTCCTTTTCCTTAGTCAAATCTCAAATTAACTGTTTTATTCCTATCACTTGATGGTCTAATTTATCTTTGTCTGCTTTAATCTTTTACTGATCTAGCATTCTTTTCTCCAATTTCTCATCTTGTTTCCCCATTTGTTCTGAGATTGGACTATCTGTGCCTGCCTCACTTCTCACTCCAAATTTTCCTGGTTTTAAAATTCTCTTGTAATGTTTGTAACTCTGCACAGACTTCCCTCTTAGATGCAATTGCCTTTTTTTACAGATTGCCATAACAGCCATACCAGGGACATTTGCTTTTCACTGGCATTAGGCTTCTACAGCTGTACATATTTCTCAGACATGTTTTCCAAGGTATCAGATATTACATACGGTTCCACTGCACCTTCCATCCAAGGTCATGTCCCAAATGCAATAATCTCTAACAGAGAAGGGGATTTAACTTTAGTCCACTGGGATGCATCTTCCACCAGCCCTTTACTTTTCTTTTTAAACATTATTAGAATCATAGAATCATAGAATATCAGGGTTGGAAGGGACCTCAGGAGGTCATCTAGTCCAACCCCCTGCTCAAAGCAGGATCAACCCCAACTAAATAACACCATGTGGTATCTCCCTACTGGTTTCTCCCCATGTGTTTTTTTTCTCATGGATTTCTTACAAATTTCAAAAATAAGGACTCACCCTTATTAGTCTTAAATAAGGACTCTCCCAACAATATAAGACCCTGTCTTGAAATCCAGCACTCCTTAATATCTCTCCCACCTCCATATTCTCCACCACATTAGACCAGCAATAGAGGTCTCTCTATGGGATGGGGAACAGGCAGATACCAGACACAGTGTTAGGATATAATACTCTAAATGCTATTTATTGATTACAAAACAAACTTTACTGACTCCACAGTCACACCCCAAACATACTATACCAGAATCCAAAGGTCAGAATGGTCCAGATGGCCAGTCGAGATCCCTTCTGATCATAAGATGCAGGGAGCCAACGAAAAGCACATCTATAGCCACACGGGGCTTTGGTTCAATAAACTATTCTGATTTTCAGAAATCATAGGCAACCATTTATAGTCCATTCCATCACGTCATCGGTTCTTTGCCTTTGTTTACTAGGCCTTCTACCCACACAATTCCAAAGAGACAATCCTGGTGGGCCACCATGATCCAAAGCATGCCATTTCCTCCAATTCTTATACAATTTTATGTCAGTCCATCTGGTGTTGTTTCCTTTTCTGCTGATTCTCCACATTTTTCTCAGAGTAAAACTATACATATATAATTATCCCAGTACAGGAATCTATTAAAAGATGCTGATTTTACACATCACCTCCTAAGTAGTGCCAGTGAAGCAGCTTTCAATGGGTTTTTTTTCATTGTAATTGCTGATAAATATGCTCTTCCTTCATTCATCACATCCTGAAAAATGCCATTGTTAAACAGTATAAAGTCCTGGTGGGGTCACCCAGTGAGGCAGACAGCCAGGAACAGTTCTCCACTCCAGAGGTATGTAGCCAGTCTCAGCAGTTGCTCTCCGGCAAGCAAGAAGCAGAAGATGAGACTCCTGATAAGTGGGTGTAGCTTGTGTAGTGTGGAGGTGGGTTCAGAGTATACAAATGTGGGATGCTGGCTGTATTTGTGTGAGCTGGACATTTCCCAGTGTAGCTAATCAGTAAGGCAGGACAGGGTGTTGATGCATGTCAAGATCCCATGGGAATCCTCCATGGAAAGTTTCCTGGAACTACTCGGTAATCCTCTGCTGAAGGGTCAGCACTCCACCCCTGAGGAAACCTTTCACCCTTCGCTTCACAGAGCTTATGCAATATACAGCATATGACCATGGGAATATTACCCTCAGTGAGGTCCAACCTGCCATAAAGACATCGCTAGCATGCCTTTAAATGCCAAAGACACATTCAACTGTTATCTGGAACCTACTGAGCCTGTTGTGGAACCGCTCCCTACTGCTGTCCAGGTGTCCTGTCTAAGATTTAATGAGCCACAGTTGTAAGAGATATGCAGGGTCACCCAGGATCACTATGAGCATTTCGACACCTCCCACTGTAATCTTCTGGTTAGGAAAGAAAGTCCCCACTTACAGCTTTCAGTACAGGCCAGTATTCCTGAACATGCATGCATCATGCACTTTCCCAGACCACCCCACATTGTTGTCAGTGAAACACCCATGGGGTGATCCACAAGCACCTGCAACACCATGGAGAAGTACCCCTTCCAATTGATGTACTCTGTCCCACGGTGGTCGGTGCCAAAAATTGAGTAGTGTGCCATCTATCACCCCTCCATAGTTAGGGAAACACATTTCTTCAAAACCATCCAGTATTTCACTCACATTTCACAGAGTCACAGTCCTTCATAGCAAGATGCAATTTATTGCCTGCACACTTGCATTAATGCAGCCCCAACGGTCAATTTCCCCATTCCCCCAGTTGATTTGTGACCAACCGGTAGCAGTCTGGATTTGCCAGATTCCACACAGCAATTGTCAGACACTTCTCTACTGAAAGGGCAGCTCTCTTTCTGGTGTCCTTGCACCACAGACCTGGAACAAGCTCCGCACATACTTCCAGGAAAGTGGCTTTCCACATCTGAAAATTCTGTAGCCACTGCTCATCGTCCCACACCAGCATGATGATATGATCCCACCATTCAGTGATTGTTTCATGAGCCCAAGAGCTATGGTCCACCCTATGCACTTGCTCTGTGAATACCAAAAGGAACCTAAAGTTGCTCCTATCCATATCACACAGAATGTCAGGTGATCTGTGAGTTTTCCTCAGGTAGGAACTTCACAATTAACTGCATTGCCATCCTCAATGTCTTCATGACAGTTAAAAGAGCATAGGAGAGCAGTGCGGAATCCATCCCTTCTCACAAAGATACCTCAGTGCACAGCAAAGAAGGGCCAATGAGAAATGCCATGAAACAAAGCTGGAAGCCCATGGAGTGCTGGGACAGAATGCAATGCATCACAGGACATTTAGCATTGTCTCAAGATGCGTCGTGATCCTCTCCATCATCCCACAACACCTAGTGACAGAAGGACCATGAGATAGGTACCTATAGTGCATTGCTCACACTGTCCATGATGGTACCCCCACTCTGGATGCGATCTGCCAACAGAGGGAGCAAGTGTGAACATGAAATTGCGATTTTTATGATGTTGACTTTTGGTTGTCGACACCACTTTTGTCGACACAAATTGGTAGTGTAGACATAGTCTATGATCTAGTGATTAAAGCAAAGGGACCCAGAGACAGATTCAGGAGAGCTTTTCCTTACTCTGCCATAGACTTATTACTGCCCTGATTCAGCAAAGCAGTTAAAAACATACTTAAATTTAAGCATAGGAATAAGATTCATTAGCTACTATGCAGGATCAGAGTCTGGGTGAATGGTGATATGATCTTTTCATGCTTCAGTTTACATTTATATAAATTTAAGTTAACTTACCTTTTTCACAGTGATGTTGCTGTTAGGCTTACTTCATTAGTATTTGAAAAGCATTTTGAAATCCTAAGACACTAATTACGTCAGTGCAGATGTTATTGTTGTTCAGATAACTAAGCTAAATTAATGGAGACAAAGTAGTACTGTACAGTATACAAATTTAAATACAATTTTTGTAGTACTGTACAGTATACAAATTTAAATATCTGAACCCTGAAGTATTCAGGGTTCAGATAAAGTCATAAAAAAGGGTAGTTTTAGACTATAGTACACGTTTTAGTGTAGTCAGTGGAGAATATATTGTTTCACTAGGAATGTTAATTTAACAGGTAAAGTTAGTGTGTTATTACATACTAATGTCTGTTTTGTTGCATAGACAGTAATCTTTTCTTTAGCTGTGCACATCTTTTTACCAGATATCCACTTCAGAGAATTTTATGGTATTACTTTGCATGTTTGGATTTGGCACATACTATAATGTGCAAACTACTTGGAGCAAGTTAAGAGAACTGCCAAGTCTATTGATTTTCCCAGCAGACTACCGCTTTGTTGGCCCTTTCTTCTGGGAAATCTGGCCACTTTGCTGCTTTTTCTGGTGCTGGATTTTGGGCTCACTGCTTTTCAGAGAAGATCAGAAAGTGATTTGTTTAGTTTAAAATATAGCCCTGGCACTAAAATGTTTAAAATGAATCTTCTCTTTCCCTGTCTTTTTGACAATTAGATGATCCAATTCCTGATTCTCTAGACTCTTTGAAGACCCCATTATTTTAGGCGAATATTTTTGTGACTGTTTCTGCTTTTAACATCCAAATTTCTCAAATTTCCCATTTCAACACTTCCAAGCTTGAAATTTGAACTTACTGAGACTTCATTGTTCAGAACTTGAATTTTATGGGTTGTTCCTTGAGTTCAAAGGGCAAATTATTTAAGAAGAGAAAAAGAGAGTGCATCTTTTCATCCCTTGACTTTCCAGGGTACAGCTTTATGTCATTACCACTTCTTCTAAGCACAACAATGCACTATTTAACATTTTTACCAATGACCTTGAAGAAAACATAAAATCATCACTGATAAAGTTTGCAGATGTCAAAAGATTGGAAGAGTAGTAAATAATGGAGGGAAAAAGTCACTGATACAGAGTGACCTGTATTTCAACATGGCCAAATATAACGTCATGCATCTAGAAGCAAAGAAATTAGGCCATACTTATAGGATGGGGAATTTTATCCAAGAAAACAGTGGATGAAAAAGCTTTTGGAATCATGGGAGATAATCAAAAGTACACGAGCTTCTCGTGTGATACCTTGGCTTAAAGGCCTGAAGCGATCCCTAAATGCATAAATATCAGAATATTGAGGAGAAGTCGAGAGGTTATTTTACCTCTGTATTTGGCATTGATGCAACTGCTACTGGAATATTGTGTCCTGCTATGCTGTCCACAATTCAAGATTTATATTGAAAAATTAGAGATGGTATGGAGAACAGTCATGACAATTATTAAAAGACTGGAAAACATGTCTAATAATGAAAGACTCAAGGAACTCAATTTGTTTAGCTTATCAAAGAAATGGCTAAGGTGTGGCTGGATTACAGGTTTTAAGTACTTACTTGGGGAACAGAAATCGATAATAGAGGGCTCTTCAATGTAGCAGACAAAGGTAAAACAATATCCAGTGATGGGAAGTGGAAGTTAGAAATATAATTTAATTTTTTTTAACAGTGAGGGTAATTAACCATTGGAACAATTTACCAAGGGCTGTGGTGGATTCTCCAGTACTTGACATTTTTGTATTAAGACTGGATGTTTTTCTAAAAGTTATGCTCTAGTTCAGCCACAGCTACTGTACTTGTACCAGGAATACTATGGGAAAATCCTATGGCCTGTGTTATGCAGGAGGTCAAACTAGATTATTACAGTGATCCTTTCTGGTTTTGTAACCTATGAATCTTTCAGGTACTGATGAGCATACATGTTCCTTGCTGGCTTTTCACCAGTAAAGGCAGGCATGAGCCTATCTTGCATAGTGACTAACATATTTTTCAAGGCTTTTTGAACTTCAGTGAATGGGTTGTATGGAGTCAAACTCTGTCAGGGCAGCATGGAGGATAAGGGAGTCTGGAATTTTCTGTCTTGGTGAGTTTCTCTCTGTTTAGTTTATCGTCTCTGCAAAGTAGGATGAGAGCTCCTTGCAGCTATCAGTAATGGGGTCAGAAGTCTGGATGACGCAGCTGGGACTGATAAATCATTTCACTATGGTATGTGTGGGGGTTGTAGATGTGATGATAATGAACCAGCGGGTTCTTCTTGCTTCCTTTACTATAGTAGTGTGTGGTATTCAGTTATCACTCACTGCTATAATGCTTGCAGGAGATCTGCTTTATTCTGTGTCCAGTTCCAAGTGACTGTGCATAACAACTACAAGAGCCTGACAGCATACCACTCAGACTCTGTTTGGGGATGCTCTGCCCTTAAAGGCGCAGTCCCCAATACCAAAATAAGGTAGCCCTTACATAATAATCTTTGTATAACTGACAGATGGGTTCAGAGTTGGTTTTATGCTATAGGCATACTAGTCTTCCTGTGTTCTTCATCTGTCAAAGTGCTTCAGTGAACCCCAGAGATCTTTTTGGTCTGTGGAGGGGGAGAGAACTAGGCATTAATGTTTGTGGTCGTCAGATAATTTTATTGTTCTCCCAGGTTGTTGGCCTTTTGACTTTGTGAGTGAGTGGTTTTCCTTCAAGAGTGGACTGAAAATAAACTTTTTCCACAGATCAACTATTGTTCATCCCACTGATAAAATGGAGGAAAGGTTCTGATTTTTGCCTGAATGGAGTGGTGGTCAGAAAAGAAAAGTGAACATTTTAAAGGTCTCTGATAGTCATTTGAACTAGTGACAGTCTGAGTGAACTCATGATTTCTTTGTGTGGGATAAGGTACTAAGATAGTTGTAGCATTATCTATGTGGATACTGAAGTTTTTGAAGGTCAGAAATCAAGGTGTTTTCAGCTTTGTAGGTTGTTTTAGCTCTTCATCTGATAAATCAGAGAGACATTCAAAGGATTTTGTTTAAAAAATAAATGTTAAAAATAAGCATAAAAGAATTTAATAGAGCAAAGGAGATGGAGGAAGCGGAGAGGACTGTTTAGCTTATCAAAACAAAGATTGAAAGGTAGCTTGATTACAGTGTACAAGTACTGTACTTTCTTGGGTAGAAAATACCAGGTACTAAAGGGCTCTTTAATGTATTAGAGAAAGGCACAAGAACCAATATCTAGAAACTGAAGCAGGACAAATTCAGATTTGAAATAAGGCACACGTTTTTTAAAAGTGAGGGTTTTTAGCCATTGGAACAAGCTACCAAAGGAAGGGGTGAAGTCTCCATTTATGGAAGTATTCAGATGAAGAGTGGATCTCTTTCTGAAAGTTAGGCTTTGGCTGAGCACATGTTGTACTTCAGTCAAATAAGTTTTTGAGCTCAATATAGGGGTGATGGGGTGAAATTTAAGGGCCCGTGATCTACAGGAGATCAGTCTAGATGATGTAATGGTCTGTTTTGGCTGTAAACTCTCTAGGAAACTATGAGAAACAGAAAATGATGCAGGGACTGGATGGGAATGGGAGACGAGGGGAGGGATGGGTAGAGGATGGAGACATGTAGGGGTTGTGGCTGGAGGAAAAGGTGATGTCTGAGGCTTCCATACTTCTTGGTGTAACACTGACAGGTCCCGGTTATCAGTGGGCGGGACTGAATCTGGGACCTCTGGAGCTTAGTGCATGAGCCTCTACTGCATGAGTTAAAAGCCACATGGCTCTTAGCTCAGGCTGTAGAGCAGATGCATTAATCTAAGTGGTCTTGGTGCCACTAGAGGGGACAGAACGCCACACCCAGGAGGTGTGAGGGTTACACTGGCAATTTCTAGCTGCTATAACAGCCCCTTTGTGCCACTGGCAGGAGGCGTAATTTAGACCATACAACTTGAGCTGGAAGACCAGTTCAGCATGCTGCCAGCTTGTGGTCAGGGCATTGCATAGCCACCTGTAGTTGCCTTTCATAGATTCATTGATTCCAAGGCAGAAGGGACAATTGTGATAATCTAGGCTGACCCCTTGTATAACACAGACCATAGAACTTCCCCAAAATATTTCCTAGAGCAGATCTTTTAGAAAATCATCCAATCTTGATCTGAAAATTGTCAATGATGGAGAATACACCATGACCCTTGGTAAGCTGTTCCAAGCTGTTGCGTTGCACCCCTGTCCTGCATTGAGTAAAGTGCAACTGAGTCGTAGCCAAAGATCTGGGCCTATACATCTGCATCTATAGAGCTTCCTGATCTACGTCAAATATACAACGTTATTACCAAGAAACAGCAATTACAAATATTTACCAGTTATAAATCATTAGCTGATATTTCCTACTTAACAATATCCTTTAAAAATAAACTATAAAGATACCAAAATCAATATAATAAAAACAACAACACCGTTCAGAGTTAAGGTTGCTGTAATGAAATCTCAGGTGGGATTTTTAAAAGAACCATTGTGGTTTTTTGAAAAACCAAGGGGATGTGCTATTTTTCCATTACTTCTACAGTGTTTTCATTGAGTTGTTCTTAACATTAATACCAGCTATACACTATGTTTTCAGCACAAACTCAAGCATATTTCTATTTTTAACTCTAATTTTTCCTACACCGTACAACAGGTTGTGAACATTTACCCTGACTTCGCTTCCCTCATTTTTCTAGCCCTCGCTATGAAATTACAAGGTTTAACATTTGAAAGAACCGCTGTGATCATCTAACTTTCCATGTTTACTGAAACATCAACAGTACAGTTGCTGTATCTGTTGCAAAGGTAAAGGAAAAAAAGCCTTTGCTAGCACAAGAAGGTGGGGTACAGGTTCTCCAATTACTATTCCTCATCATGGTAGCAACCATAAGCTATTAAATCACTGAAACAGCATTGCTAATTTGATTTCCTCTCCATAAACAATCTGTGCTAGGCTTTGAAGATCTTAACTAAAGCCCGGATAAGTTCAGATTGCAATAATTCAGCTAAAAGCGTAAGGTTAATTAATCTTATATATAAATCAGTGAAACAGAAGTTAATTAAAATGTAAACAATGGGCTGCATTGTCGCTGATAGCTTTTGGAAAAGAATCTTGGAAATTCTTTGTGTAATGGATTTTACCTAACTGTTGTAGCATGGGGTGTGGTTTAGTAAGAGATCACATTACTGAGTTAGCCCTTCCTTCGCTTTTAAAAGGAATATATTTTTTCCTCATCCAAAGCAATGGCAGCTGCACAAACCTCAACTAGTCAAATGCAGTCAGAGCCATGTTTACTAGTGGGGCACAGAGTATTGAGAAGCTGTTAGGCATGAAAGATTGTGAGAGGTGATTGGCCATCTCTGAAACAAACAAAATGAGATATGTCTGTGAGTGCTGGAAAGAGAGAAACAGATGATCTGAAAAGTAAGAGAGCAGAAAGGATATCAGTCAGTGCAAAGTGATTAACACCAGGCCACTTTATACTAGGGACAGAGGTTCCTTTCATGTGTACAAAGTCCTGGCTTTCAGTAGAAGCATGTGAAGTAACAGAAGCCATCCAATTCATCTGCCTGATCCAAAACTCACTGAAGTTAAAGAAAAGACTCAGTGGGCTTTGGATTGGACCGCATTTGAGGAGCTATATCAAAAAGATTTGCCAAAAGACTTTAAATAGTTTGTGTTTTTCAGAGTTAATCTTGTTATTCTTGCTCTTCAGAGAAAATGAAGAAAAGATGTGCCAAAAAGGTGGGGCAAAAATTCTGGAATTTATGAGCCTGAAGGGGGGAGGGGAAGGAGATTTTCCAGCTATTTTTCTACATCAGCAATGAATTATTTAGTAAATGCGTGTCTTCTAAGACAGAATATGCTCAAAACATTCATAAAGGTAACATACGTGAAGAAGAAACCTGCACAGTAAAAATAATATATGGCCAAACACAGGCTGACAACAGATTGTATCTTTGGCTCATTTCTCCATGTTACACAAAATGCCAGCATATTTTAACATGGTGTATTGTGTATGTCACCTCACATAACCTGCTGTACTACACCAAAAGCCACTAGGGTAAACTGTGAGTGACCACCGTTGCTGTTGATTACATGGAAAAGTGGGATTTTCAGAAAAACATAACTGGATTCCAGGGACAGTTTTAGTCCACAGGCTTTTACTGAATGGTGGGGTTTTGGAGTCACGAGTAAGCAATCAGCCTTAGGGCTTTGCTGCAACAAAAACATGTCATTATATCCAGGAAAGGGTCGGTTTTTAGACTTACTTTCTCTATTATACACTGTCTAACATCATGGTTTGTTTATTTTTTGTAGCACCAATGCATGATAATAATAAAGCACTATTATTATCATCCCATCATCAACAGTTTTGACATTTATTTTACAGAGTAGGAAAGAAGTTAAAAAGTGGATGGAGGAATTCAGTATCTTCATGGACAAAACATTCATCTCTTCTCAGACAGCTTTCCATGTCGTGTGGCTGTGAGTGGCATTTTGTGCTCAAGCATAACCTCTATGGTCAACACCACATTACTTAAGCCCCAAATATAGTATGTGGTGTCTTTACTGGGAAAAAGCAAGTGAGCACAATGGTTGACTAACTCCTAGACGTAGTGTGACTACAAGTGTAATGGTTGCTTATATAAGCAAACACACAGTGGAGTCTAGCACTGGGCCAAAGGGGGAAGAGTATGATTTACTGCAATGTATGTGAAATCATGACTCGATTCTACCATGGTCAAGCCCAGTCTTGTTTCCTTTCCCACAAAACATTTGTGTGACCAATTTTTGTTTGCATATATATTTGGAAAGGTGCTTTGATTTGTGCATGAATGCAAGTGTTTACTCAAGAATGAGCGTATTTGTCCTGAATGTGCCAAACATACTGCCTTTGTGTGTTTGGGGCTGGGGTCATCAGAGGCAGGAAAAATATAGGAGAGGGAGAGAGAGAGACCATTATTTACATATAATGGAGTGATCACTCAGCATGAAATGGCAGTGCTGAGGAAAGGGTAGAGGGTCTATGAAGGGGAATCTCAAGGAGCAGACATTTTCCCGGTTTCCAGAGACACTTTGAACATTTTTTGCCTGACAGTATGGATCAAAGTGTTTACTAGATGAGAGGGTCAGCATCCAGGCCTAACTGCCCTGGGGACCACATCTACATGTGCCCAGCTGCCTTCTGGGTGCCCACTGAAGGATTGCTAAGAAGGAGGTAACATCACTCCTCCCCACCTTCAGGTAGAAATGGGGGAGTTTATCCTTTTCACTGAGAAATATGACATACTATAGTATTCCTTTTTCTGAGGGAGAAGTTGATGGTAGCACTGTGTCGTTTACTCCTGAGAAGGAGGAAGAGCATGAGAATCACAACAGGGAAAAATTCAGGAAACACTGATGTAATAGGATTACACATGTGCATAAGTGATTGCAACTGGGAGCCCTTATATTGTGAGGTCTTTTGACAGGAACTCTCCTTTGTATCTTGTTAACGTCTGAGCACATTGTAGGCATAATTTAGCACTTCTGTTCATTGTTTCTTTGTATGTAAGATTTGCAAACTGTGGTGTGCAAACAGCCCCAATTTCAATATTTCAAAATATCCACTGCTTGTATTTGTTTTATATATTTTACTGTATGTATGTCCTGTGGTGGGAAATCACTGTGTACTATTATTCTACTGAACATCCACATTTTGCTGTGGAAAAGGGCAGCACATTTGCTTAAGCTGAAAGCCCAGGCAATGCTGGGACTGGTGGGAGGGAGGAGTTAGCTCACTCAAGGGAAAAACAAAGGGTTGTAATCGCCTATAAAAATAGAGATATTGAAGGAGGAGCATTCTAGTTTTAGTTGATCTGTCAGATAGTTCTCTAATTAAATTTATATGCCTTGGTTTAAGTTGTTGATACAGTTCTCCTCAAACTGAAAAAATGTATTTCTTCAGTAAATGAATCTTAGCTCAGACCTCCAATTTCCACCCCCCAGTAGTCAGTCAATGAAGTTATTTATAGCACTCAAATATTTGTGAAAAATAATACAGAGAGATAGAATTCACTTTCTGATGGGCTGAAGTGTTTGTGAAGAATGTTTCTCACTCTTTGCCTAACCCTTAGCCTTGTGCCCACAGAATTCATACCTTGACAAATCAGGTAAATAGAAGTGAAAAAGAAACCACCCTTAAGTCTGGGGTTCAAATACATGGAGACAAGAGGGTGCTCAAAGCCAGAGCTCAGTAAGTGACAAGGATATTGCGGAAGCTATTATTCTAATGATAATGAAGATAGCTAAAGAGCTTTCCAGATGCATGATAACCACAGGTAGTAGAATGAATCTGCTTCCCCAGCCAGCCCCAAAACAAGAAAAAAGAGTACCACCATGCAAACTTCTTTTTTAGCCCCTCCACTGACAGAGTAATTTGCTCCAGCTGAATTCAGCCACATTCCCCTTTCAGCTGAGTTCTCTAGCAATCTCTGTGATGAGCCATTCTGCTGTGGGAGAAAGTTAACCCTGTCTCTGCTGATCCTATATAAGACAGCGCTACACATTCCAATTAATATGTAATTGATGCAAGAAAGTTCATCATGGAACTGAGTGAAGATCACAGGCCTGTGGTGAATGTCTTACATCGAACACAGGACTGTAGTGAGCTCATCTTTAGTAATAACAACAATAGTAATTAATACCAAACTCATATATAGCACATAACATGCCCACTGCTGCACTAATTTAAGCCTGTTTGGAGACTCTGTTTTACTTAAAAGAAAACTGCTGTGATTAGTTATAATACTTTAGATAGCTAAAGATATATTTGATAATTAAGAACACAGTTTAGCCCTCTTAAAGGAATTAGCTGCTCACCTCAAAATGTTAAACTGCTAAAGAGAACTTGAACACATGGGATAAATTTACTTAGGTTCAATTCTGCAAACTCTTATGTGCATGCTTAACATTGCTACCATTAGTCCCATTGAAATCAATAGAACTAATCATGATAGCAGAGTTAAGTATGTGTATAAATGTGTGCAGGATGAGGGCTTTACATAGTAAGCTCTTTGGGGACAGAGATTGTCTTTTCATGGAACAAAGGGTAGGAATAAATGGTACATTTTTAGAATGGGGAAGGGTAACTAGCAGTGTTCCCGAAGAGTCAGTCCTAGGATCAATACTATTCAACTTATTCATAAATGATTTGGAGAAAGGGGTAAACAGTGAGGTGGCAAAGTTTGCAGATGATACAAAACTGCTCAAGATAGTTTAGACCAAAGAAGACTGTGAAGAATGTCAAAAAGATCTCACAAAACTAAGTGACTGGGCAACAAAATGGCAAATGCAATTTAATGTGGATAAATATAAAGTAATGCACATTGGAAAAAATATCCCCAACTATACAGACAATATGATGGGGGCTAATGTAGCTACTGAGGAACTGTGTCTTGATTGGAAAGGGATAATTTATTATCTTTTTGTGTGATTAGGTATAATTTATAACTGGAGAGCCTCAGATATAATGTTGGGTTGGAATAAGCTTCCAAACGTGCCTCAAACTAGCCAAAATGTCTAAACTGGTCTTGCAATGCCCTGAGAAGAAGCTTTCTTCTAAGATTTCTGGCAATTTTGCTTCCCATTCCAGATGGAACCCAAAATGCAAACAGGAAAAAAATGATCTGGAATTCAGAACCCCAAAACAGGATCAGTTTGAGATTGGTTTATAAAGTGAACAAAGGATCTATGTGTAAGTGGGCAGTCCCCCACCTTACTGCTTGGCCTGAACTCCTTACTTGGACAAAACAGTCCCTGAAGCTAATGGGAATGTTTCCTTAATAATGGAATCAGCATCAGGCCCTGAGTGGGATAGTCTGCATGTACTTAAAAAATAACTGACTAAAAAAAAAAAGTTAGACATACGGGATCCAGTTTCAATATCTCAGTAATTGTGAAAGGGTCTAGTGTCAAGGCCATAAGGACAAAACAAAGATGGATGTAATTGTGAAACAGAAACATTACTAGTATTTACAGACACTCATGGGTGTCATTATCAGAGGCTCAGGAACAAGACTGTGATTCCCTTGTTTCTCTGCCTCGCTCTATTCTTGACTTTAGGGGTTTTAGGCTGAGGGTTCACAGATGTGAAAACTTGACTTCCATTCTTTTTCTCATCCTGGCCACCAGCCTTGCTTCCCTGTCCATCTCTTGTGCTGCTCAGTTTCCTCAAAAGATCCTTAGCACTTCCCTGGCTTCCCAGAAACACCAAAAGAACCTTCTCACCCCCAAACTGGAGGGAGGAGAGGAAGCATCATGCTCTTCATGGGGAAATTCACTCTTGCACTAATCACAAAAGGTCTGCATAGTCTCCCATAAATTCTTCCTAGCACAAAGCACATCACCTGCACAGAAGTACCAGTGCAAGGGCTTTCCAGCACAAGGAAATACTGTACCAAGAAAGGAAGGGTGTAGGAATGAGGACAAAAGGAGACAAGCCTCAAGGCTGCCCTGAACTACAGGAACTCCTTACTTAAAGTCATCCTGGTTAATGTTGTTTCGTTGTTATGTTGCTGATCAATTAGGGAACATGCTCATTTAAAGTTGTGCAATGCTCCCTTCTAACGTCGTTTGGCAGCTGCCTGCTTTGTTCACTGCTTGCAGGAAGAGCAGGCCGTTGCAGCTAGCTGGTGAGGCCTTGGAACCAGGGTGGACTGGCAACCCCACTATCAGCTTCCCACTTCCCTAAATTCCCTGTGCAGCAACTGTCCAGCAGGCTATCAATTACTGGCAGTGCAGCTGTCCCTCCCGCCACTGCCATGTGCTGTTCCTGCCCTCTACCTTGGAGCTGCTCCTTGAGACTCCTGCTCGTTGTGGGGTGGGGAGAGGAAGAAGAGGGGAGCTAATGTCAGGATGTCCCCCTCCCCTGCTACACCCCGCTTACCCCCATCTTCCACAGAGCAGGGGGGAGGGAGCTTGCCTTCACAGCAGCTTCAGCTCAGCTTGTTGATCTAATTAACAAGGCAGTGTATTTCAAGCGGAAATGTGCATATCTCTATCTCTTTCTCTCTCACGCACACATGTGGTGTGTGTCTCCTTAGTCTGTCCTCCCACCTTTCCTGCTGCCTTGTAGAGTGTGAGAGTTGGCCCTTGAGGGCTCAGCCAATTGCTAGTTCATCATGTAGCAGTAAGGCATTCCCTGAGAAATATCCCACCCTCTGACTCCTCCACCTCAACCAAGCTTCACAATCATCATCACTGTGTGCCAGTATTAAGTTGTTTGTTTAAAACTTGTACTCTGTGTCTATCTATCTATCTATCTATCTATCTATCTATCTATCTATCTATCT
>ML677348.1:6625569-6640026 GCA_007922305.1 Dermatemys mawii
TCTATCTATCTATCTATCTATCTATCTATCTATCTATCTATCTATCTATCTATCTATCTATATCGTCTTTTGTCTGGTGAAAAAAAATTCCCTGGAATCTAATCCCCTCATCTACGTTAATTCTTATGGGGAAATTGGATTTGCTTAACATCATTTCACTTAAAGTCGCATTTTTCAGGAACATAATCACAATGTTAAGTGAGGAGTTCCTGTATTACTTGCCCTCCAACAGCAGAATAACGGATGTATAGTCACCCTCCCCTCTAACCCTGGCTGCACCAACCATAGTCCTAGGTCAGAAATGAATCTGCCCCCCTTGCTTTACCTTTTGTGATGGGCGGCTACTGACTTCTGGGCTCTAATTCTGCTCCACCCCTGGCTATTCTACCTCGACAGACTACATTTCTATAACGCAGGGTATTTCAGCCTCTGCTGTTTCCTAGCTTGAGAAAGGAAGAGGAAAAAACAGAGGTATTAACTTACAATTAGATTATGGGCAAATTCTGATATTGTGGATGGGTTTCATATGGAAAACTGAATTCATATACATTTGCCATTATTATTAAGGGGCAACTGGGGTAGTTTTTGTAGGTCTTTTTGAAAAAAATTAAATCATTTCATGGTCAACTTGACAAATTTACTTGCATGTTATACCCTTTCTCCCTACCCTTTTCCTGCATGTTAATTTGTCCTTTTAGGCCCTGATCTTGCAAGGTGTTCTGGGTAGCTAGATCCTTATCATC
This sequence comes from Dermatemys mawii, assembly GCA_007922305.1. Lineage (NCBI taxonomy): Eukaryota > Metazoa > Chordata > Testudines > Dermatemydidae > Dermatemys > Dermatemys mawii. Next base: position 6,626,313 of record ML677348.1, read on the forward strand.
ATGCCAAGCCCAGTGGCTTCACTGAGTTTCCTCACGGGCAAGGGGTCTACCCACATACTACAGCTTGCTGGCTAAGAGCCAAAGCTCTTATATTTATACAGTCTCTAGCACTATGTGAATGTCACCAGAAACAAACAAATCAATAATATTAATTAATTAATTAATTCACATAAAAACTGAGTCCACCTTCTTCAAACTGTATTCATATGGCTCTGAAATGTCTATCGTTAATAGACAATCATCTGCCAGTCGGTTTCCAACGTGAGTCATCCTGGTTTCCAAAATAAATTATCTTTCTGAAATAAAAGAGAAGAGTTCCAAATGTCCTAAATTTTCTATAGAGAAAGGGGCAGGAACATCAAGTGCATATAATCAAAAAATTGTTTTCTATTCCCTCATATATCCCTAAACTAGATGAGAGGTGCTGCGATGAACCTTGCTTCGCCTGCCAATACCAACAGCACTTTGTGGTCTCGTTACCTCACAACTGGCTAATTCCTAAGGACAATCCTAGCTAATGAGTAGCCCTTTGGATGGTCTTTCCAGCAACTCATTTGGTCCACTGTTTCAAACTGCACTCAGAATTCTTCTGAGAGAAGGCCTTTTCAACTGGGCAGTGGTTCACTCACTGTGTTCAATGAGAAAGTCAGTCAGGTTGTTAAGATTTATATAAATGAGGGCACTGTATGTTCAAAAGGAGATTGGTATGTTTGATCCTAGCTGTTATTGGTTTACCTTTTCCACACGATAATATTCATTAGGCAGGATAAGTAAATGCTGATGTGTTCCCTTTCAATTGTCAACAACTAAACTACAGACATCACAAGGGTGTAACTGCAGTCTAGTTTCAACGGATTGGGACATGAATATTTTTCTACTAAATCATTACATGACTTATGACTTATGACTTCTTTCACACAAAACTTTAACTTTTTTTTTCACTTCTTACATTTTTGCTGCATGTTTGTATTTCAGGTCAAGGGAGCAGCAAGCAACAACGACAGTGAAATCCTTTATTTGACCATGTATACTATGTAAAATAGACTGAGAACATTAACATTTCTCTTGCGCTCTGCTTGCTGTGTTTTGGTGCTGGTCGCCCTGGGTTTGCTCTCCCCAGTGACGGGGATGCCTGTAATGAAGATGTACAGCCAGGGTTCCTTTTATGTCATGTTCCCTTCTGCGTGTTTTTTGTTTGCAGCACTTCAAATTCAGAGACATGGAACTGGATTTGTACATGAATGAAACCCACTGTGTGCATATATCCATCAGTCATGTAGTGGCGGTGATTTGCTAATTTGTTGGCTTTGTTCCCATGACTAGGGACCCTGTGTAGACCTCTGTGCAGAATCTGGGATCTGTGTAAGGAGGAGTAGGGATGGTCTGGCTCTTAGATTTAAAGATATATTTGTTTATTTTTTCCCATAACAGTCTCTCTCTCTCTCTCTCTCTCTCTCTCTCTTTCTGATGTTTCTCTAGGAGACAAAAATAAGGGATGTGTGTGTGCAATAGTACATCGCCATGTCAGAGATGGTGCATAGGATATGCATTCTGCTCCCTTCTGCCTGTTAATGATGTATGTACGTACACTGTTTTTGTTTTTAAATCGAGGCAGGGTAGCTTTTCATCACAGCATGGGAGCTCTGAGTTAACCTTAGTAGAAAAGTTTCGTATTTACAATATGGACAAGTTTTGTGTTGTGCTAGAAATAGCTGTGTGGTGTCACTGTGATTTTAGATGGGTTTTGAGAAAAGGGCATTCATTCATAGTCCTTACTCACTATAAAAAAATATTAACCAACCCTCACTACAGAGAAAATTCTGTAAACTAAATCTTGCTCAATCCGCTTTGTGGTAAATGTGCTGACCAGTCATTTTGCTCATCTAGTGTATCTCTCACTCAGTTAATCTGTCTAAGAGTTTCATATGCTACCTAACATTAATATTAAAATCCTATAGACCTAGATCAAGCCATATTTCTAGACATGATTGAATGTAATTGTTATTCTAATAGTGCTTGACTCTCTTTATTCCAGTTTTCTGAAAAACCTTGACTTTGTTCTTAAGTCTTAAATCTTAAATAAAACTTAGAGTCCTCCTTGACCTCAGACTTTCTTTTCGTCTCCTTCATCTCCCTGATCTGTAAGTCCACCTGTCACCACTTCAGCAGCTTTGCCAGAAGTTATCTTTCCCTTTTTCTGCCTCCCTTGAATACTTGATTCATACCTTAATCACTTCCCAGCTCATCTGTTCCAATTGCCTTTTATTATGGTCTTCCTAAATCCTTTCTTTCTAAGCTTCCTGACACAGCTCCATCAATTCCATTGACATCACTGGATTTACATCCACTAAGGATTTAGCCCAGAGTTTGTAAGCATTTGTTTGCCTTCTGAATGGCTACACAATTCAACTATATGCAAACCCATTATTGTTTGCTACTCATGAACATTTTTCTTGCTAGATTTTTGTTCACATGAATGTTTGGGGAATGGCTAATTTTAGTCTCAGTACCCATATTCACTTACAAACAGAGATATTTTTCCACAAACAGGAATATTCATTGCTCATAAGTCCCTAATTGTTATTTGTTATACTTCTCTTAAAAAGTTTCTGTCATCCAATCAGAGCACAGAAGTTATAACATATGATTGAGCTAACCAACCACAACCCCCAAATAAAGAGTAGCAAATATTCAGTGAACAGTTTGTGAATGCCCTGTACAAGACTGAAATTTGTTTCCATAAATGGTCAGACAATTACCCATGATACCTTTTCAGAATTCAGGCTCCATTTGTAAATGATTCATGAACAGAAAAAAGGCTACATCAGTCAGATATTTTATTCACAATCAGCGCACTTTGACCAGTTCTTTCCACCAGGTTCAGATTTCTGAATAGGGACTACTTTCTCATCTTGGCCCCACCCAATCTCCACCCCTAGTAGAGTTACTTCACTAGCTCCACATCTATTGCAAAAGTACCTTTTTATTTTAAAGCTCTCCATTTTTTTTCCATTCTAGCTTTCTGAACTCATATCCACCTACTACCCTACACTCCTCCATTTTGCTCTTCCTTCTTTCTGCTCCTCCTCATCCCTGATGCTTTTCAAAAGAATGTCATTCTGGTCCTTCTACAAGGAGGCTGATGACCTGGAGAGCAGTGTGATGTCTTGTGTACTGGTGTCCTGGGAATGAAGAAGGTTGTGGTCGTCCTTTTAGAATAATGCTAGAGAAAGACATATAGATCCGTTGTCCTTAAGTTGGTCAAACACGGCTCTAGTCAGCATGAGAGGACTAAATGACCTGCAGATATCAAGTGCTGTCAGATCCTCCTAGCCACTGACTCCATTTCTCTCTTTTAAGAACTGATAAGAATCTTTCTTCTGTGTTTAGTTACAAGTTATCCAGCATGTTAAGTATTTTAGGTACCTTGCTGAACCCGGAAGCTTAGAAGTTTCAGCTGGTTCGGAACATAGGACGCTGCCTGCTAAATATGGCAGATAATCAGAGTATGTCACACCAGAGTGGCATGCTCTACATTTGTTGTAAATCCATTTAGAATATGCTATGACAACACCGTACACATTCCAAAAGTAAACACACAGAGGATCTCCAGGCCAAAGAAATGGGTTTTACAATTTGTACTGAAGGTGATGAGATCTGTGGTAAGTCTCAGACCTTCCTGAGGTTAGACAGAAGGCACGTTAGGGAAGCCTGTGGCTTTTTCACTGGCACAGGTGGACAATTAATACTGTTTCTGTAGCTTCTTTACAGTTACTGCTCTAAATTCATCTTGGAAATAGGACTCATATTCAATAGTGTTTTTGTTAGACTTGTTTTCCATAAGTATTCTTTTTTAGATGTTTCTATCTGTGATCTGTAAATATCTATATACAGTGTGGTTAGAGATTATCTATCTGCCGATCTGTCTATCTATCAATCAACCTGGCCTGAGTCCATCTTCTGAAAGGAAACACTGGGACTGAGCCTCCAGTCAGGCAAAACTCCTGTTGCCTTAAAAGGGATGTTTGCCTGAGTGAGAGCTGAAAGACTGGGGCCATTATGTGTGAAGGAAGAGACTACTAGTTCTTCAGTCCCATAAACGGAATCCTAATTTCAAGCACTTCTACTGATTTTAGTGGCACTACTCACACGGTTAGCTGGTAAGGTGCAGGAAAATTAGATTTACCTTTTCCACTTTAGACCATCAAATCATATTAGCCATATGTAACCTTTAGTTATATCTATAATAGAAATATGTGTTTGTTTTGTGTTGAAGCTTGTAAAGTCTAATCATATCTTGTATGTGTAAATAAGATCAAATAAGAACATTTTTCACTTATGATTCAGAGTTGTAAATATGGATATGATATAGTGATATTCAGGGCCAAACTTTTGAAAGAGCATCAATTTGGCTTCTATTTTTGCACCTGCAACTCAATGTGTGGTTAATTGCTGGCCCAAAAGACAAATACACATGTAACTATCAGAACTGCAGGTACAATTAAGTTATTAGCTAAGTGGCATTATTTGCAGCTGCACTTGATTACAGACACAAAAAATAGAAAGAAGAAATAACCCATAATGTTGCCCTTTTCTGCCTACTGTGTGTTGTATGATTGATGCTAACTTTGGCTGTATTAATTTTGGAACCAGTTGGAGAATGTGATATTGAGTTGCAGTAGTCAAAACATTATTCTGCTGATGACAAAGCAAAACAGAAAAACCTCAGTGTTATTTTTATTTTGGTGCTATCATTGAAGACATAAGAAAACAGACTGCTAATAAGGGGCAAGTTGTAAACCAACATAGAGTGGCAGGTTTGGCAGCGTGTTCAATGCTACATTAGTGTTAGGTGTACTAAACGGTGTTCTTGCTAAATGTGCTGCATTTTTCTCAGAATTCTGTTGTTAATAGCTACCCTCTCCTCCCCTTCATTTTACAAGCTAGTAGAATAGGATCAACACATTGTATATTCTTAATGGGCATAACTGATGGCAGGATTAAGGCAGGGGTGTTAAGAGCTTTCAAATTTTAGAAAAATGTCCACATTTTCATTGTTCCACCACATCTCCTTCTCATTTAATAGGAGGAGAAAGGATTTAGTTTCTGAGCTGCGTGTACTCTCCCCACATTTCCCAGAGACTGGCTGGCTGCACCAGTGACTGACATTTGGACAAACTACACAGCTGATTTTTAAAAAACGGTAATTGCAACAGTACTATTTTGCTAAAGCATTCCAAACTATTGCTGTGCTATAGCATTAACATAAAGGTATTAATTTTTAACTGTGAGAGTAATTAACCACTGGAAACATTTACCAAGGATTGTGGTGGATTCTCCATCATTAACAATTTTTAAATCAAGATTGGATTTTTTTAAATAAATCTGTTCTAGGAATTATTTTGGGGAAGTTCTGTGGCCTTGTTGTACAGAAGGTCAGATTGGAAGACTTCTGACTCTGGTGTATCTATGAAGCAGAGTAGGGGGTGTATGCTAGGGGTGAATTAGGATCAGAGGGAAACAAGGGCAGCAGAAGGGGCAAACAGGAAGAGACAGGGACAAAGTGGACAGGCTGTGGGGGTTGGAGGAGAGGGCAGAATTCCTTCCTAGTCCTTCCTCTACTCTCTCTGGGCTCTCTCCAGCATAGTCTGCCTCTGGCTCCCACTGACTTCTTGAGATGCTCAAGGACTCCTGGGTCCCAAAGCCCTACCTCTACAGGAGCCTATCCCTATCACTTTGAAAGGGATCCGCTCCTGTCTCTCCCCACAAGCTCCCCACTGATTCAGGGTACCATAGAGGGAGCACATAAATGATCATTTCTCACTAGTGAGAAACATCATGCATGAAGCTGCACAAGCCCTGTGATCTGGCCTAGGAAGGATGTGCTCTGCTGGGACACAGTAGGAGACTATACATTTCTGAGCAAGCTGTTCTACCAAGTGGTGCTAGTAATTGCATTTCATAACCCTTATTGTTGACCCAGGTCTGATCCCCTACCCTAGGTATGCTGGCAAGTATCATTGCCCCCATGTTACAGATGGACTAACAGACTGCATAAGACCACCGGGTGCAGAATGGGAAATAGAATTTAGGTTTATATTATGGGAGATACTAACATATATTATGTTATGGGAGAGTATCTCCCATAACATATCCCGTATATATTATGGGAGATACTAACAGGCTGCACAAGACCACCGTGTGCAGATCTGGGAATAGAATTTAGGTTTATATTATGGGAGATACATTCATTCAGCCACACTGCCCTTCAGAATGATCATGACAAACCTATGAGCTTGGCTTTGCTATCTGTAACTGCTAGCCAACACTCCTATCCAGAACCTGGAATAGAGTCCAGGTATCCCGATTCCAACATTCCTCTGCTGTCTAACAAATACTTGTCAGAACTCCTGGTTAAGTATGGGTCTTGTCTCATCTGGTGGCTGGTCCACACAGAATAGCATCATACTACTGCAACCAGTTATTCACGTCAAGTGGTACAGGACTGTGTTGAGGACATAAAGATTCCAAACCACCTTTTACAACAGCTTATACCTTACAGGTTCTACAACAAATGAAGACAGGGTCCTACAGACAACAGCCTCCTTCACTGTAGAACCCTGATTCAGTCCCTGAACAATGTGCATTCTTTGTACTAAGTGGTACAGCAGTCCTGTGGAAAAATAGTATTTGATCATATAATTAAAGATGGTATTATGATGCATCAGCATGCAAGGGATAAATTAATTACAACATTAATTCTGGCATTTCCTAAGTTTTGAGTGATTTATTTTATAGCCTTAGTATTCTTTTAAACGTAGATCTTTGTATAATAATATTTACATTAGAAATTCAGGTCTTGTGTATCCTGTTTTTCCTGGAAGATACTGTGGACACCTGGAGAACTAGTAGGATCATGACATCACCATTAGCAAGCCATTAAATCCTGATTAATTGAGAGAAGAGATTTTGATTCAGATTGTTTAAAACTCTTTGAAGAAAATGGTATGTTTATACTAATTTTCAACACCCTTTTTGTCTTTCATTAAGTGCTAAGAAAGTTCACAGAGTATTCCGAAAATGCAAGTGATTCTTCTCACAAAACCAAGAGTGACAAGACTTGAGATCCCTGAAATATTAAAGCACAAAGCAAGCAGAATTTTTTTATACTTTACGTATGTATAAAAAGAGGCACAAATCCATTTCCCCTCTTTCAGGTAATCTTTAAATTGAAAGCACTTGCTGAATTATAAATATTTTTGACATTGACTAGATTTCAAATTTACACTGCCTCTTTAAATAAAAATGTGCTTTTGCTTATGTTTTTATTACTTATAGGAATTGTAAGGAAACATCTAGGCAGAATATATCCTCTAATAGAAATATAATTTGAATAGAGTCAAATTGCTCAAATCCAGTCCAGGTAAAATATACAGTGTGTTGATTTGCAGGTTAAACAATGCTTTTGATTTTTTCAAAGGGGGAATAGATGGTTTAATTTTAGTTTAAATTTATTATTTGGTATTTTCCAAGTCAGAACTAGCAATTTCCAGACCTCCTGGCTGCTCTGTGTGTGAGCATGGGACACCCACCTACAGCTCATACACTCACAATTGCTTTAGCCAATTTTCTTCTAGTGACACACATACAATGTAGAACTGGAGGCTTCCATGATTCTGGCTTGCAAAAAACACAGAAGAATTCTATACATCCAAAAGGCTGCCCAAACCTGTCATTTGTTCCCAGCACAGAGACAGGAATGTGTCTTTGAAGAAGGGATGAGCTAGAATAGGAGTGGACAAACTACAGCCTGTGGGCCACATCTGGCCTGTGGGACCATCATGACTGGCCCACCTGAGCTCCTGGCCAGGTGGAGCTGCCCGCCTCTCCTGTCTCCTGGAGCCTCAATGCACCACATCCAGGAGCGGCCCTGGACATCCCTGCAGCAGTGTGGCTCTGCAAGGGCCTGAGCTCCTGCTGCTTGGAGCTGCATGGTAAGGGGGTAGGGCTGCAAGCTCTGATGGGCCGTGCAGCCTCCAGACATGCCACTCAAGCAGCACGGTAAAGGGGATGGAGAGGGTTGGATAAGGGGCAGGAAGTCCCAGGGACAGTCAGGGGATGGGGAACAGGGGGGTTGGATAGGGCGTGGGAGTCCCAGGGGTGTGTCAGGAGGCGGGGTGTGTGAATACAGGTTGAGGCAGTCGGGGAAAGGGAGTGGGGAGGGATTGGGTGGGAGAGGGTCCCGGGAGGGGGCGGTCAGGAGACAAGGAGCAGAATGGGTTGATGATTCTGAGGGGGGGCAGCCAGGGGCAGGAAGTGGGTGGGGGTCAGATATTTGGGAAGGCACAGCCTTCCGTACCTGGCCCTTCATACAATTTTGGGACCCCGATGTGGCCCTCCGGCCAAAAAGTTTGCCCACCCCTGAACTAGAAGATTATTCTGGGTATGAACATATTAGATTTTATTTCAGAATTCTTATGTCTAGGGACAGATTAAGGGGAAAATGGAGATTAATCCAGCAAAGGTAATTATTGGGGCCCCACTACCATTTGAGCACCTCACATTCTTTAATGTATTTATTCTCATAATACCCGTGTGAGGCATGGAGGTACTATAACTCCATTTTACAGATGGGGAACTCAGAGACTAAGTGATTTTCCCAAGATCACACAGGAAATCTGTGGGAGAACAAAGAACTGAAGCTGGTTCTCCTGACTCTCAGGTTAGTGCCCTCACCAGAACCTCAGATGAACTCTCTTTCCCAGCTCTTTCTCTTCCCCTCCCTGACACTCTTGAGAACCTGATCTTCCTTCAAAGAGAGGCAACTCATTCTACCTCTGCAGGGGGCCTGCTGTGTGCTCCCACCAGCCGCTCTGAATCCTCAGCTTCTGCCTGTATCTCCTTTGATTGTGGAGCCCAATCCCAAAGGTTTCTCTCTAGGGCTAATAAATCCAGATGAAAAAACATTCCCTTATAGAAAAGACTTTTCAGTTGAGGGGAAACCCCCAGTGTCTACAGAAATGCTATAGAAATCCTATGGAAAGGTTATAATTTTCTATTGGACTGTATAGGACTTTCCCATAAGTTTTTCTTTGATGCTTGTTTTTACTTCTAGAGAGCATATGATGGAAAGAAAAAGTGTGTGTGGGGGGTGGTGGTGCAGACAGACACTGAAATGCGCATAGGGAGAGAGACAGAGCAAGCAATATAGTAAGGACTTGCATGTAGGGCAGGGCCAGAAATATGGCACAAGAGTTGCAGGGGACAGGGCAGCATAGAAAAGGTTCCACACCTGTCTGAATGAGGGTGAGGATTTGGCCTATATATGTGTGTGTATACATATTACTTGTAGAACACCTGAATGTTCAATACCAGGCCAGATACTCGTTACTGTAAATTGGCATAGCTATATTGGCTTTAATTGAGATATACTGATTTACACTAGCTGAGCATCTGACCCATTGGTTTTATACATTTCATTATGACATAAGTAAAAAGAAGCTCACAAACTGACTTTATGACTCAAATTGACTCAACATTAAAACAAAAACCAACTTTCTCTTCTCCTCCTCTGGAATAATGGTGCCAAGAGTTCCAAAGCTTCTGCAAATACAAGAAGTAAAGTGATCACGTAATATTCAGAAATGCTAAGTTGGATCATCTCATTTTGATTGTTATCCATGATTTTTTTGGGTGCATCAGAATAAGACAAGGACTTATGTAACTTCATTAATTGTGATTTCAGTTTCTGTAAACCAGACCTTTCATTTTTGTCTTTAAATCACGACATTACAATGATTCTATTTTGCAGAAATGATGTAAAGTGTTTTCTCTTTTAAGAACTTTCTTTGTTCAGAGATCAGTCAGCAAGACCTAATATTTTCTAGCGCCAATCCTTTTCTTTATTTTTTTCTTACTAGCCTAATTTTCACAGCTTTTATGTTCTCCGCTTCTTCTGCCAGACTTCTGAGGGTTGTGAAGTTTTTTTTTCTTTCGTTTTGATACCTTTGACACTAGAAGTCAAGATTTCCAGACACTACTCACCCAGTGCCAAAGGGTTAAAGAAGAGAGTTGGCTTGTTTGGTGGGTTTTTCCATGGTTTTACAGCTCTGCAATACGCACATCCAAAGCAGTAAAAACAAAAGGCACCGACTTGGAGATTTGCTGTGATTTTTCCACCTTCGTCATTGTATGAGACTTGTCTCTACACCCATTTTACAGTGGGAGTAGCACAATGAAGGCTGCTCTTTAAAGAAGTGTTTTCTTAGCAGCGGGTGATGATACATATTTTCTATCAGTTCTTTCTCTCTCTGCCACCAAATGTGTCTCTTTTCTTCTCTCAACAAGGGTATGAATGGTAGATATTGAGAATCTTCAAACAGACTCTTAAGTGGTTTTTTCCAATACTTTTACAATTTTCTTTTCCTGCATTGTGGTTAAGCATCTAAACTTACCAGCTAGTGTTGTGGGCTTTTGACGTCTCTGCCTGATCTGAGACTGCCATAGGTTGTACCAACTGTGTGCCCACAGGGATGAGCGTGGGCACCTCTCTCATTCCAGATGTCTCTCTCTGGGTGTAGCTGTCACTGTAACACTGGTCTGGAGTTGGGGATGCACTCTCCAAGCTGTAAGTCTTAGGGAGGTGTCTCCCCTCCTTCAGTGAGTGACTGCAGTCACTCTGAAGTCACAAAAGAAAGGGAAACAAAATAATCCTGCAGCTCACAAAACAATCTGGCCTTATCCTGCTGTTCTTCACAAAGGAAAGGCTAAATCACCTCCACAAAGGGGATTGTGTTCCTAACCCCCTGAGTGACTGAGAGGCCCAGGCTGAGGACCATGGCTTCTAATGGAAAGCAAACATGGTCCCTCTACCTCTGGAGAGAGTCTAGGGAGGAGAGGTTATTCAGCAGCTTTCTGGGGAAGCAGCTCCTACTCTATGGTGCCAGGGAGCTCTAGCTTGGCTTTCCTCTGAGTGCCACCTTCGACTGGGCTTGGATCCTCCCTTTTAAGGAGCTGCTCTCTCCAGGTGCCACAAGCTTCACAGGCGCACGGGGTGATTGCATCCAATGGAGCTCTTTAACCCCTTCTTGACTGGGTTGGGAACCTGCCCCACCACAGATACCCACATCATTTCTACCATTGCTTATTGGTAGCAAGTGCTCAGCACTGTCACATGCAGCATAGGGAGGGTGATTGAAGATGAGAAAGCTACCCTGTACATTAGAGAAATGAAGTGGATGAGGTAATATCTTTTATTGGACCAACTTCTGCTGGTGAGAGAGACAAGCTTCTGAGATGCACGGAGCTCTTTTTGAGGTCTGTTGCAGTGTATCAATAGCTGTGTCAGTCCCAGGATATTAGAAGGACAGTGTGGGTGAGGTAATCTTTTATTAGACCACCTGAAGAAGAGCTCTGTGTCACTCAGAAGTTGGTCCAATAAAAAATATTACCTCATCTGTTTTCTCTCTGATATCTTGTCACTGACAAAGCTACAATTACACTGCATACATCACACATTGGCATGTTTATTTTTCAATGTCAAACTCAATCAAAACTAACATTTATTGCCTATTTCCTTCATGGTATTCTGTACCACACTTTAAATGCCAACGAATAAACATGTCAAGTGGGAAAAGGAAGATTATGGCAGCAACCAAGACAGATTATCATCTCATTTTCATTTTAAAAATTAAAATTTTCCCTTGTGTTTGAACTTGCTTACTGCTGTGTCTACAAGTGGTGAAAAACCACCCAAATGATGATATATAGAGTATTAGATCTGAAAATGACAGACAGTACTTTGTCTGTCAGTAAAAGATAGTCCCAGAATAACTCTCAGTTGATCCAAAATAATTGTTTTCAAAACCACAACCAACTGTGAGATTGTTGTCTCTGTAGCGGGATATATACTTTATAGGCGTTAAGTACTCTGAGTACATTTTATTAAGTTTGTGAAGCTGCCTTGCTATTGCTAAAGCCAAGAGTAACAAATGTTTGGACTCTTTGCTTTTATTCTCCTTTTCTATTGGAAAATGGAGTTGACTTTTTTTCCCAGTTGCACCAAGTTTGCTGACACTCTCTCAGTTTTCCCAGTTAAAAAAAACAAAACAATGAATGCCAGGAAAATTTGCCAGTGTCTCCAGCAGGTATGAACTTCATGCGTCTTCAGCATGCAAGAGATCAGAGACGTAGCCATCGAATAAAAAATATAAGGGAGAACACAAGCAGCTGGTCTAGTAATTATTTTGCCAGTTAGAGTATATTACCAAGCCAACACAGCTAAATTGTGCTTTTAGGTATCCTGCTGCTAAGCATTTCTAAATAGAAATCCTCTTCAATGACACCTTTTAGGACTATTGTCTGCTCTGAGGCATTATTGTTGTACATGAATAACCTCACATTTCATACATTATTGTAGTGTCATTGCTGTTTAATGGAGACTGTGCTTTGAAAAATCCATTCCATCCTCGAACAGACAGCTCCAGCATGTCCTTCTATCTAAAGTTCTAATACTCCGATAAATAGAACAAGTGTCTGGGTACTATTGAAAATAGTAACGAGCCTGTGGTTTTTGCTTTTAAGGAGTAGGGTGGAGATAGAGATACATTAACAGATGTTTCATGATATTCACATATTTTCCATATGAGAGCTCCTCAGACAAGCAGCTGTCGAGTTAGAGGGGGAGAACAATGTGAGCTTCTATGCCTTGGATTGGTTTCTTATCTTCTTAATGTGGGGCTGATTGTATTTCAAACACCAGTGCCACTAAAAATTAAGGAACTGATGCCTATTGTTTTCACGCAGTCGTTTTCTCTGCCAAGTGAGAAGAAATGATAGCTATTGTACTGGTAGAGCTTCATTGAAGAGAATGTTATTTTAGAAACAAAAGACAATTTCTAAAAACTTTATTCCTTTTATTTGCAAGTCACTGAAGATTCAAAAATAACTTGACTTAATATATGTGCAAATTACTCAGGGTAGTCATTTCTCACTCTTATGAGTCCTCTCTGATGTAGTTTAAATTAATGGCATACAGTAACTCTTTCAGATCTCATTGTTCATTGGGAAATGAGTCAAAGGCTATCTGATGTCATCTTATGGCAGTTCTCTATTAACGGTAAACTTCATCCTTGATCGTTCCTTTTACTGAGAGAACCCTGATTATATTCTACTCCCTGCACGCAAGGAAAATTCCCTTACTTCAGTAATTCTCAGCAGACACAGAGTGACACATGTGCCAGCTGCCAGGCACATGTGGGATTACAACAGAATTGGCTTGGAAATACTCAAATTCACAAGTACAGTAAACCATACCGTACATAGTGTCTTATTTATTAGGAACTTTACTAGACACTTTCATCATAATTCCCTTCAAAGTGGTCCTGAACACAGCATGTCTTTCTTTCTTTTTTGCATTCTTTATTACCCTGCAATCACAAGATGCATTAGTGACACTTAATACAGTAAGCCTAAACCCTGGAGTCATAGTCAACAAAGCATTTATGTTGCATAGTAAATTAACTGATCTTATAATATTAATACTAGAAATGGCCTTTACCGAGGCATGGGATGTGGACAACCAGATTTATATATTGCAGCTCAGGCCCATCTCTTGTTAATATATAGCATTGTTCATATAAACTTTGCTCTATCTATCTATCTATCTATCTATCTATCTATCTATCTATCTATCTATCTATCTATCTATCTATCT
>ML677348.1:6640036-7045266 GCA_007922305.1 Dermatemys mawii
TCTATCTATCTATCTATCTATCTATCTATCTATCTATCTATCTATCTTTATAATATATATAACCTCACTAATACCTCAGTATATTTACTATAGAGATTACATGGAAGAATACTGCAGATATTGAGATAGTTAATATATTTGAGAAGAGGCTATGATGACTATGAGAATTTTCCAGAATAAGGGATTTTATTTACCTTCTGCTCTTGTAAGAATGATAGAGGAAAGTTCTGAAGTGACCAGAATGTCTAGTGCTATTTGTGTGTGTATATGTGAGAACATTTTGTTCCACACTTACAGAAGTGTTGGATAGTCACTACTAAGGCAAGGTACATCACATAGATGAGCAGGTACCCAGTGATAGGGAGTCAACATGTAGGGGGAACTTCAATATGATCTGTTCCTAGCTCCTCCTGTAATAGTTTGCCTGATTGCTGAATGCGGGACCATGTGACCAATTCTTCTGGAAATGAGAAGAATTTCTGATCAGAGATATCAACCTGTTGTTATGGATTCAAGGGAGGCAGTAGTACACAGTATCACATACCTCTTCTGTGAATGATCAAAATCAGAGACAAAAAAAGAGAGAAGAAAGTAAATGTCTGGTTCAGGGTTACATATGTGATACCGAGGGAAAGTTCCAGGTTCCACACAGATTACTCATTATCAGTTTGTAAAAACTATTATTGGTTCTATTTGTAAACAGCAATGAGGAGTCCGGTGACATCTTAAAAACTAACAGATTTATTTGGGCATAAGCCTTTATGGGTAAAAAATCCCACTTCTTCAGGTGCATCTGATGAAGTGGGGGTTTTTACCCACGAGATCTTATGCCCAACTAAATCTGTTAGTCTATAAGTTGCCACTGGACTCTTTTTTCTTTTTGTGGATACAGACTAACATGGCTACCCCTCTGATACTTTGTAAACAGCATCAGCTTGCTAGGTACCTGGGAATTCCAATTCTTGGTCTGTAGTCTTATAAAAAACTGGGGTAGGAAAAGATTATGCTTTCATATGGAGGCTAGTTCTCAAGTGCTTCTGTTTGCTTCTAAGTCCTGTTAGACTTCATTGGGAGCAGAGGTAGGCCACTGCTGAGTGCTTTTCTGTTACCTCACCTGTAGACTACCTATAGGAGTCATTATAGGAACCATATTTTACCACCTTGATCTTTTTAGCATGATAATCTCATTCTCTAACAAGGAAAATAATTAAACTTTCATAATTAGAACTGCTCAGAAAACAGTACAACAGCAACATCCATCAAAGGTGCATGGCTGCTCCTGATGTGTTCAACATCATTATTGACCAAATGATGGAAGCTGTCACTAGCCACATCTGGGGAGAGCAAGGAGATAGGTACTTCATGACTTCTGTGTAACACACCTGGAGTATGCGAACGACACTGCTATATTCTCATTCTCATGAACTAATCTCATCAGTGCCCTGAAAATATTTAGGGAAGAAACAAGGATGCTCGCTCTTCAATCAATTGGAAGAAGACCAAACTGATGAAAGTGGCTGATGGACCTCTCCTCTTACCCACCATAATCTATGGGCAAAAAGCTGATTTTGCCAATTTATTTCAGAATATTGGCTCCATTGTCACCAAGGAGGTAGGTTGCCTTGCTGACATGAAACATTGAATCAGCAAGATTATAGGTGTTTTGCATGCTCTTTAGAAGCTACTATGGTGTCAAGCACAGAATCAGAGAATCGCGGAAATGTGGGACTGGAAGGGACCTCGAGAGGTCATCTGGTCCAGTCCCCTGCACTCAAGGCAGGGTTATGTAATAACTAGACCATCCCTACAAGTGTTTGCCTAACCTGTTCTTAAAAACCGCCAATGATAGAGATTCCACAACATCTCTAGGCAATTTGTTCCAGTGCTTAACCACCCTGACAAGTTGGAAGATTTTCCTGAAGTCCAACCTAAACCTGCCTTGCTACAATTTTAGCCCACAGCTTCTTGTCCTAGCCTCAGAAGATAAGGAGAATAATTTTTCACCCGCCTCCTTGTAACAGCCTTTTATATACTTGAAAACTGTCATCATGTTCACTCTCAGTCTTCTCTTCTCTAGACTAAATAAACCCAATCATTTTGGTTACTCTCCTTTGGACTTTCTCCAGTTTTTGTCCAGATCTTTCCTGAAATGTGCTGCCCAGAATTGGATACAATACTCCAGCTAAAGCCTTATGAGTGCGGAGTGGAGCAGAAGAATTACTTCTCGTGTCTTGCTTACAACACTATTACTAATACATCCCAGAATGATCTTTGCTTTTTTTGCAGCACTGTCACACTATTTACTCATATTTACCTTGAGATCCATTATGACACAGATCCTTTTCTGCAGTACTCCTTCCTGGACAGTCATTTCCCATTTTGTGTGCCACTGATTGTCCCTTCCTAAGTAGAGTACTTTGCATTTGTCCTTATTGAATTTCATCCTGCTTCAGACCATATCTCCAGTTTGTTCAGACCACTTTGTATTTTAATCCTATCCTCCAAAGAACTTGCAAGCCCTCCCAGTTTGGTATCGTCCATTGACTTTATAAGTGTACTCTCTATGCTATTATCTATATCATTTATGAAGATATTGAACAGAACCAGGCCCACAACTGATCCCTGTGGGACCTCTCTCATTATGCCCTTCCAGCTTGATTGTGAACCACTGGTAACTACTCTCTGGGAATGGTTTTCCAATCAATTATTCACCCACCTTACAGCAGCTCCATCTAGTATGTATTTTCCTAGTTTGTTTATGAGAAAGTCATGTGCGACACTGTCAAAAGCTCTACTAAAGTCAAGATATACCACATCTACTACTTCCTGCTATCCACAATGCTTGTTACCCTGTCAGTGCCACGTATCAGCTCGAACTAAGATGTGTATCTGTCAAACAGCAGTGGCTCCTGTCCTTTTGTATGGTTCTGAAACCTGGGCCATCACAGAGATGGTAGTGCACCAGCTGAATGCTTTTGATATGAAACAGCAATGACATATTGAAGACATATGGTGGTTTCATCACATTTATCACATATCCTGATATTTCCATGTAAAGCAAACAAACAACTCCAAACCTATTAAATACATGCAGCTGTTGTTTCTTGAATGGCTCATTGCCCCATGGGGAAGTGTGCTTTCTGGAGGCACTCACGTGGGCCTGTAAGCTCACTGTGGGACAGTAGCAGGTTTATGTGACCACAACTGTATATAAACATGAATATTATATTGCTTTCAAAATATTGTTATTAAAATGACATTAAACTCAAAATGCATCAATATAAACAAGCATTAAATGTTCAAGAGCTCATGCTACATCTGTTTTATCTGCCTATATTTTAAACATGACATTTTAAAATAATTCATTTTTTTACTGATTTTATAGCCTTATATTGATTGAATAGTACCCAACTTCTGCTTAAATCACTGGAACTATTCATGGAGTAGGGTAATATTCAACATAAGCTCATCAGAATCTGTCCCTTTGAGTTCCATTTGAATTCACAGCTGCTTCTCCCATCTGCCCCACATTATATTTCAAATATAATTAATAAAACAGAATTAACCCCTTCATTCCTCAAGGTGGCCTAATATTATTTTAAGATGACCTTCTGTTCAGAATCAGTAGTATGGATAGCCAAAGTTATCATTAAATAAGCTAGTTTTCTGCCAATAAAGCAACACTGTTCAGTTCACCACCACTTCGTGCAGAGAAAGAATCAGGCACCTACATGGCAAAGACAGACATCATAAAGAAGAACAAATATAAAGCCACATTTAATGATTAGCTGTACTAGTCACGGTGAAGTTTTGTCTCCTGAAGGGCATAAATCACATTCACAGATTAAACTAATTTTCTGTGGCCTGAAGGGGATTTTCTTGATCCAGTCATTAAATTTTTAGTTTAACTATTTTCAGATGTGCAAAAAAAGTATGCAGCCGAGATGCAAATTTTTATCACAACTCTTGAGAAACTCATTCCATCATGTTTCTGGGACTCATAGATCTTCGAGCAGCAGGAAACCGAAGTAGTAGTGATATAAAGTTTAAAAGCTCAGTTATCCACAAAATTTGATTCACCATAAGTCATGCAAAGAAACCCTTACTGAGACCCTTATTGGTGGGTTACGATGAGCAATCTTGTCTTTTCATTTGAGTCCTGACCTTGCAATTAAATGCATGTGGGTGTTTGGTTTGTACTTCATCAGTGACAAAACAGACAACCCTACCGTCAAAAAACCTGTGCATCATTATTTATTAAATGCTACCTGCTGTTATCTATATTTAAGCATTTTGTAGGGTATCATTTAAACCTGGAATGTGTTATCAGTAAATGGCTGTATTTACTGTATGTTGGAAATACTAAGGATCGTAAGTGTTAATAGTGTTAACTTATGGTGATCCATGATAAAGTCATTATGTTATCTTTTGCATATTTTTTTCCAATACTGCCTTCAGTAGGAGAATAGTACCTTAAAAACCGAAGATATAGCCTTCAAATGTTACCTTAAATACTAAGTGCTATCTTAAAAATAGGAATACCTTTTCATCCACAATTAAGAGATACAGATTGATTTATAAAAAGATTTAAATAAGGGTGTCAACTTTCTTATAAATAAAATGCACCCATCTAAAAACAATAAAAAACAATGTTATATTTTTACAGTACCCTGTTCAGATAGTTATAGGAATAAATTAACACTTATCCCAGGCGCTAACCTTGCTTTTAGAAAGATGAACTCTTTTCAGTCTAGATATATATCTTTAAAGTGCACCAGGCATTTAATATTAATGGATGTGTTGAACTGTACTGAACCAAATCATTAAGCCTGAAGTTCTCTCTCAGTTCAGGAAAGTACATGTTTTAAGTCCATACCTGTTCAGCAAAGTATTTAAGAATGTGCTTAAATATATGCATATACTCAAGTGCTTTGCTGAATTAGGGCTGCAGCATGCAGTGTAGCAGAGATTTGGGGCACAAGTGAATGCTGATTAAGCCATTACAATAGACTCTCGATTATCCAGGATTGGATTAACCAGGATGTGGATTAACCAGGATGTCAAACACCTTTCCCGCCCCACCCCCAGTAACTCGCAAGGCTGGCTCTGGCTTTGTTGTGCCCCAAGCACAAACAAAACAAATCAAAACAAAAAAACACCTCACCAGGGCACAGGGCAGCCAGTGAACCAACACCCCTTCCCCCCTGCGCAGGGTGGCTGGTGAACCACCCCTCTCTCCATATTTCCTATGGATGGTGATTATCCGGGATTTTATTAACCAGGCTTAATTTTTTCCCTATCATCCTGCATAATCGAGAGTCTACTGTATGCAGTTTCTCCTATCACACAATGGATAATACCTGTTGCAGAATCCATGCTTCTGGAGAGCCGGGGATGGATCTGGGAAGAATGGCAGAGGCACAGATCTTCTGGCTGGATGGATATCTCCTCCAACTTTTGACTGAATCTTTAAAAATAAATCACAACTGCACTTTCATCTGCTTCATGATTACAGAAATGATCATGGCACCCTTTGTTTATATCATCATGTTCTGGTAAGTGACTCACCATTAAAGAAAGCACTTTTACAGTTTATGTGATGCATCTCTTACAGTCAAAAATAGCTTCTTCTTGGTTTGTTCCTCCAAGACGATGTGAGTAGTATAGGGCCAAACTAACTGGACTCTAGGGTTTGTAAATTAACATAATTTTTAATAAGAATACATACATTGTTGGCCCCAATCTTGCAAACCAGTACTTTCCCATACATACTTCCTCCTGCATGAAGTCCTATTGATCTAATTAAATACATTTTCACCTATAGCTCTCTAGCTCTCTGAACTTATTTTGCCAGTTGGCACCTTTTACATGGAAATGGTGTGTCAGTTGGTCTTTGCCCTTTTCCTTTATTTTCTATGTGCTTATAAATTCAGCCACGTGTACCTTTGTAAGTAAAGTTGTCTCGTATTATTTTTCTCTAGTTTTTTCTGGTATTTCCATCTTTGTATTAATAAAATTGTGTAGTATTTTTTTTCTTTTACTTTTTCTTGCAAATTGTCTCTAGAGGAATAGCAAATGGTCTGATTACATTCTCACACAGGTTTAAAAGTGAAATAACTCTTTGGACTTACAAAGATATAGAACAGGTATTCCTGAGTGCTGAATCAGCACAAAGTGCCTGTAGCATTCACATAGCTCATATACAATACAGATAAAAATGCCTTCCTTGTATTTGAACAGACATTGGGGAAAGGTTTTTATTTGAAAGCACTCCAAAACTATAGCCATTTCTTAAAAATGTCTGAATATTTCTGCCTAATTGGATTAAGATCAATTTTATTAAAAGATGCCTGAACCAGTTAAGTCCTTTGTGACAGAAAGTGAAGTAAAACAAAAACACCAATGATAATAGTCATGGTTTCTATCAACGGTTCACATATGTATTTAACTTGAAGCAGATGCTTTTCAACATGAGCCATTGTTTTATTCTTGCATGTGATAATATATTTTGATGTTTTCTTCTTAATTGTAACATGATGTAATGAACCCCTTTCAGTATGTGTGTGGTAAATTGCTGAAGCCTCTGTTTTCCCAAAAATCTTTAGTAAAATGTCTTATGGCCCCATGGTCACTTTTGTTCTTGACAATCAGATGATTGCTTTTTGAAACCACAGAAATTCCAACTGGAATTCTAGATCAACCTTAGCAGCACCCTTAGGGTTGCCAGCTGTCCAGTTTTTGACCGGAACAGTGGAAGTGAAGGAGAGGATCCTGTCCACCCCACTTCTGCTGTCCCTGTGCCCCGATTGCCCTGGCCCTAGCCCGTTGCTACAGGGACTGACCCCTCCCCACCATGGACCCTTGCTCTGGGGACTGACCCGCACTGTTCCCCGATAGGGCAGGCTCCGTGTCAGCTCCTCCTAACCTGGCTCTGCAGGCAGCAAGTGAGTCCTGGGAGAGGGGGAAGTGAGTGAGGGGAGGTGGAAAGTGAGTGATAGAGGGAGGGGGGAGAAGAGTGAGCAGAGTGAGCAGGGGCAGGGTCTCAGGGGGAGAGGTGAGGCCCGGGGGCTGGACAAGGGTATTTGGTTTTCAGAAGTTAGAAAATTGGCAACTGTAGCAGCACTGTAAATTCAGTGGTGCGACTCTTATTGTTCCTCAAGGACTGTGCCAAACTCTGCTTCTCTGAGTGTGAATGGTCCTGATGCACAGGCGTGTGCAGCACATTTCATTAGGGTGTGCACCCAGGGAATTTTATTTATTTATTTATTTATTTATTTAAAAGCGCTGCACTCTGCATGCAAAGCCGCTTTTTTTTGAGACATTAGGTCAGGGATTGGCAACTTTGGCATGTGGGACCGCAGGGTAAGCACCCTTAGCGGGCCCTGCCGGTTTGTTCACTTGCCAGTTCACCAACCACGGCTTCCACTGGCCGCAGTTCGCTGTCCTGGTCCAATGGGGGCTGTGGGAAGCGGCATGGTGCTGGTCGCTGCTTCCCAAAGCCCCCATTGAACTGGGAGGGTGAACCGCGGCCAGTGGGAGCCATGGTCGGCGAACTGGCAAGTAAATAAACCGGCGGGGCCCGCTAAGGGTGCTTACCCTACGGTCCCACGTGCCAAGGTTGCTGATCCCTGCATTAGGGTGTGCCTGGGCACACCTGGCACACCCTGTGTGCACGCCTATGTCCTGATGCAACTTCTAAAGAAAATAATCCCATTTAATTTGACAGTATTATTTTTAACTAGGTTAGTTAGACAAATCTGTCAGATCACTGGAAATCAGTGGGAATGGTATGTGTAGATTAAAGGTGTAACAATTACAAGGAAAGTAATATAAAATGAATTTCTATGTACTTTTACTTATGTTTATTGCTTTACCCCACAAGTAGTCCACTGAAGTTATTTTCCAAACACAAATGAGCCAAATGTACTTCTGTACTATGGAACAGGTATGAATTTTGAAATGTAATATTGTATTATATTTAAGATGTAATATTGTATTACTGGTTACTGTTATGTTTGGATGCTGCTCTTATCTCCTGCTAGAGGGCCTTATTTTGCCTTCAAATAGTCAAGTGGTGCTCCCATTGACTTAACTGGGGACCTCATATACTCATGTGAGTATACAAAATGGCTTCTTGTGTTTTTCACTGTCATTGACTGGTTGGTAAGGCTGTCAGTTCATGAATGGTGCTAGTAACATTCTGGATGTCCTCAAGGAACAGAGAGCATTCTCTGGTTTTGTTTAAATGTCTTCTTCCTTTTGTAAAATTGACCCCCAAGAGTGGCTGTGTATGACCCTGTGGCCTTGGCGTTAGTCACACAGCTATTTGCTTGGCAGCTTACCAGTTGCTTGTTTGAAATGTAACATTCGCTTCCACTTGCCATGAAGGTAACTATTTGGCATTCTGTCACATTGTTGCTTCTGTTCTATTTTCTTGGATGAGAGGCTTTACCTCAAGATTAATCATCTCTGACTCAAGACGCTTGGTAGATATTGGCACTAAGGTGGCCAGATTTTCAAAGGTGTTAAGTACTTTTGAAAAGTTGGCCATTTGCTCATCTGCCTGTAAGAGTAAGAACTGGTTGGAAGGACTGGGAACATTGGAAGGTGCATTGTGATAATCTAACAGTTATAACTTTAACTCACCTTAAAGTGCTAGGGCTTTTCTTTATTATGTGTTTTGCTTTTTGTACTGTCTCATGCTAATTCTACATAGAAAGAGCTTGGTGTGATCTGCTAGAACATATATACCAAGGATGATTATCTAAAGGAGTCACTTGTGATTTATGGCAGCATTATCTGTTTTGTAAATGGGCAGTTCTTGAGTGATATTTGCTTCAAATTCCTCTTACTACAGCAACTTCATTCCAATATTTTTAGGTGCTCTTGAAAACACATTTGCTGTATGAAGCTCCTCACTAGGTCTTTGTTTCACATTTATTGAGTACTTTTGTGATTTTCATGATCAGTTTCTAGGTGGCGTTTGCATAATGGGTTTCTATAATATGGCTTCCAAAGATTTATGGGGTGTTTCTACCCCAGCTGATTTCCACCCGTAAACACATTAAGGACATCCCAAGGACAGCCTGATAGAGAGACTGTATTAACATCTATGTATTATTAATCTCAGTTACTCAGATGAGACATGTATTGAAATCATTTTAAATTTATGCCTGAGCAAGAACAGCAGAATTTGGCCCAATATTTCTTTCTTTATAAAAAAATAATTCTTGTTAAGATGAGAACAAGCATCTCAAAAGCATGGAAGGACTTAATTCTGGATGCAGATGGGAGTTGTCAGAGAGCAGTGCTGGACCATCAGTAGGGCTGCTCAGCAGGCAAAATGAGTTAGGAGCAGATGCTGCAGGCAGGCAGGCAGGCAGAATGGCAATGACATTGTGCCAGTTCTCCAGCACGGGGCACTGAGCAGCTGAGCTGTGAGTGATCATTTTTCATATGCCCAGTTTATGGGTAAAAAGATGTTTTTTTAACTAGAAGCCCTGCAAACTCTTCTGGAATCTGAAAGACACACAGGGCTATAGTCTTCACATACATCCTTATCTGTCATACAGGTTCTTCCAACCAACTTAGCTACACCTAAGCAATCCTGCAGTCTTGAAATTATGCCTGGAGTGACACCTTGGTAAATCTATGTATAAGAAGGACTAGAATCCTGTTTTGCTGTCTCTGAGCTGTGTTGGCTCCACAGGGCCAACAGGAGTACAAGCATACACACATTTTTGTGACTTAAATCAGCAGATGTGACCCTGAATACGCACAGGGAGAAAATCTCCAGAGTAAAAAAGTGCCATTTTTACATAGTCTGAAGAAAATTGTCCTTGAGCACAAGTGTGTGAGCCACCGATCCTGGCTGACAGCAAAGTATCTGAAAATTGTGAACTTTTCTGTCTGTAGCATAAGAATTTAATGTATTGTGCTTGATCCTGGTCACAGCCCATCACTATCTAACTCCATTATACCCACCCTTCACCCATTTCCCCACCATGGTTGTCATGTTAGAAAAATTCAGGGATGGGGTGCAACATTTTGTTAGCATATAGAACATTATAAGTAATTATATTACATCCTGCAATGTCTGAGGCTGGGGGAAGTGGAGCAGAGACACCCATGTAAAGTAAAGGAGGGGGTGTAATCCAAAGCTGCGGGGGGGGGGCATCATTTGTTCTGTCCCAGAGCTCATTTCATTTTCCATGCGCCCTTGCTGGTCACTGTGTACGGTTCTGTGGGAGCTTCTCTGGGTGTATTCTGAGTTAATGCAGAGTGCTCTGGCTGACTGCGCTGCGCTTCCTTCAGCAACGATTTCAGTGGGATCGGGTGCTGCTTCACACAGCAAAGCACAGTCCCCTTGCCATGGCTCTAACTCAGGTTCGTTGCATGGAGTTGCAATGACTAGCTCAAAGAACAGGGGATAGGCTTGCATGTGCTTATAGGGAGCGAACGTTGTCTAATCATCTGGGAATGGGCCTGGGAGACAGGAAGTCTTAAATTGTGACTGTGCCATTCTGGTGTGGTCTTGCTGTGTGGTCTTGAGCAGGTCATTCAATCTCTCTGCTTGTCACAGCCCGCTCCCTTACAATGAAGTTACGACACTACGCCTTCCTCAAAGGGACACTTTGAGGACTCTTAAATTAATATTTGTAAAGCATTTTGAAGATGGAAAGCATTATGTAAATTTTAAGATATTAGTATTCTTGGCCTATTTCCATACCACAGTGTTTGGTATTTTGATACTTCTCTATAACATCAGATGTCTAAAGAGAGGCAGAGTGTCCTCATGTTTAACACAAGAACTCAAGACTTGTGCTTTCTAGACCCAACTCTGCCACTGCTTTAACTAAGCCATTTAGCTTTTTTGGGCTTCAGTTTGGCAATTTGTAAAATGGGCATCAAAATAATTATCTAGTTCACATAAGTGTCGTGAGGCTTAATGGCTTAATTAACATTTATCCAGGGCTTGACAGGAAAGATTCTGTATAAGTGCAAAGTGATAAGAATAACAATGATTATTTTATCATTGTTTTTGAATTTGTTGTTATTTACTGTTTAAAATTAAGAGAAATTTTCACAATATGACACAGCTCAGCTCTACAGAAGGAAATTCTTCTTCAGTTATTTTAGGATCAGATACCAGATATTATTTATCATCTAGTGCACTCTGTGTGACTGGCAAATAAAGAAAAAAAAAAGAGCAACGGAGGGAAAATGTGGATGGTGCAATTCTGTTTTCACCAGGCACTGACCAATAAATTATGTCTAGACTTTGTCCCTTGATCACGGCGCAGAAGGTCTGGACTGAAATACCTATAATAAATTAATTGTGGTGAAAAAAAATCATAGTGGGAAAAGAAACAGGGTCTTCATTTCAGCTTCCCGTATAATGTCTCTGCCAATAAATAGCTTTACTCTGGTAGCTCAGCCAACAGGCAATTTTTGAAAACTTGTATTGATGCCCAGACTTTCATACAATACCAGAGTCCACTGACTTGCCAAATACTTTTGGGGTAGATAGCACATCTCTCTCTGGATTCATCCCAGCGTTTCCTTATACAGCAGGACTTCATATGAAGTATTTTACATAAAACCTTCTGTAGCCACTTCTAGTTTCAAAGTCAGAAACCAAAAGAATTATTAAATATTAGAGTATCTATTTGTACTTATGTACAGGCTTCCTCATTAGTCCCCTCTAGTGTCTAAGTATACTTTTTTGTTTGTAAAGAGGATTAATTGTATGCATTTTGGGTTACCTTTTCAGCCCAAGTCCCAGCTTTCTGTTGTGCTCGTGTCATTTATGCTGGTGCAATACTTTGTCACAAAGAAACTGCTAAATGTTAAGGTCCACATTTCTGTGAGGCTGCCGCCTTTTTGCAGATGCAATTTGCCAAATTTGTGGCCGCAGAATGAATTGTGGATTCAAATCTAAGCAACTGTAACTCTCACTCCCTGATTTATGCCAACAGTGAGGTAGAAAAAGACGCAACCCACTTGTATTTGAGCTCACAAGTGAAATGCAGATGAAAACTTGCCCTGGGAAAAGTGAGGCCACCCTTTTGAAAATGAACTTCATTGAATAGTTTATTTCTCTGAGACAAGTATTAATAAAATGCTAGGCTATATACATCCACTCATTGTTTACATTATTCACTATGTTTGTAGTAACTCACTTATGTTTTATATTTAATTATTATGTTCCTAAGGCAGAGGATCTGATTTACCACTCCATGACTCCAGTTTTATACTATTGATTCCAACAGAGTAAAACTGGAGGAACAAAGTGGTGAATCAGGCTCAAATGTTTTCTGTATTTAAAGAATAGTTTTCTCTGTTACAGATGTAATTCTGAAATGAAGTTTAAACAAATAAAATAGCATAGATTATTTAATATGCCAGGAAGAGGGATAGAGTATTTTACCATTCTTTCTTCTCTTTGGATCACAATCACAAGACACAGATGCAAAACTGTGGAAGATATATTTCCAATCATGGCAGCTGACTCCTTGGCAGAAGCCTCACTTAGCTGTGCTGGCAGTTTCAGATTTGTCTCTGGGTCTGTCATGCAGTGAAGCTATAGATGAGCTGTCAGCATTGCCATGCATTACTGGAACCATTCTTGTCTGATTTGCATTTAATTTTCTGAAGTTGCATTTCTGTCTGTTTGGAAGGGTCTACATAATTCATTCTCTGTGGGTGATAGGGTTGCCAACTTTCTAATTACACAAAACTGAACATCCCTGCTCTGCCCCTTCCCCAAGGCCCTGCTTATGCCCTGTTCCTTTCCAAGGCCCCTCCCCTGCTTGCTCCATTCCCCCTCCCTCAATCACTCACTTTTTCCCACCCTCACTTTCACGTCCCTGTAGCCTCTAGGCACATGGGTGGCCAAGCGGCTTTGTGCACTGTGCACTGCCTTCTCACTGGCAGGTGCCATCTCCTGCAGCTCCCATTGGTTGCAGTTCTCAGCCAATGGGAGCTTTGGAACTGGCACTGGGGCGGAGGCAGCGTGCAGAGCCTCCCAGTCCCTGGCCACCCCAGTGCCTCTGCTTACAGGGGTTGTGCGGAACGAGGGCAGGTAGGGAGCCAGCCTTAGCCCTGCCCCTCCCTCCCCTCCCTTCCGCTGCACCGCTGACTGGGGCTGCCAGGGTCCCTTTTCAACCGAGCATTCCAGTCAAAAAACAGACCACTGGAAACCCTAGTGGGTGAAATTCACTCTTGTGCAGAGGGCCGGTGTGAGGTTTATGGATCATGTAAGTCCTATTTAAGTCATTAATATTGGAATTAAGTGATGCATAGACCTTATATTGACCTCTTTACATAGCAACTAATGTTACTGTTGTGGTTACAGGACTACCTGCATCTCTGACCTCTTTCTGATCTTGCTGAGGTCACCCCCTTCAGTGATAGGCCTTATGCCTTTACCTATTGTGGCGTGGTCTTCTGCAGTTATTCCAGTCTTAAACCAGGCCCTGGGCTACAGAGCCTGTGTATGGATGTTCTTATACAGCAAGTCTGACTGAGTTTGGGCACATTCAGTTCTTCCCCTTGTGAATCTGTGACCAAGCAGCCTTCTTACAACAAAAGTACTGGTTGTTTATTTAGCAGCAGGAACAAAGCTTTTAACAAAAAGGATTTTGAAACAACAAATAGTCTACACAAACATATACCTATAGTCCTACCATCCCCTGATGGTAACCTAGGCAGGTCTAGATTCTTCAGACAGCACCAGTGGGATCCTTTGATTCAGTCTGGTTCCTCCAAACAAGTGCTGGCTCTCCCCTGGCAGAGCATCCCTTTAAATCCTGCCAGAGATATTTGTTCTTCTGTTTGGTGGGTCCTTGGTCATCCCTAGTCAGAACCAGTTTTGTAGGTTGGCCAGAGAGAAAGATAGAATCATGGAAGATATAGTTCTGGCATTGTCCCTTAAAGACTCCTGTTAGCTGTGTTCCAGGCCAACCTCCAGTGAGCTAGACAAATGTAGTCATACAGAAAACACAACCAGGCCAACTCACAGTATCAGTAAATGATTGCAGGGCAGCTACAAGGCCAACACAGTTACCTCTGTGAATAATGTTAAAATGTCCTTTAAGGCTAAAAATTACATTTACCTACTACAATGACTCACAAGTCAGGGAAGGACCATATGGAATGGATGAATATCCAGTCTTTAATATTCTCCCTTGTGCATATGCCTAATGATATAGTCTTTCATTACATATCACCGGATTACAGAGTCATTCACATTCTCACTCTCTGACTATTAATATTCTCTGTAGGAAAAGAATTCACCCAGCTCTGTTTCCATTGAAGTCTATAGTGTAACTTCCACTGCGGAGGCGCTCATTGGCAGGGTCGCCGGCAGGCGGAAGGCACTGGGAGGAGGAGGAGGTGCTAAGGGGGGGGGAGTGTTTGACGGTGGGTGCTCAGCACCTATGATTTTTTTCTGTGGGTGCCTATGCATTTAGGATGAAGTTAGCATCATTTCAGTGCAGAATATTGTGGTTATGTCTGTAGCAGGGCATAGGGCTTTTATTATGAAGGCCGTTGTCAGCAGTGAGGTGGAATGTGAGAGGATTCTAACGCTTTAATAATGATTAAGTGTAGGTTGAGATGGCATCCTGTGAGTAAGTGGAGTTCTCAAAGGCTGTGAAGTGGTTCTGAATTGTGATATTTGTTTTGAGGAATTGGCTACGTGTGTGTACTCCAGGATCTGGAACCACCTGAATCTTAGAGTGCCATGGGACAAAGTGACTGTGTGTTTTTGAGGAATTGCCTGAAGAGGGTAGAAGGAATGTGGTGTGAGCAACTTTTTATTTTCCTTTTTGGTCTTCAATAGTGGTAGATGGAATCCTATTGGTGAGAGTGAATGGGTTGTAAACGGAGATGGAAAGTTTGTTCACGCGACCAAGCAACCTTAACTCTGTGTCAATGAAAGTTGGGGATATTTTTTTTGCCACTGAATATGTATTTTTATGTACATGTAATTTCCAGGAAGTTAAGGAGGGTGAACAGAGGTGGTAGTTTTATAGGGCTCCATGGTGAAATGTGTTTTCAGCAAAGACTTGAAGAAGGATCAGCATAGGCAGACCAGATTGGGGTGGGGATTCAAGTTCTATGGGAGGTGACCTCTGAGACTTCCGTTAGTTTTGTGTATTTGGTGGAGCTTAGGTGGCCAGGAGGATGGTGGAAAGCGGTGAGAACAAAGAGCCTTTTTGTATGGTACATTGAAAGGAACAACAAAGAGCTTGCATTGAAGGCCATATTTTCATTGGTTATGTGGCATTTAGTGACATCCATATGAAGGAACATGTTTAAAATAATGTCATTCAATTATTTATTCAAGGAAAAGTTAGAATGAGAGGTATCACTCCAAACTAGGCCACAGGCAGCATGCTATTCATGTAGCTCCTACGTGAGAGGCCTGCAGGGCCATGCTTGGAAGAACAAGAATGGATATGGGCAGGGAAAGCTGATACAGGGAGAAGAAAAGAAGTGAAACTCAGATCTGATGAAGGTGTGAGGAGACACCTAGACTTCTTCAACATGACTGGGAGAAATAAAGGGACTTTTCCCCGTTATTGGTAAACTGTTGGACATTCAGAAAAGCTTATTCTAAAGACATTCGTGGCAAGTGAAGGTTTGGAAGAGCTTATGACTGACCCCATATAACTGACCCCATATCTGACCCATCTCAGAGCATCACTGTGATACGCCAGTCCCACAGATGCATAGTCATGTGCTGGGTGTACCACATGCTCAGAGGCAAGCTGTGTAGATGCTATGAGTGGGTTTTTCAAGTTGTAGTCCTTGGTGTGTTCCAAAAGCACACTCACACTCCAGGTAGCAGATTGAATGAATTTAAATTTAGTTTATACTATCTGTCGAGCTTTCACCCTGTAAATTTTAACTCTTGTTTTACACTTCCTGGTATCTGTGATATTTATTTAGGCTGGATGTTCAAAGGTGTTCAGAGAGATTAGGCACCAGGACTAAAT
The DNA here is from genome assembly GCA_007922305.1 of Dermatemys mawii. Classification (NCBI taxonomy): domain Eukaryota; kingdom Metazoa; phylum Chordata; order Testudines; family Dermatemydidae; genus Dermatemys; species Dermatemys mawii. Next base: position 6,656,041 of record ML677348.1, read on the forward strand.
TTTAAAACATGGAGGTAGAATTTCCAAAAGAGACCAATTTATTTAGGAGCACAAGTCCCACTGACTGATACTTAGGCACTTTTGAAAATTCCAACCTGGCTGCCTCAAAATATTGATCTAGAAGTCTGACTTTAGACTACGTGGGTTGAAAATTTTGACTCCAGGGTTAACTTTGAAAAGCCCCGCCTTGACTCGAAGTTTGTACATTTATACTTGTAACATAAAATCACAGAATCATAGGACTGGGATGGATCTCAACAGATCATCTACGCCAGTCCTTTGCACTCAAGGCAGGACTAAGTATTATCTTGACCATTCCTGACAGGTGTTTGTATGACCTGCTCTTAAAAATCTTCAGTGACGGAGATTCCACAATCTCCCTAGGCAATTTATTCCAGTGCTTAACCACTGTGATAGTTACGAAGCTTTTCTTAATGTCTAATCTAAATTGCCCTTGCTGCAATTTAAGCCCATTGCCTCTTGTTCTATCCTCAGAGGTTAAGGAGAGCAATTTTTCACCTTCCTCCTTGAAACAACCTTTTATATATTTGAAAACTGTTATCATGTTCCCACTTAGTCTTCCAATCTTCCCCCATAGGTCAGATTTTATAGACCTTTAATCATTTTTGTTGCTCTTCTCTGGACTTTCTCTAATTTGTCCATATCTTTCCTTAAATGTGGTACCCAGAATTGGACAGAATACTCCAGTTGAGGCCTAATCAGTGCAGAATAGGATGGAAGAATAATTTCTCATGTCTTGTTTACAACACCTTATCTAATAGATCCCAGAATGACATTTGCTTTTTTTTGGAACAGTGTTACACTGTTGACTCATCCTTAGCTAGTAGTCTGCTATGACCCCCAGATCTCTTTCTGCAGTATTCCTTCCTAGGCATTCATTTCCCATTTTGTATGTGTGCAGCTGGTTGTTCCTTCTTAAGTGGAGTACTTTGCATTTGTCTTTACTGAATTTCATCCTATTTACTTCAGACCATATCTCCAGTTTATCCAGATCATTTTGAATTTTAATCCTGTCCCCCAAAGCACTTGCAACCCCTCCTAGCTTGATATCATCCACAAACTTTATAAGTGTACTCTCTATGCCATCATCTAAACCATCCATGAAGCTATTTGAACAGAACCAGACTCAGAACTGATCCCTCTGAAACCTCAATTGATATGCTCTTCCAGTTTGACTGTGAACCACTGATAACTACTTTCTGGGAACGATTTTCCAACCAGTTATGCACCCATCTTATAATAGCTCCCTCTAGGTTGTATTCCCTAGTTTGTTTTTGAGAAGGTCATGTGAGACAGTAACAGAAGCCTTACTAAAGTCAAGATACACCATGTCTACCACTTCCCCCGACCATTAGGCTGTTTAGCCTGTCAAAGAAAACGATCAGGTTGGTTTGACACAATTTGTTCTTGACAAATCTATGCTGACTGATACTAATCATCTTATTAACTTCTAGGTGGTTGCAAAGTGATTGCTTGATTATTTGCTCCATTATCTTTCTGAGTACTGAAGTTAAGTTAATCTCTCCATTCTTCCATGTGTTTTCAAAGAGAATTGTGAATGGCTCAGATATGTCCTCAGTGAGCTCCTTGAGTATTCTAGGATGAGTATTGTAGGATGAGAATAGCATAGCTGAAGTCGACATACTTAGATCGACTTACCACGACATCTTCATGGCAGTGACTCAACTGTTGCTGCTCCCCCCTGACTCCGCCTGTGCCTCTCATGGCGGTGGAGTACAGGAGTCGACGGGAGAGTGCTCGGGGATTGACTTACAGAGTCTAGACTGGATGCAATAAATCAACCCCTGATAGATCGATATCACAGTGTCGACCCCCGCCGGAGTGTAGACCCCCGCCGGAGTGTAGACCTGCCCTAAGTAATTTTTATCTTGCTCTTTCTGTATTGTACTCTCTGATCCTACCTATTTTTCACTGGCATTCATTATGTTAGACATTCAGTTACTGTTAATCTTTTTGGTGAAAAGTGAAACAAAAAAGTCATTTAGGACTTCTGCCATTTCCACATTTTCTGTTATTGTTCTCCCCCCCGCCACCTCCCTCCCAGTGCATAATATGTACATGTCATTTGGGGTGAAATCATGGTCCTATTGACCATGGCAAAAGTCCATTCACTATACTAGGTCAGGATTTCACCCTCTAGAGGGCATATTAAAGGGCTAGATTCTGTTAGGTACCACTCAAAAAAAGTGAAGGTAATTTAATGGGTTGCTACATTGACTTTAATGTGACTATTGCTGAAGTAAAGCAATATCTTATGTGAAGACAGGTAGCAGAATATGGCCCAGAGATTTTTATTTCCATGAGGGAAGGGAAATAAATTATAAATAAGAACATTAATAGTGTGTAAAATAATATGCATAGATACATAGCAGAGAATAAACATCAGTATAGTCAGTACACCATATTAGTTCTTCCTCTAAGAGCTAATATAGTGTATTGATTATATTGATATTTATTCCATTTTTAAGAGCCAATCTTGATGCCTAAATCAGTAGGAAGATCCTCCTTCTCCAAGGTTATGATGTATGGGGAGTAGCTCTCAAGGACATTACTGGTTTTGCTAATATGTCCATATTTGATGAGCTAATACATATTTTCATTCCCAAGAATGTGAGTTAGCGTCCTGGGTCTGTCAGTGGAGACAATGATGGTGACTGGATAATCACCAAGATTTTGCTTTTACTTGATTTACCCTATATTTTGGAAGGTTATGTTTGTTGAATTGCATTTCTTTTGAGTTGTGTGACATCCCACAACTGCACAAGTATTCTCAGTGTAATAACAATAAGGAATCATTAATAAACTACTGTACCAATATACTATTTTTGCTCTTGATATTTTGGTGAGAAATTGAGTTATTTCTTGAATTCCTTTTCTAACAATTTTAAAGACATAACAGAAAGGGAATAGTTTTTCTTCTGCCTTTTATGTATCCCTGAAATGGCATGTTATTGATGGTAACAACACAGAACTATATTTCCACATTCATATCATGTAAGTTAACTCTCATGGGCTCATTTTCACTCTGAGTGCTTGACAAGGGATGCTCTAGGAGTGACCTATCTGGTATTCTCTGCTAGAAATTGATTTCAGTATAGAAATTCTAGGGTCAACTGGCTTGGGAAGGGGTAATCTTTAATCTCTTCTATTGCATAGCCATCAGATGCCACCAAACTGCTGGACTGAGTGGCCTATTAATTAACATATTTACATAGTCTCCATGCCTGTAGTTATTTTATTTCTGAGTGCTGAACCTCTTCAGTCATCTCAGATTCATAACTACTAGACAGGTTAAGGCAAGGAATTGTTATCCTCACATGACCCACAACAAAACAATGCTTCTCATCAGGGAGATAAGACATGGCAAAAATAACAGACAAAGCAGATGTGTTGCTGATTTGGATATTTATATTCTACTTTGAAATGGAAATAAAATTAAATTGAGAAAAGCAAAAACTGAATTCTGTTTAGATTACCTTGTTGAAAAGGCTGATGTGTCTGAGAACATTTGGAAAGGAATGAAAGAACTTTTTGTAAAGCTAGAACGACTCATATTAATGAATGAAAGATTGGGCTAACTTGTAACAGACAAAACAAATAGTTAAGGGATTAAATAATCATCACTCTTACTGTTAACAAATTTGGGAGAATACTGACCCTTTGAGAAGTCAAGTTTATGGGTTTTTATCTGACCATTTTTCTCTTTGTTACTGTGCATTTTAATGAGGTACTAAACATAATTAATTGCCATGTAATCAGACTGATGCATGAGATTCTAATTTGCAGCTACAATCCTTAACATCGTAGGCAAGATTTATTCAGTAAATCTAAGTGCCTGCTGAACCCCTAAACCATTTGGAAGGCATTTCATATCACATCAAGGTGGCGAGATGTTTTCTTGGATTTAAATAATTATAGGCCCTCAGCTGTTTTAATGTCATTAGCTAATATTTCTAAATGTTTCCTGCATAGACAGAGCAATGACTTTATTAATTTAAACATATTACTTCTCCCCACCCTCCATTTCAATCTGGCTTTTGTTTAAAGCACTCCATAATCTCATCCTTATTCTAGGTTAAATGTGATATTAATCAAGCAGTGCATAAAGGCCATATATATGACCGAAGCTGTGTTTATTGGCTTTAGTGAAATGTTTGATTTGGTCACACATTCTTTGCTCTTAACAAAGCCTCAAAATAATGCAATATGGGTTTTATGTCAATCCCTAAATTGATTATCATCATATTTAAGTAATAATGGAAAACAACTATATCCATGATGGGGGCATATGTTCTGATTTTCAACTGTCTTTTGCAGGTGTTCTCTAGGGTTTGCTTCTTCTATTGCCATAATTATTTTCTTTTGAAATGTTATAGTCAATTTATGGAGACAAATACAATATTTCATTACAAAAGATGCAGTTCTCTCTGTCCTAGCATTTCTTTTCACACAAAAAAGCCTTTAATGATAAAATACACTTTGTTTATTGCAGCTTATGCAAAGTATGTTATAAAGAAAGGAATAATGAAAACAGAGTTACAAGTTTTCATAAAGGGAGATAAAAATGATATATGAAGACAGTGGAATGAAAACAAAGGCAATAGACCTGAAAGCAGCAGATATGCAAGTAAACTACCTTGAAAATTAGTTAAATTTAGTTTGGAAATTATCTGGTAGATTGTCAGTTAGATGGGATGTAGTGTTTTGATTCAGCATGGCTGATACCATGGGCCTGATCCACTGTCTCACACTTTGTGTAGCCATTGGTCAGTATTGCTAAAATGGTGTCAAGCTAGGCTGACAATCAGAGTTTTTGTTGGGTGAAGAACACCTTCTCTAGGATGCAGCTGGGTGAAGTGGTTGCTGGTGGCATGATATAGCAAGGGAGAAGAGATACTGTCTCTAGGAGCAAGAGAAGGCTTTGACCATAGAATTCTTCCTTTGTGTTGGAAGAGCAAGGGGGAAAATGTGAAGTCATTTTGCAGAACAGTGATATATCAATACATTAACACGTATAAACTTGCCAGCAGTATAACAGATGTGTTAAAAAGCATTATCATCTCTATGAAGAATGTAATCATTAGAGCTTGAAGAAGGGTCGTGCCTCCCACAGAGACAGTGGGTGAAAAAGTTAGTGTTCACTTTGGTCATGGACAAATTCATGTTGTGCCTGCAGGGCAAGTTTCAGAACTTTGTTGTGACTTGGTCTCCATGTCTATTTTATACTTACATGGACAGTAATTTCCCAAATGCCGAGAGACCGAAAGGTTAACATAATTTTCTGTTTGTATAATAAAGTTTCAGCAATTTATAGCCACTTCTGAGATCCCGTGGGCAATGACTCAGTTCATTGTGATGAGTATGTTTGATTAACAATATAATGTTTTTAAATTGCTGACACCTTTCTTTTCATTTTTCCTCTTCTGGCCAAGATCCAGAGGCTGGATGCTAAAGTTAGAAAAACCAAATTGCAAATAAGTTGCAACCTTTTTAACACTAAGAGAATTAACAGCTGGAACATGTCACCAAGAGATGCTGTAAATTCATTGACACGTTTAGTTGTTAAATCAGCAGATATGCTGTATTTCAGCTGCAAGTTATTGGGCTTGATACTGTTCACTTACACAGGAAGGAAGGATAATTTCTTCCTTTAAAGGAGGGTGAAATTGTAGGGCCTGTTTTATTCAGTAGGTTGAATATAGTGGAACTTTCTTGTGATAAAATCTATTAATCTTTTGGAGGGTGTTTTATGTGTGTGTGTGTTCTATTTAATTTTAATTATTTATTGTGTATTAATTCAATATTAAGTGTGTTCTAAGACTAACAAAACTGTACGTTTGATGGGTAATGCTAGCTACTGTAACTGTTCTAATTGTTTTGAGTATTTGTGGGACATCTGCGTGGAGGCTTGTATATATGTCTTTGAAGAACTGAAGTACACTTCCTTTTCCCTTCAATAAAATATATGTATTAAAAGTGGGGAAGGAGGCACATTGTTTTGTAAAAAAACCAGCTTCCAAATATTTTCTGGAAGAAAATCTGCCTTAATGTTCAGCACAGTTAATCTCTGCAAAATTTAATTGCATCTGTGCAGTGACCTGTTTCGTGAAGCTCCTAAAAATACCCTGCAAAAGCAGTTGTCACATTCCATCACGTGTTCAGATCAGGTAATACAATGCTCTGGATATTATAGACCAAATTTCCTTTACAAATGCAACTACTCTACGGATTTTCATTGTCCAGAGGCATTTACCTGATAGAAGGTTCTTTGATATTGGTCTGTTGGTTAAGGGGTGACTTGATTACAGTCTACAAGTATCCACTTGAGGAACAAATATTTAATAATGGGCTCCTCATTGTAGCTGAAAAAAGTATAACAAGATCCAATGGCTTTTGTTAAAGCTAGACAAATTTTGATTCGAAATAAGGAATACATTTTTAACACTGAGAGTAATTAAACATTGGAACAACTAATCAGTGGTGGCGGTTGATTCTCCATGACTGGCAATTTTTAAATCAAGAGTAGATGTTTTTCTAAAAGAGGCGTTTTAGGGATTATGTTAGGAAAGTTCTGTGGCCTGTCTTACACTGGTCAGACTAGATCAGTGGTTCCCAAAATTTAACAACCCATAAATCCCTTTCACTAAAATATTTAGTCTTGTGAACCACCTCCTAAAAATGAATAGTTCCATGGATTTTCTCCTTTACTTTCCAGTGATCTTGGAAATATAAAATTTGTTTTTATGACATGCTTATTACACACTATTTATTAATTATTCTTTATCATTACAGTATTTTTATTACATTATGAAAATGGCAACACTATTCCAAGAACACACTTTTGTAGCTTGTATCACTTTTGATTAAGTCTGTTATAAGCCAAGGCTCCTATCAGAGGTGCCAGTAGAAAAAAGGGATGCAAAAGGCACTGCCGGAAAAGAGGGGCCACGGAAAAAAAGGGGAGGGATCCATGGGGGAGTGCGCTGATACGGGGGTGGCATGTGATACTCATCACTCCCCATACTGGTGCCTCCGGCTCCTATGGTTCATCAAGGAGTATCAGATGTGAAACCGAATGAAGATATTTATGAAGCCAACACAAAGAGTTCCTCCTACTCAAGCATTCAGGTCTTGAGTAGTCCAGGCAAACAATGCACATTACAACAAAGCTTAAACTTGTTCTTCATAATAATTAAAAAACATTAGCAGCCTATTTCATTTTAAAAACAGCAAAAAATAGCCACCTTCCTTTCTATTTCATAAAAGGGGTCTTGAAGTTTATCACACTGAGGAGATTTAAATATATTTGCTTTGATCTGCTTCGATCTTGGAAGTCCCCAAGGCTCTTGGATGCTGGCCCCATGCTGCCCAGGGTCCCTATGGACGGCTCTGTTTGCCATTAGGGAATTTTTTCCCAAGAACCCCCTGTAACAGTTTGTGAACTCCCAGCAAACCCCAGTTTGGGAACCACTGGACTAGATGATCACAATGGCCCGCTGTGGCCTTGGAATCTAGGAATCTCAGTGTCACGTGGTTTTGCCTCATTTAGAAGGATTTGTCCAGTAAGGCTCTGAGTTGCTGCATTGATTTCAGAGCTCAGAGTATAACTTTTAAAGGATAAATTAGTAACACAAATGAGATAATAAAAATTAGAGCTCATTGGAAAATAAATATTTTCTACACACAAAAGATAGAAAAAATGAAAAAAATCTTTGTTTTCAGTTTTTCACTGAAAAACAACAATTTTGAGGGAAACAAAAATTTAACTAAAAAAACCCCCCAAACACCATTTTTATAAAAATTTATGTATAATAGTTCTGATGGAAATTATTTGGCCAGCTCTAATAATAATGTTTCTGATTCAAGTCAAGTGAGCCAGGAAGAAATAGATAGGCCTATTTTTGCTTTCATGATAGTTGTACCTTTGTCAGCTGCTGCAGTTCTTTAAATGTATTTTCAGAATGTGCACTGCTGTTTGCACCACAGAAACACAGGCCTAATTATTATTTAAATGTTCTGTTTAATTCATCAAATGGATCTAGCCTGAGATCCACACTGCATTGTAAACCTGAGTTTACAGTTGCTGGATTAGGGTCTCTCAGCATCCATACTGCTTTATGCAGACCTTCTGACTTGGGTCTGTGGCTTCCACGCTGTAAAATGACAGGGCTTGGACATGAGTCACAGCAGGACTCGGGTTCTGACCCAACCCCTAGCTGAGTCAGACTGATTTATCAAAGCTCAGACTTAGTGTGCAGTGTAGACATACCCCTTGCAGATATACAGGGAACAGGGAAACAGCTGCCTTCCATTGTTTTCTTTCATTTATATCTTCCCACTCCTGATAGATAGGACCGTGAAGGGAGAAGAAGCATGGTCCAGTGGTAGTGGTACTAGCTTGGAATTTGAGAAACCTGCCATAGATTTCCCATGTGACCTTGGGCAAGCTACTCTGTATGCTTGAAGTCCCCAACTGTAAGATGGGATATACTGCCTTACCTCACAGGAATGTTACAATTAAAGATTGTGAGTTGCTCAAAACTATGGTAATAGGGGGGAGTGAGTGAGTTGCCATAGAAGTATCTCAGGCCAGCATTACTATACTTATATTTATGCCAGTAAAATTATACTGATATAGTTATACCGATGTAACTTCCCATGTAGAGACTCTCATTTGGAATAAGAGTGTCTTTTTTAGTTTAGCTTAATTCTAAATTGAAAAAGGCCACTTTTGTTCCAAATGAATATGTTCGTATGGGAAGTTACACCAGTATTGTAATAGTAGTATAATTATATCCATATAGTAATACTAGTAAATTTCCCCATGTAGACAAGGTCTTAGTTGGGCCATGTCAAAGGCAGACTAAATACCCAAATTTGACCTTCCCTATGGAGTTTATGAGCTACTCCAATCAGGTTGAAAGAGTTCATGAAAGGAAAGAATATATAAAATCTATATCTAATATTCCAATATTTTAAGTTCTTTCTAAAAAAATTGTCTACAGACATCAGAGTACGACAGTGATGTCAATGATGCAAAATCTTTCAGATGTTGCAATATTCATGACATACCAATATCACTGTTTAGGTGGACAGAAAGCAGGGATGCTGGGTCAGAGTTAAGGTTGTTTGCCAAAGTTCAAAGCTTTCAAACTTTTTTAAAAATAGCCAAAACATTGTAATAATGCCACTTAAAATTAGCTTATATATATTTACAACCTTAATCTTCATCGATTGATTGATTGTTTTGGGAATACACTGTGGCTTGGATGTCCCTAAAACCTAATTAGCACAGGTACTAATACAATTATCTGCAGGGTCACTCCATATACTTACAGGCTTGCAGACAAGCCAACATATCAGATTAGCTCATTTATCATCATATGATCTGTTTCTAATTAGTTCACCCTAGTTAATAGTTTCTTAAAACTGTCTTTTTTGAATTATCTTTTCAGAAACACATAAACCACTTTAAATAATTACTTAGAGAGACTAAATATACTATTTATTTTCTGGCACATTGCCAGTGGTGTGAGATATACAAATTTCATTAACTGTATAAAACTTATAGCCTCTTTGAATGCTTTCAGACACTGAAGCTACAGAAATCTCACATGAGTACTGCAGAACCTGATAAAATAAGGTAACGTCCATTAAACTGCTGCTGTTCACCAAATCTGACATTTACTGCTCCAAAATGAATCTAAAAGTAGGTAGTTTTATGTCTTCCTAGGAAAGTAAAACTATCTGTCTTATTGGATCCCACACACAGTATTCTACAAACTAGTGTCTAATTTGAATAAAAAATGTAAATTGGCCCACTGCCTCACATAGAGACAAACACGAGCAAATGCAAAGTGTTTTGTTTGTTCTTTGTGTGATAATCTTGAAATAATATTCTTAATTAAACTGTAATAAAGTTTTTAATTGGATCATTGTGCATAGCACTTACTGTAAATTTAATATTTCACCTGAAAGATTTACAGAAGCCCATTTTCTTTTTCTTCTTTGTACTGCCATAGTTGCATATGGCTAAATACAAAAATATTTTTATACATACATGTCCTCCTAGAAGGTCTAGTAGCTAGGTTTTGGAGCTTTTGATTCCCTATCAGGGAAAAGCCTTCCATCTGAAGACATTCAGATATCTTGGTGATTGGAGTGACAAAAGAGATGGAATGGAATTTAACAGACTAGGCAAATTATGTGTAATGGTGTATCTAGTGTGTGGTACATGAGAAGAGCGTGAAAATTGCCAGGCTTACACAAAAGCATTCTGATAAACTGTTAAAGAGCTTCTAATATACAGCTTGTCTAAAATAAACAAGTAAATAAATAAATAAATAATCCAGGTTAGGCTCTAATCAGGGAGCAGAGCATTACAAAGTTGTCATTCTAGTTTCTGCAAAGTAAGCATTTGCTTTTGAAAGAAAAGTAAACATGGAGAGAAGCCAACAGTGAAATCCAAGCTGTCCCATTGTATTGTAGCTCAACTCAAAGGGAGCCCCAGCTCCAGATAACCTCAGCTCAACTCCTCCTCCTTCCCTCTGGGTGTTATTTTACCTTGTTCTCTGACAGTTCTTCTTTTCACATGAAAATTGTAGGGGGGAAGCAAAAAATCTCTGAAACAAAACACTTCCCTATTCAGTACTGACAGTCTGCTGTGAATAGAACATGCACAGTTTAAACTTGCCTCCGCAATTCGGTCAGACGTACCCCACACTACTGAATCTTTTCGTGTATATGTGTAGAAACATGTTGAGGTTCCAACTTAAAGGCCAAATTGTGCGTGGTAGGAGTTATATTGTACAACTAACATAATTTTAAAATGGAGAGGCCAAAGACAAGAGGGGGGATAAGAGAAGATGAGGAGGAGCCAAAACAAAAGGAAATGGAGATGGGATGGAAAGAAGAGGAGAGAAGATGAGAAAGAAAACATAACTAAGGAGAAAAAGAGATGAGAGAAAATAGTGCTTTGTTTTATCCAAACTTCAGTGACTCTGGCAATGAGGTAGATGCCGTCCTTTGGCATTCTGAATGTTGACTACAGCACATACACAGTACCAGTTCTGAAAAATGCCTGCTATATTTTCTGCTCCAGTCTGAGACACGTTATGTCAAATCACATGTGGATATCAAATGAGAACCAAAGTAGCTTCTGGATTTGGAAAATTCAAATTCTCCATGAATATTCCCAGCTTACTTATATATGTATAAAGTTAGCTGAAATAAAGAATAACAACGTGTTATGAGCAGAATTCACGTCCAATAGTTGTCTGGTTGGCAGTAATGGCTGGCTTTCATATCTTATGCTTATTTTCCATTGTAAGGAGGAGTTCCTATTAAGGCAATTATTGCTCCCAGGCTCAGAAAAGTCTCTTGCTTTTTTGACACCTTCTTTGCAAGGCTTCTTTGTTTCCATGGAGAAGTTTCATGCAAAGCCGCATTTTGTCAGCAGTTGGCACCTCTAATTATAGCTGACTGGATACTCCCAAAATTGACAAAGCTTTTTCCACCTTTTCGTTTCAAATCCAGTCATGCATTTCTGGAAACACCTGGAGTCTGATTCTGACCTCATGTACACCCCCATTTTACATTGCTGTAATGCCACTGGCTTTAATGGAGTCACTCTTGATTTACGCAGACGTGAGATTTAAAACAGGCATTTATATTCTAAATGAGATTTTTATTTCCAGTCCTTTTTAACTGACAGTGGTTGACAAAGTAGGAAATCTAATTGCCTTTTTACAGACCTGTGAAATAGCTGAATTCTGATTTCAGTCTGATAAATCCTTAGATTTATGCTGGTGCAATTGACAGTACATTTTCCACAGAGTGTCTGATTTGGTGCTAAGGGAACTAATGTCCAGGCAAACCATCTTTTGGGTATTTTGCTATAATGACGGCAGATGTGGAGTTATAATTTGTGCCACAAACGTGTATGTTGCTCTTTTCTTAATCCTGAAGTGTTGATACTGTTAATTCCTCACTGCCAGTTTCCATTTCTTTATGGATACATTAAGAGCTCTCAAGAAGTTTATTCAACTGTTTAAACAGATGCTTGAGGAACCTCTGGTGCTAGTGAGGGATGTGCTTCTGCCTACAGCCAGTGCTATAGAACCCAGTGGATATTATGTTATATTGTTTGCAGTGTTGTTGTAGCCATGTTGGTCCCAGGGCATTTGAGAGACAAGGTGGGTGAGGTAGTATCTTTGATGGACCAATTTCTGTTGGGTGAGAGAGACAAACTTTCCATCTTACGCAGAACTGAAGAAAAGCTCTGTGTAGCTCAAAAGCTTGTGTCTTTACCAATAGAAGTTAGTCCACTAAAAGATATTACCTCACATGCCTAGTTACTCTATTATGTCACCTTGGCATGTTCCATATACTTTAAAAACTGCCATTGATATGGTTTGGTCAGATCCACTGCTTCATGAACAATGTTCATGGAAATTAATGACTTTGAAAAGACACGCACCCTGAACTTTTAAGATTATCCTAAACTTTACTCATGACTTTTAGGATAACAAACATAGACAGAACAGAGATATCAATATTTTTAGGCTTAGACCTATGACACCTTTAGTAAGGGAGCATATGAGTACCAAACTGGAAAACACAAAAATGAATGTTAGAATATGTGCACTGCACAAATTACACAGTGTGCATGACAAAAAAATCCATAATGGTCATGCAACATAAATTCCACAACGGACATAAGGAAAGTTAAGCATCAGTTTCCCAAGATGACCAATAAAATCCGAATAGCAGTAAGCACTCACAAAACCAAAGACCTTATAAAATTGGAGGATTATTTTGATCTGCATTTTGTACGCTTCTTTTGGGTGAACAAAAGCCTTTTTTTTCTCATGAAAACATACAAAGAACTACATTTATCTCATTAAGCGACTGAAAATATTTAATTTGTCATCTTACGGAAGCAGAAAAGAAAGCAAGGAATTCCAGTCACTTCCCGAGACATTTGTAGTTTCATATAAGTTTTAAATTAATGGGTGTATACCCAGGAAAAAGAAGGAACTAGAACAGTCTTTCAGATTCACAACATTTTTGGGTTTTGCTTGAATGACAAGCAATTCATTTTTCATTTACATGGAAGCTGCTTATGTGGTTTTGAATTTGCCCACAGCTTACAGTTTTGAACCACGTGTTGTGGTATATGTTCTGCACGCCTGTTTACCTAGGTGTTTATATGATCCCCATCACCATTGTAGATGAGAAGGTCGCAAACATTAACACATTTACTCTCACAACACCCCTAAATTGTAGGGAAGTGTCAGTATCTCCAGTTTAGAAAGGGACAAACTGAGGCACAGAGATGACTTGCCCAAGATTATTCAGGAAATCTAAGGCATAGCAAGGAATTGAACCCAGAAGAGTCCCTGTCCAGAGCCTTAACCACAAAATCATTCTTCCTCTCTAATGTGCTATTTCTCCTGCATCATAGAATTTGTGATGCACAAATTGTGGGATTTTTGTGTGTGTTTTCTGAGTGTTTTGCACTCACAGCACCAACTATAATTTCATTTTCATAGATTAGAAAATGCATTTGAAAACTTCAGGGCTGTGCATCTGGATTCTATACACACCTGGAAAATGCCAGCAATTCAGGTAAAATTGAACTAAACCAAATAGCTCTGTATTTGTATTGATTTTTACATTTCCAATCCCTGCCTGAGGTAAGATAACATAAGATCTAATGTTTGCAATATTGCCACCATTAAGAACTCAATGAAGAGCCCAAGTCTCATGATTTTTGTCCCCATAAATATGTTCTTAGAGCATTAAAAAAAATCCATGAAAATACTGACAAAAATACAAAAAAAATAGAAGTAGAAACAGAAGTTGCCAGGTACTCCCCAAGAAATCCTGTGACAGTACTTCACATCGGCCACTAGTTAGTCAGAGAAAATATGTTTTCCCTTAAAGTACATGTATACTAGCAACAGAACACATTTCCATGTCTGTGCTTGTGCCATAATCTCCCCACTGTCCACATCTAAACGCCAGCAGCATATACCTGAAGGTGAGTACAGTGTGAGTAAGCCAGCATGCCTGATGAAAGGGGTATGTATATTTCTCGGGCTGTGGCTCAGCCCTGCGCCCATGCTACTGTGCAGTGTGGACGGGGGCAAGAAGCATGTAGTAGCATGAAGGCTCTGCATTTCAGTGGTTCTCCAGCTCCATTCCCAAAATGTAGTGAACCCTTTCCTGCCTGACCCTTACCCAGTGTGTGAATATAAGAACAGCCGTACCAGGTCAGAACAAAGGTCCATCCAGCCCAGTATCCTGTCTACTGACAGTGGCCAATGCCAGGTGCCCCAGAGGGAATGAACAGAACAGGTAATGATCAAGTGACCCATCCCTGGTCGCCCATTCCCAGCTTCTGGCAAACAGGCTAGGGTCACCATTCCTGCCCATCCCAGCTAATAACCACTGGTGGACCTATCCTCCATGTAGGTTCCTGTGTCCCTTTTGCTACCCTTTACAACTTCTCCCAGAGCTGCAGGAACATTCACCAGCACAGAGAAATTTCACAGAGGCATTCATTGGACTCTGTTGTCCCCGCAGAAATTTTCAGTAGCCATTCCCTGCCTTGTCAAACGGAGCAGGAGGAGAAGGGCAAGGAGATGGGTTCTAAGGCATAAATGTGTGCATGGTGCTAAGGGAGTAAGAACTATTGTGTGTTCATTTGCTGTCCCTTTTAAAACAGTTTCAACTGCCTGTTACATATATAACTTTTAATATGTATTACTGTTTCCTTGATTTTCATACACGCCCTCCTTCCTCGCTGTGATGAATAGGACTTTTATTTTTTTCTTCCGGGTTTGGGATAAGGCCCCACAGTTCAAAGAACATGACTTTAATTTGTGTCACTCTTTGGTGCCATTGGACTGCAAAGAATTCTCTTCCCCACTCCGTTCATGGATATCTAAATTCCAAAGACTATCCCGAAGGGATGGAGAAACAGAAATGTGCTCAGCATGCACTGGTAGTATTAACAGCAGTAGGTGTCACAACAACACAGGAAAAGCTTCAATGAACTTCTTGGTTCATATACAAAACAAGCAAACAATTAAATTAACTGTAAAGACCTCAGACCTTTGTACCCCATCCTCACCAAACCTTGACTGCTTTAAACCTTGGTGGTAGCCATGCAAACTAGCTGATAAGTGCAGCTATCATCACAGTCAGTCAGCTGTGAAAAGAAAGAACATTTAAAGCCCCTTCCAACCCCTCAAAGAACTGTTTTAAAGGTTTTGGTATTTGGGGTCTCACCCAGACCACCAGGGGGTTCTGTCACTGCCTGCCTTGTTACCCTGGAGTGCCTTATGGCTGAGATGGCTTGAAGTCCTGAACCCAGTAGCCAGCCCATAAGCATAAAGGTCTGATCCTGGCTTCCACCAGCCTAGTTACTCCTTACAAGGCATAGGGTGACACCAACAGTCCCTCTGCTTCCAAGTCTTCCCCAATCCATCCTTTTGGAGTTCTGAACTACCAGGCACTTGGACTTTCTCCTCTGGTTCATCACTCCAAAAGGCATGAAATCTCCACCACCCCCCATTATCCATTCTGCACACTCTACACACAGTTTGTATAATAGAAACCTGCTTGGAGTAAAAATAAAATGTTTATTTCATAGAAAAACCACAGATTCAAAGATGAAATAGCAAGAGAAGCAAACAGTTACCAGTTCCACAGAAAATAAACATAAAGACTCAACTTCAGGATTTACACTTTTGTATTAGATAAATTCCTTTCCCCATGCAAGTTATCTATTGCCTTGAACAATTTCCCAGCGTGTCTCCTAGACCAAGGGCAGGATCTAGCACTCACAGACTGACCCCTGTCTTCGAAACCGTCCCTCTGTTTTGGATTAAGGCGTCAGTTAAGTTAAAAAGTTAAACCTACTTTTTAAAGGGGCCTTTCCCTTTTTTCTTTCTTCTGAAGTGGTAACTCATGGGTGATATTATAGCTGCGTTGTCTCAGTGTTTTCCCATTAATCCGAATGGCCCATCATTTGTCTTTTCCTGGATTGTACAATGCTAGGTAATTGGAGCTAGTTTCCTTTGGCTGACAATTCCCCCCACTCCCTCGTCTGAGTGCTTCACCATCCTGTTATAATGTGAAGCTGAAGTTGCACACAGTTACTATTAACATTTTCTACATCTATATGTGCATATATTCATAACCATGAGCTATACATGTATAATGACCATCAAGTTCAGAGCATTACAAGCTTTCATGAAAAACTTTACTTGATATATTTTTATGCAGTTGATTCAATTGCAGTGTAAACTCCCTCTTTCTTTCTAGGGATGTCTGGATCCTGATTTTCACAAAGGACATTGAAAATAATTTAGTGCTCCCAGAATTGTGATCTTTGAAAGAGGGGTCAAGTCACACAAAAGGATTGCACAATGATGGCAATAGAGATGGTTTGACATTTTCCACACCACAAACCAAAGCCTCAAGATGTTAACCTAGTGGAGGTGACCTGCCACAATTATCTGTAATGAGTCAACAATTACAGAAACAAATGTCTACTTAGACAGTTGAAAATGTGTTATTTACAGGGGAACAAAACCTTCACAAAGCTATGTTGGCAGACAACCATGTGCCAGCGTTCTCTCTTGTGCTGTTCCAACAGTTGCACAGGGTGTGAGAGTGTCCCTTGGCACAGGTAGAAGCCACCATCTGCTTCCCTCTTGTTCCAGGATTTGCCTCTATACAGCATCCCAGATTTTGCTTGTCCACTGGGGAACAAGACCAGTGTGCATGTGGATAAGATCCAGCTGTCTGTAAAGGCTTTGCAAACCTTTTGTTCAGTGCCCTCTCTGTAAGGAAATACTTCCCTTTATCATCACATACATTATGAAGGGAACAGCAGACCATAATTATGTGAATTGCGTTGGCCACACTGGCATCCAGATGGGTGCATAGGTATCACCAACGAGCCTTCGGCCTTCCAAAAGCTCACTCCATGACCATCCTGCAGCTACTCACTTTGCAGCTGAATTCCCTTTTTCTTGGGTCATTGATGTCAGAGTACAGTTTCATGAGCCAAACTAGACGTGTGCAAAATAACTGTTTGCACTGACTCATCATAGAGAACCACATCATATCTTCTTCTTCTTCCCCAAATACAATCTGAATATCCTCAGTCCTCTAGTGTCATGAACCTGTCCTGTGTTTCCAACCCTGGTGTTCATGAACCTGCCCCTGTGGTCCACTGAGGCTTGCAGAATGAGTGCCTTTTTGGCTCACATATTTACTCGTCCCTTTTTGATGGGCCAAGTATTGGGTTGTGGGTGCCATTGATGGCCCCTGAAAAATTCAGAATCCCCATCCTCTGAAATCCCATTGTAATATTTGATACTTGGTGTGATGGTGTACCCCATAAGGCTTTATGGGGAGATGCTTGTAAATGTATATATGATACAACTGGAATATGCTTTTGCTACATATGCCATGTAACATATCTATGGAAAAGTAATGGTCTACTGGTTATGTTCATCCTATTTGTATGTATATGTCATTTTTCTACTCAGAATTATAATTATTGGCTATATACTTGGCTAATTTTAAATAGCCTTAGTGAAGCAGCTGGGCCGCTTTCTGAGAAGGAACTGTTCTCAGTATATGCCCAGTCAAGAACCAATCAAGCTAACAATGAACTTTGGAGATGCCAATCAACATCCAAGCTTCCCCAGGAATGTGGCCTAGCTGGTAAGGAACTCAGTCTTGCAGAGACATGTGACTTGCCCATGTGGCTCTGAAACTCCATTTTGCAACCAGATTCTGCATAGGAGAGAGGAAGAGTTCTCCATCCACAAAGGAAAGTCTATTTAAACCCCTGGGAGACCCCTCCATTTTGTCTTCAGCTGGCTTAAGTTAGAGCCTCTCCACCCACAAGAATACCTGAAAGCAACTAGAACAGTGGACAGTGACTGAAGGATAGTGGTCAAGCGATAGCTGGACCAAGACTAAAAGGGAGTTTAGTCTGAAAGAGGAAGCTCACTGAAACATCTGATGGTGAGGTTTTCTTTGTATTCAGTTTCTTAGACATA
Organism: Dermatemys mawii; assembly: GCA_007922305.1. Classification (NCBI taxonomy): domain Eukaryota; kingdom Metazoa; phylum Chordata; order Testudines; family Dermatemydidae; genus Dermatemys; species Dermatemys mawii. Next base: position 6,674,172 of record ML677348.1, read on the forward strand.
GATTTGCGTGTTCTATTTTGTTTTATTTGATAATTCACTTTGTTCTGTCTGTTACTACTTGGAACCACTTAAATCCTACTTTCTGTCTTTATAAAATTCACTTTTTATGTATTAATTAACGTGGAGTACGTGTTGGTATCTGGGAGAGCGGGGGTCGAAACAGCTGTGCATATCTCTCTATCGGTGTTATAGAGGGCGAACATTCTATGAGTTTATTCTGTATATGCTTTATACAGGGTAAAATGGATTTATTCAGGGTTTGGGCCCACTGGGAGTTGAGCATCTGACTGCTAAAGGCAGGAACACTTCCTAACCTGTTTCCAGGCAAGCCTGCAGCTGTTGGGAGATGTGACTCACACCTGGGTCTAGGTTTGCAGCAGGCTAGCGAGTCTGACTCACACCAGACAGGATTTCTGGAGTCCCACATTGCCAGGGCAGGAAAATAGAGGCAAGTTTAGCCTGGGCACATCAGCTGGCAGCTCCTCAGGGTGTTTCTGTGATCCCAACCCATCACACTTGGGTTATGGCAACTACCAGTGGGGAGATGACAGTATTGATTGCATCGCAAACCTGTACAACCATTAATTCGAAGTTGACTTTCCCACTCTGAACTGGTTTGCAACTGACCAGTAGCTGTCAAATGATGCAATCTTCCACTTGCCGTAGCCACCTCCTTCTGCACTGACGTGGCTTTCTGACATTGAGTGCTCTGTAGATGGAGGGTTGGGGCAAGCTCCCCACATAGTTCCATGAAGATCTGTTTCCACATTCAGAAGTTCTGAAGTCACTGCTCATCAACCTAGTTTTCCACAATGATGTGATCCCACCACAGTACACTAGCTCTCCTGGACCAGAAGTGGTGATCCACCCAGGGGCATACCCTGTCAGTAGTGGCAGTCACAATATCTGTTCCATGGGACCAGAGAGACTTGTCAGTCACCCTCAAGGTCAGCTGTCTTCAGGGGGTCAAAAAGTTCTGGTCCTGTTCCATCCAGTCTGTTAGTGATCAACTACTGCATTGCAGAACCATTTGTCCCACAAGAAGGCGCAGAAGCAGACCTAAATTGTCAATCACTTGCTCCATGTATTCCACCTAGTTTGGCAGGAGGAGGGAGAGGTAAGCAGGAACTGCCATCAGCAAATGTGCGAAGGTGGAGGACAGTACCAACAACACACAGCAAGGCGGTTGCTAGACTGTCTCCTGTGAGGAACCAGAACCCAGGTGTACTGCCCCTGAAAATGGCAGCACTGACATCATGCACCAAACTAGAGTCAGTGTGGATATGGGTATATGTGGTGTGATACAGGAGGGCCAGGGAGCAGTGGTAGAGGGGGCTAAGATTCCACCAATTGCCCCTGCTTTTGGGCTGCTGAGGTCCCTGCTAATGGCCCAGGAAGGTGGTAGAGGAGGGAAGCAGGGGACGGGTCTGGGTTTGCTCCTCACTCTGAACCCGAGCCCTTCTCAACTCCTGCAAGATTTACTCTCTTCCCCCTTGGGTGGGGAACCGTCAGTCCTTAGATGCTTGGGTGGGGGGAAGTCTCCCTCTCCTGCTTGGGCAGGGTCTCCCTTACTTCAGTTCTCTGGTCTTTCAAATCTTACAACACACCTCCAAGCTCCAGTCCTCTCTCCTTCCTCCTCCTCCTCTCCTGACTCCTGAAGGAGGGGGCTTTATTAGATTTTTAGACAGGGCCTTAATTGACTACAGGTGCTTCAATTAACCTATAGCAATCTTCCCTAGTCTACAGGGAACCACAGTTTAATTAGCCTAGAGCTATATATTTCCCCTCTGTCATTCTACCACTGCTCCCTGGCCCTCTTGTATCACAGTAGGTACACAGTAAATACCTGTATTCAGCATAGCATATGTGGATACTCACCAGGGTTATGGGGTACAAGCACAAGCATATACATGGTCAACTACCTGAGTACATGCACTCGAGTAGACATTTCCTCTGTGTTATTTTACTTGGGAAAAAATAGTTTTCATCAAAGTAGTTTGCTTTGATACAGCAGGATCCTTTAACCCCTTAATTTTGTCCTGTTAATAACTGAACTTTGAACTTTAAAGGCATTCTGGGGTTAATGCCCTGGAATGCACTGTTGTGAGACTTCAAATTCCCACAAGATATGCTCATATCATATTAATAGAGATGGGGAAGGAGTTTTCATGGACAGCGTTGTGGTGCACTCTGAGGCATAAATCTCTTGTGGTATTTACATTTAAATGTTAAAGGGATGAGATCTTCAGGATTCAAGGAAGGGTTTACTGAATCCTGTTGTACCCCAAGTGGGCCATCAGTCATGTTTAGAGCAAGACCCCAGATTGGACTGGTGAAGGAGTATTTGGTCAGCTACTTCTTTACAGACATAGCCCTTAAAAGAAGAAATAGGCTCCTTGGTGTGCCTCAGAAAAAGGAAGAAGTCAACTTGGTAGGGATAGCAAGTTTCTGAGACTCCCCCAAGGAGATAAAACAGACAGGAGAAGCAAGAATCTGTTTGGGGAATGCATGGAGAGTTGTGCAGAATTCTTCAAAGGTTCAGATCAGTCAAGTAAGCATCCAAACTTTTGTAAGTTTCTCCAAATCAAATATTTTTCATATGTTTCACTGGATCTCCTGAGGTTCCTAGAGTGATCTTTCTTAACCCGTTCCATTTTTAATTGGCAAACATCTTTCGGTACTTGAGTTCTCTAAAAGCTTTTTCTCCCACAATACCAAAAACAGGAACTCGCACTTCTAGATTACTATATTTAAATGTAACTAGATATGGCAACGTGTTTTATAATAATCAGTACCATTGCTGAGTTGCACAGGTTTTGCATTGATTTCTGTATTCTACAGAGCTGTCAAATGGAGACTGAACCATAGCTGGTTTGAAACGTAAGTATTTAATACAAACGATGTGTGCAGTGATGTGTCATTAAGAATTCCAAGGAAAAAAAATCAGTATTTTTTCCCCAAGTATATATTTCTATCAGATCACTTCCCATTTAATAGTTTATTTTTTGCATGGATATAAAGTATTGCTTATCTTCTAAAATACATTCCCTCTTCATTATTTGAAAACTCCTATTATTAGGCATGTGGGTGTTGTAAGTTATTCTAGCACATTGTCAAATCATAACTCAAAAGCATATCCAAGTACATTATGAAAATCCTTAGTATTAGTAATGTTTTTCTTTGGAATTACTTTGTCCTAATTACAAATCTTTCTACTGGAGTTTTGTTAAAGAAATGTGTGTTTTCATGTGTGTGTCCTACAGGCAGAGCTGGTAACACTGCAGATTATTAAAATTGCCCAACATTTCCCATTTTAACACTCTGTTTTCAGTGGTTTATGAGTTCAAACTTTCACTGTTTAGGCTAAAATTCTCAATGCTGAGTGAGCAGCAGAGGGATAGTGGGATGGACAACCTGTGGAGAGGAGGCAAGGAGGAGAGGAGAAAGGGGAAACAGCTCTGACTAGGAGCTGGTGCACGTGGTGAGAACTGAGTCTGGCTGGGCAGAGACTTGGGCAAAGAGCAAGGAGTAGTGGGGACACTGAGATTGGATGAGGAACCCAGGGAAAGAGATTGGGACTGAGAGACAGTGGAGATGGGGAATGTGGACAGAGTGGGCAGCTGGAGGTATGGGTGTCAGAGACAGAAATATTAGTGGGAGAAAAGGGATTGGCTGGGCAAGTGGTCAGGGACTGGGAGCGATGGGACTTGGATGGTGAAAGTAGGAGTTGTTGGGCAAGGAGTTTTGGACTGAGATGAGACATCAGAGAAGTAGAGACTGTGACTGGCTAGATGAGGAGAATGGGACTGAGATGAGAAGCCCATGGGGAGGAGATGGGATTGGGACAGGGACAGATTGGAGAGGAGGGGCAGAAGGGGAGTCACTCTTGGAGGGAACAGGCAGAGGAGACTGTGCCCACAAGAGCACACTCCCCACAACAGCCTGGAATTACATTATTGAGTTTCACAATTCCACTTGCAAAGGCATCCCGTTCCCCCTAGTGCTAGTCTACGTAGAAAATGAAAACCGGTTACTCTGTTAGCTCAAATGGAAGCGATCTGGGTGGTGGATCAATGGGTCCAGTTGATGAATCAGGTGGGTGTTAACATGCTGACACGTGGTGGAATTTTTCTGTTTTCTCAATTTTTTTTTTAAAAAGCTAGGACATTATACACACAGACACACAAATTATATTAAAAGAACATTACTAAGTTTACACAGTCAAGCACTAAAAGCTTAAAAAGTGCCAGAATTAAAATTATATGTGCAACCTTCAAGTATCTACTTATGATGCAGTCCTTAATTATATGATCCCATACTACTTTTTCCCCAGGACCCCTGTGTCATTCCATGCACATCTGGACCTGCTCTAAGGCTAAATCAATTTGTGCACTCTTTTCTGTAGCTGTTGTGGAAGGTGTGTGGTGAATGAGGCAGGGCATTGCAGGAAGAGAAAGGATAAGGTTGAGGCCTCATGGTTAAAGTCCGTGTTGCCTTGGAGAAATAGATTCTATCTCGGACTCCCACAACATTCCTACATGATGCTGGACAAGTCACCTAAACCAAAATTTTCACAAGTGGTCGCTAATTGTGTATTCCTCATTTTCTGGGTGTCCAATTTGAGACTGTGTTGTCTGGTTTACAGCTGAAGTCAATGGGAGCTGTGCTTTGAACCTATAAAGTGCTCTATAATGCTAAGTATTGTGAATGGAGCAGGAGTCCTGTGGAAACACTAGTATTTGAATGTTATTAAAGACTGTATCATGATGCATATGCAGAAGGGGGCTGAATTAAAGTTGCCTGGGCAACATTAATTCTGGCATTTCCTAACTTTTGAGTACTTTGCAACCTTCATAATGTTCTGTTAATGTAGTTTGTGTGTGTGTGACATATATCAACTCATTATTGAATGGTTGTCTTTTCAATACCTACAAAAAACCAACAACTTTGCCTGACTTCTATCTTTGGCATTGCGCGCATTTAAATAATAATAAAATACCCTCTTCTTTTAATGTATAATTAAACTAAAATACTGGACACATTTGGGCAATGCAGAGCACTAGATTGTGTCTTTAAGATTCAGCCTTCTGGTATGGGATTGGGAGAGAGATAGTCTATGGCCATCGTGCTCTGTGGGTAGGGTGACCAGATAGCAAGTATAAAAAACTGGGATGGGGTGAGGGGTAATAGGTGCCTATATAAGAAAAAGCTCCCAGAATCTGGACTGTCCCCATAAAATCAGGAAAGCTGATCACCCGATCTATGGGGACATAATTCTACTGTCTGTGCTACTTAGCTGCAAATTGTCTGTATTCTTCTCATTTGTGTGGATTGTGCCTGATCTCTGTAAGTAGGTACAAAGGATGCAAGAAGGCTGTATGCTTCCTCTCCTGTCCCAAGCCTATTGGTATCTCAGTAGTGTACCAGAAAATAAAGCTATGCAAAAAGAGGGAAGGCAAGAGTCCTATGGAACCATGCTGCTTTGTGCTTGCTGGGGAGTAGACTGGGAGCAGGAGACTGAGGTTCTATTTTCGGTGTGGCCATATGGCTGAACCTGAACAAGTTACTTAACTTCACTTGTAAAATGGGGATAATGATGCTGACCTCTTTTAGAAAGTGCTTGAGATCTACTGATATATAAGAGCTAGGTGGTATTTTATTATATCTTATTCAGATTTCTGTTTTTGTAGTTGAAAAGTCTATTGACCTTGAAGAATGGTAAAAGTTTTCTTGCGCCCCCTGCAGGAGAAGTTTATCAAGTTTTGGACCCAGCTCAGTGTGTGACAACACCAATGTCCCCTTTGCCTCCAGAATGTTTTCTCTTCAGAAGGTCATTCTGAAAATACCAAGTCATATTTTTAAAATGATCATAAATAATTAAAAATAATGAAAAACGGATTTAAAGATAGGAGACATTTGAAGCCACACTTAAAATGGACAGAGAGAATAGTTCTTTTAATCCCACTGGGGAGAGTTCCAAGGACAGGAGCATGTTGTCATCTGATCATGAACCTACCCTGGATTTATTCAACACTCTCAGTATTTCACTAACAGATGTTCATGCTACTATTCTTAAGAAAATTCTCCTCTCAGGGCAGGGTTACTTCCCCTTTGCTTTCCAGGGATTGTGATGTAGAGCCAAACAAATCAGCAAATTTCTGTGATCACTGCCTTGGTCCTAAGTTAGACCTAGAGACTAGAACAGAATATCTCTGAGGCACTGATAGCTCTATTTAAAACCCTGTTGGCCTTGACTAGTATCTAACAAGTCAAGAAAACCGTGTAAGATGGGTTTATAAACAGGCTGATTTATAGTCTTTAAAACAATTAATATAATAAAGTGCAGTATGTTATAAACAAAGATTGAAACTAAAATATTAAATGTAAATGATCTTCTACTTTACTTTTCGCCATTTACAATAGGGTGCTTATTTTTTGAATTTTGCTCTGTTTGGTCAGTGAAATAGCCATCAGGTCCATATCAAATCAATGTCATACTTTTGTTTCATGCAGTAGCACACTTCTGCCTGCTGTGTTTGGATTCAAATCATTGCAGGGACACTTTTAAATATAGGCCACCCACCAGCTCTCCTATCTCCATCTCCACTCCCTTTCCCTTGTGCCCATACCGCTGTTCCTACTGCATTTTTTTAACACATGGACATTTTTTCTGTTTGTGTTCAATTTTGTAAATGATTATTTTTAAAGAAAATAAAACCTGAATATGAGGCTTAAACTTAAACATAATTTCTCTTTAAAGTATATAATGTGTTTAACAAATTGTTATAGGTAGAAAAGAAGTTTTTGACGCCTCTCCACAAATACTTACACAGAACAACATTTCTTTCCAGGCCCAACTATTCTTAACACACATCACATATCTCATTCACCTCCTGAGGCAAAAAATCTGCTTCACAGCACTGTTAGATTGACACTGTTTAAATGAAACTTTCTAGAGTGCAATACTGTAAAATCAGATATATCTTGGGCAGCGCTTCCTAGGGGATACATTGGATAAATGTGCAAGCACTTACATTGTGAATATTTGTGTGTGCAAATGAAAAATTCTTCCCTGAAAATGCTTACATGTATGACTTAGAAATTTATCTTCATAGATTCACTCAGAGAGTCATAGATTTGTAGATTTCAAGCACTAAAGAGACCATTACATCCTCTGATGGCTTGCATAAAAGGCCATGGAATTTCCCCTAGGTTTCCCTTTATTAAGCCCAATAACATTCCTCCAGTTTTTTTGCCAGTAAAACTTAAATTCATGCAAATGTTCATGTGCCAAGCTACCACAGAAAGAGGCAGGAGCATGAGCATAGGAATTCAGATTAAAAATATGTGTAAATATTTTTAGAACATTTTTGACACATTTGCTGAGCTCTAGGAGGAAGGTTAACATCAGCAAAAAGAGTAGCATCAAAATTACTAAAACCAAAGAAATCCTATGAGAAGCATGATAATTTCTCAAAAAGAACAAGGCATACCTGTGGCACCTTAGAGACTAAAAAATTATTTGGGCATAAACTTTCATGGGTTAGAACCCACTTCATCAGATGCACAGAGTGGAACATACAGTAGGAAGAAATATATAAATATACAGAAAACATGAAAAGGTGGAGGTTGCCATACCAACTCTAAGTGGCCAATTAAGGTGAGCTGCCAATCAGCAGGAGAAAAAAAATGACCTTTTGTACTGATAATCAGGATGTCCCATTTCAAACAGTTGACAAGAAGGTGTAAGTAACAGTAGGGGGATACTTAGCATGGGGAAATAAATTGCAGTTTGTGTAATGACCCAGCCACTCCCAGACTTTATTTGAGCCAAATGTAATGGTATCCAGTTTGCAAATTAACAAACTCAGTTAACAAGCAGTTCAGCAGTTTCTCGGTGGAGTCTTTTTTTGAATTTTTTTTGTTGAAGAATTACCACTTTTAAGTCTGTCACTGAGTGACCAGAAAGATTGAAGTGTTCTCGAGTGGTTTTTGAATGTTATATGATCCCTGATGTCAGACTTGTGTCCATTTATTCTTTTGCATAGAGACTGTCTGGTTTGGCTAATGTACATGGCAGAGAGGCATTGCTGGCACATGATAGCATATATCACAGTGGTAAATGTGCAAGTGAATGAGCCCCTGATGGTGTGGCTGATGTGAATGGGTCCTATGATGGTGTCACTTGAATAGATATGTGGACAGAGTTGGCATCAGACTTTATTGCAAGGATAGATTCCCGGGTTATCATTTTTGTTGTGTGGTTGCTGGTGAATATTTGCTTCAGGTTGTGGGGCCATCTGTAATCGAGGACTGGTCTCCCAAGATCTGTGAGAATCAGAGCCAATTCTTAAGAGTATGTTTGCACTGGAGGCGGAAGGTGTAATTTCCAGCTTGTGTAGCCATATCCGTGCTAGCTCCGATTGAGCTACCATGCCGCCCTGAGTATAATCCCGTCTGAAACCCAAGGTACATAGTGTCTATATCACTAGTGTCCAATAGAAATTTGATGCTAGCCACACTTGTGGTTTTGAATTTTTCTTATTCACCACATTATAAAAAAGGATTAAAAAACATACTACAAACAACATTTCAAATTATTTTTATTAATATCAAAAATAAGTAGATATTACAAAAAATATTAATTGGTACTACACCAGACCCTCGCTATAGCTCGCGTCGCTAGAGCACAGGATTGCATACAGCACAGCCATTACCATGGATCCCAAATTTAAGTATTTAAATTGGAATCCATGGCAATGCGTCCCCCACATTAATGCAGTTCCCGTGTTAGCGCGGGACCGTGCATGGATCCCAAACCCCGGGCTATAGCAAGAGTACTAACACAAAATTACTTCAGTGTGACACTTTGCATGCTTTTTCTTGTACCATAACCCTGAAATCTGGTATCTAATTCATATTGACTGCACATCTTAACTCAGCCTCCAGATTTTCATCCATAATATTTGATCTGAACTTGGATTTTATAAAATTTACTGCAGAAAAAGTGGATTCACAGACCCACACATTGCTCATGCATTAGCCACAATTCAATAGCCCATTCGCCACAAGTGGCTAGTGATGAATGTATTGAACACCACTGGTCTAGACCATCCTGCTGCTCACACCTCAGCCACACTGCTATTTTGTCCTAGCTCTGTCAGTGGTTACAATCAGTGCAGCAATATATTCTGGCTCCACATGGTCATTCAAATTTTTTAAAAAACATTAAATCTGTGTATAGTAAATGCTCATAAATATAAATATATTACCATGTGTCATCGTACTGATCCAAACCACTATAGATCTTTCTCCTCTTCCCTTACATAATCATATATAAGTACTTATTTCAGACAACTTAAATCACAGGATTGGGAACAATGTTTAAGACTTATGAGTCGTTTATATTTCGATGATGTGGGATTTCTGTTGGTTTGTTTATTCACTTGCTGTGATTGCTGCCCCCATTATATTCTGTCTATTCTGTGTTCAGAAGAGCAAATCCTTGGGAGTGATCCTCATCGCTCAGGTATCCTCATCAGACATCAATCATTGGAGCGGAGCCAATTTACACTAGCTGAGCATTTGACTGGACAGCTTGTGATCGTATTACTGCAATGCTCTGGACCGGTCCTGTACATGACTATATTATTTCTTTTAAAGGTACCTGTGTTCATAGTAACATTTGTCTAGAACTGCAAAATTTAGATCTAGATCCCAATTTCCACCTTCTCCCCCAAATTCTGGAGTGTTCAGAATCAGAATTTGGATCTGGATTCTGATTATGAAGCACCCCAAAGTCGAGGGGTGTAGGGATCTAGCAATTTGGCTAATGCTTATATGTGAATAATAAATATTATTGTAATTATAGATCTAATAATAATTAGCATTTATGTACCATTTTACATTCTCCTGTTCTGTACAGACATTAACTAATCTATTTGCAGAACATCCCTGATAAGTTGAAAGCACATCAGTCCCAAGGATTTGCTCTTCTGAACACAGAATAGACAGAATATAATGGGGGCAGCAGCCACAGCAAGTGAACAAACAAACCAACAAAAATCCCACATCATCAAAACAATGACTCATAAGTCTTAAACATTGTTCCCAATCCTGTGATTCAAGCTGTCTGAAATAAGTACTTATATATGACTATGTAAGGGAAGAGGAGAAAGATCTCTACCAATAGTAGAGTGCTTACATTCAGAAAGGGGATCTGAAGAAGAGGTGGGGTCTTAAGGGTAATATACCTATAGTAGGATACAAATTCATCACACCACCATATTTCATGACATTCCTGGAAGTATCTTCAGGTGCAGTAAGTAATAATCCTTCTTTGCTCTTATACACAGATACCTACGTTGACAACTAACCGCAAACATTAAGTATGGAGACCTTAAATTCAAAAATACACGTATTTCTTCTAAGTTGGTTGGAAAAGCAGCTCCATTAGTTAGTAGTGGAAGGAACATACCACCACTTGGGCTAGTGTGACATGCCATTCCATTTAGTATTTCTGAAAATATCACAGCATCTAGTAGTCAGAGTTATCTTACACACAGTGCATTCCGGTATTTCTCATGGAAGTACTGTGCCACATTTAGGGACAAATGAGGACAGAACCCATGAGTTTAGAGGTGAATAAGGAAGGTCAGATATCCTATCAGCTTTTTAGCACATCTCTCTATTCTGTAGCTACTGCTCTGGGTCAAACCAATTTTGCTCCTCCTACAGAAACAAGAAATGTAAATTTACTTAATTAATGTAAGCCTCTTGAAAACAAGAAAAAATATTTCTAAAACTAGTGAATAGGAGTCCTTTTATAATTGAAATGAAAGCTGAAATTAAACGTCTCACTGCACATTTCTGCGTGCAATGAGATTAAAAGAAATGATATGAGTAAAATTCACAATAATCTTTGAAATGCTCATAAATTTGGTGTTTTTATATTTTACTGCAACTAGAAAATTAGCTCCATAAAACTGGATTAAGGTCTATTTTTGAGTGGAAATGGCTCATTTTCAGATACCGCAGTGATGGGCACCTTATGAGAGCATGGAGGAAGGAAAGATGGTGTGGCCCTGACTGAAAAAGTATGTACAATTTGAAGATATGATTTTTGCATCCATACTACAACATTTTGCAAAGGTGGGTGATATTCATTTGCAGAAAATATCAGTTTCCCCCTGCCCCATTATTTTATTCAGTGCAGCATTAAAGTATCATGATGCCCCCAATTCAGGAAAGGACCTCTAGGGCCAGGGGAAAAGAATATGTTGCATCCTCTGCTGGGGAGGCACAGCAGTCATGGGTGCGTGCTGGCTGCAGGCACAAAGAGGAGTTCTGGCTGAGTCCAGAAAATTCCTTCTGGAGACTCTGTAGAGCCACAGCCACCGGACGCTGGTGCATAGCACAGGTTTAGCCCAAGAGCCCAGGTGCTACTGTTAGTCCATTACCTCTACCACACCTATCTGTGCCTTTAATCTCTAAGCTTTCAGGAGCCCAGACTTTGCTTCTTTTTTTGTCTTCTTTTGAATACTCTACCAGCTGTAAAACACTAGAGTGCTATTGAATTGCCCTTTCCTTCAAGTTGGCTGAGCCTCCTTGGTCCCCACTGAAATCAGGTGGTCAGCATCTTACAGGTTTGGGCGTAAGTAATAATAGTTAACAAATAGTGTTGTGGGTCATAAGTGCAGAATGCTACTTCTTTTTAGATCAAGAGTCTGCGTTGGTTTGTGGGTTTTTCCTGGGATAGGAATGCTTGTCTCCTCAGATTACATTTCCAGTGGGTTTTTTAAACCCCTTTTTGCCTTTCCCCAGTACTATCCAAATACGTCATTTTCATTTTGAAAAAAAGAAGTGCCACAAAAAGTACTGCTGCTTGGTGATTTCCAAAAAGGAAAAAGTAAAGGTCAGCCTCATTGTCTCCTGTGATTTAGGAACGTCTGGGTCATGGTTGGCAGCCATGTGGGAGGGAGGGAGAGATGAAGTATATTAACAGCCGGTTGGCTTTTAGCTCATGAGGTAGAGGGTCATGCACTGAGCTCCAGTGGTCCCTAGTTCAATCCTGCCTGCCAATGACCGGGGTCTGTCGGTGTTACACAAGCATATGGGACAGAGGAGTGGAGCATTGCCGGCCAGACATCTGGCACATGGACCATCTGGCTGACACACAGTGTGGGATGGCTCAGGGGAGTGGGGAATTTGGAGTGGCATGCTGCCAGCACACTTCATTCCTCCTTTGCAAAGGAGCATTGTGCACTCTCACAGGTAGCTGAGGGCTTAGTCAAAACTCCTAGCTGGTGGGTCATGTCACCTTATGGGTGTGGGGTGCCAGCTCGCATGGAAGCCAGAGTCCTTCCTTGCTGTCACCTGAGCACTAGTTCTTGCTGTGGCTCTTGGAGGAGGGGAAGAGATTCCCTTTTCTGCTGAGAAATAGAGTGTAGCAGAGCTTGGGAGGGTTTTGTGCATTTGTTGGTGTTCCGAACATACTAAACACTGCAATACAGAGTCTGAAACACTTTGCTTTTCTCAGTCACTGTACTAGGGGAAGTTGTGTCTCTCCTCAGGGAAAGCACAACACAGGACTTAATATCAGTATGTGTGGTAGAAAAGGAAATGGCTTCGAAGGTAGGGTCCCACAAAGAGACAACAGGAGAGGAACCATCAGAATAACTGCCTGCTCTTTAGGTAGATGGTACCATCTGAGCAAATACCAGATGTGGTAAGACACCTTCTATACTGCTGATTATTTAACAGGCTCTATATAAATATAGCAAGATAAAGGAGGGAACAAAAGAGGGAAAGATTTGTGCAAAGTAGAGCTAGGAAGGGAATTACATGGAGCAGAGTGCACCGTGAAGACCCACCTTAACACAGAACTCATCAAATGAGACTGGTCCATTTTGCTTGCCTCAGTTCAGGGCAGTCTCAGTAATTCTCAGTATTACAGCACTGTCAGCTCAGGGGAACTCCTCTCCTCATCAAAATCACATTCCCCCGTCTTCTCTCCCTATGAAATAATAGAGACTAAATTACCAAGTTCCTTTTCCATGCTCTTCTAAATCCTGTCATTCTTGTAAGCTGGAACTTATAAAAATGATACAGTGGCATCAGCTAATGAGTGCTGTCATGTGTTCAATTGCTAGCCCTTGATTTTGCTGTGAGTCACTCATTCTGCCTTCAGTTTAAAAAGACAAATCACAGTCTGCCTCAGATAAAGTCCAGCGTCTGCCAGTTTCCAGTACTTTTGATGCCAATTATGCCAGGGGTAAGTTGTTTTCCAGAGACCTTTCTCAAACAGCTACAGGATGACAGGATGAGAAACTAGTCCCATGGCCACTTGTAAATCTGCTGGTACTGTTGTTTATAGCTCTGTTTCCTGGATGATCTAGTTGAGTTAAAATAAATGAATTTTAATGCCCATGGAAAGCCTTTTTTATGCCTGTCTCAGGCATACCCTTTATGCTGTCAGTCACACTTTGCCCATCTACATCCAGCTTTTTTATTTTTAACCAAAATCTGACTGGACTCAATTATTTTGCCTAGTTCCCATGTTTGATTAAGAGCTGCTTCTTACCCAAAGAGCTGAAAAGACTGAAGCAGTGAGAAGTCCCAAGGAAAGAATGTAAAAGAGCAATATGCTCTTTTTGTTTGTAGTGTGTCCATACAGGGAATGGTCATTGTTGTGTCCCTTTTTCTTGTGATTGGATGGGGGCTGAGTCAAAAAGCAATTCCTGGAACTATCCTGAGGAAAGGTGGAATTATAAACAGGCTTCATTACAGACTAGTGAGGGAGAAGTTTCTAATGGTTTGGGAGCTGCCTTGAGATGGAGCAGCAGGCATCTGGGCTTGATCAAGGAGGATGAAAGGGCAAAGTTCTCCAGCACCCAAGATTTCTGAGCATCCTCTTCCCTTTTATAACAATATGGTTAGACTTTGTCTCTATTCATCACTATTTCACTGACAATTCAGTATTGCAAATTCCTGTGGTGATGTAATGATTAAGCAGTAAACAAATACTTAACCTATAGAACTACACACTTGGACATCCAGGAAACCACCATTGTATTAATTCTAGAGACACACACCTGTTAAGCAAAATCCTTATTCTTGCTGTCATAGTCACAAAAACATGTAATCTGTTGCATACACGTGTATAAGTGTTTGGCAGTTTCTTCCTCATCCTGTGGACACCTCCATCACTACAACTGATGTGGTCTTTGGGGAGGAAGAAAGGTGGTGGTTTTTAGCACTAAAATGTCAGCATTTACTAGCTTTTACCACACAATTATTATTGTCTCCCCTGTAATTAGAACACAAAATAATTGTGTTAGCTCTGTGGCATCTTTTGTCAAACACTGACTTCTGAATGGTGACCACACTAGTTGTGTGAACGGGCAAAACCAGAGGGTGGGACCCATTGGATCAGAAATAGATTGCATTAGCATCAATCTACAGAGTAGTTGTCTTCTCTTTAGAGGTAGCCCTAGACAGAGGTGCCACAGCAAAACAGGTTCTGTAAGAACTGAGGTACTTAGTACTTTGTGTTGTGAAGTTTGAACAGCTCCTGGCTTTGCTATGCTTTGTTGAAACAAGTGTATTGTCAGCCTTTTCTTTTATAAGCACTGAAATTCACAAGACTTTAGGGAAGAAAATTGACATTCGTAAACAGAACAGGGAGTAGTTGTATTCAGTTTTATTGTAGTTCTGTCTGAACAGCTACCTGTAAAAGGAACTACATCCAAATCCCTAAACTGAACTAGACCTCCCTTCACCCCACAACACACACTATGTTGCAGCATTTTCCGTTCATAACAATACCACATTATTGCTTTGCTTTCTGGCAACAGTGTCAACTGGTGATTTGTAAAACAAAGTGAAACAATGACATCATGTCTATAAAATAATCACAAAGAAATGTTAAGTATTAAAGACACTGAGTTTCTAAACAAAACCTTAGAAACACTAATGGTGTTTGGGTGCATTTCAGATGTTCTGAACCTGTGAAACTTGGATGCATTCAATATTATTTTCCCAAGTGGTTTGTAATGAAAAGAACTGTTACGTTTCAAAAACACCCAATTTGCCCTCTGATCTTTGTTAGATGTTTTACCATATTTTAAATTGCCCACATGAAATTCATTCTGGAAGGGTAAATACTGTATGAACATACAGAAATTGCACAGTTCAAATACAGTTGGTGATTTTATGGAAATTTTTAAACACATGTAATTGCCTATCAAAGGATCTGACACAATTTCTTAACTTGTATGTAGTGGAAAGCAGTCAGCACTACTCCTGAAAAAAGCAAATATCAGATGCATCAATATACATCAAATCCTTTTAGCTAAGCATCAAGACTATTGCCTGTGGTAAGAGGTTGCCCCAGTTTTTGCTGAATTACCCCCAAAACAATGGTGCTTAGACTGAATCCTTAGCAGGATCTTCAAATCATTTAAAATTAGAGCTATAGGAAATTCTTTATGAGAACTGGAAATAGAGTTTGCAAGCTTCCTGTCACTCAGCTGATGTGTTCACTTTTCATTCTCAGCCTCAAGGTGCCCATTAGGCTTGAGACTCCGCACCTAAATGTTTCTCCTACATCAAAATCCCATCACTAAGCTGGTGGCAAATGTGAACTGCTTTGAGGGGCAGAAAATGGAATGGCGGATGAAACAAAAGGGGTGTGTTCAGCATGAGATCTCTGCATATTATATCTGTGCAAGGCCATGGTCACAGATACAGGAGAGAAGCTGTATATTTTAGATGGTAGAGAAGTAAGGCTTGATGTCCATGTAGTGAACTGGCAATTCAAAAACAGCAGAATCTGATGTGAAAGTAAGATGTGAAGTCTACAAAGATTTACCTAAACAAAACAATTCAAAGGCTATTTCATTTT
Source organism: Dermatemys mawii (assembly GCA_007922305.1). NCBI lineage: Eukaryota > Metazoa > Chordata > Testudines > Dermatemydidae > Dermatemys > Dermatemys mawii. The sequence continues at coordinate 6,690,076 of ML677348.1, forward strand.
CTTTGTTTCTGTATTTGCTTAACATAAAATCAATACATTATTTGAACTTCTGGGAATGTGTGGGGGAGAAGCTTTCAATTCATTCAAGACTTGCTTTCTTATTTGCTAATAATGTTAGCTTACTCCTTGTGTTGAGTAGCATTTACTCACTTGAATAGTCCCGTGGAAGTGCTACTTGACATGACACATAAGGGTTGCAGAATCAGGCCAATAATAATTGTCAAGATAATTGGAATAATCACTTGCAAAAGCTAGCTGTAAAGATTTTAATGGCAACTGCTGTACAGGAATGCTTATATTTGCCGTAGAGATGGTCTCAAGTCACAAAACTTAAATCCAGATCTGGGTCTGGAAGATTCCAAAATTTAGGGATTTTCTTCTCTTTAAATATCAGGATTGGAATACCTTTTTTCCAAATTTTCTCTGTTTTCAGAAAGATACCTGGAGGCATTTAAAGCTAGACTGGACAAGGCACTTGGAGAATTACATTGAAGGGAAAATTGTTACCCAGAATATGGACCAGATATCACCTCATACATATTTGCCACATCTAATTTCTTTGATTCTGTGATCTATCATGTGCAACATACTGTAGAATCTAGGGTATAAATGCTCATTTATGATAAGCATGAAATTCAACATAAATGCTGCTCTCACCAATCCAGTGTTTGACACTTAAACTTGGATTTAACCTTCTTTGTTCTTCTTTTTCCACTTCAACCTTGGCCTTTAGTTTCTATTACTTTGGGTTGACCTCTGTCAAGAGGGTATCTTACCATGAGGACTGAAACTGGTCAGATGAGGGCTCATTTTGATCCCCCTCCAGCAAGGTGTTCTACTGCCTAGGACATTGCACAAAGAACGTCTTTCCTCTTTCACTGTAGGCACTTCCATTTCCCAGTAAGTACAGCTGTCTTGGTAGGTTGCAGATAAAGAAAGTTTTGAAGATTAGGCCCAGAATCACTATCAGTATAACTGACACTGCCTGCAGGACCACTAAACATGAATAAAGCAATCTGCATGTGAACTGTGAAAATGAGACTAGACAAACTTATAGCTCCTGTGGCTGGAACCGAGAAAAGGGAGTGAGGCCTCACAAAGGTCAGAAACAGATTAAAACATTCTGATTGGTAACTTCTCTAAGAAGTAATAGGAGAGATCAAGCATTGGCTTTCAGGCAAGCAAGATAAGACCCAGGCGAGACTATTTTTATGCCATGTAGCATTCACATATGAGGTTATTAATTTGGTTTATGGCATCCAGGTGAAATTTTTACCATATTGTTCAACAGCCCAGGTCTACAAATGAGCTCTAAGAGCCTGATCCAGTGCCTGTTTAAATTAACAGGAGTCTTTCCTGGGCTTTGGATCAGGCCTGTAGAGAGCCAAAACTCATGTTGGACAGATTTGTGGACATCAGTCAGTTTGTGAAAATAGTGGAAACGTAGGCCCTAGGCATGGAATGTAATACAAAATCTGTGATAAGCTAAAGTCACACAAGGGATATCTAATAACACAGAAAGTGCAGTATCTCCTTAAAGGATAGCTGGCATGTCCAGTAGGGTGACCAGACTGCAAGTGTGAAAAATCAGGATTGGGGTAGGGGGTAATAGGAGCCTATATAAGAAAATCACCCCAAAATCGTGACTGTCCCTATAAGATTGGGACATCTGTTTACCCTAATGGCCAGAGATTGGGAAGGAGTGTCCTGAATGCAGCAAGAATGAACAATTCCGGAGGGAACAGGTAAACATGCAGCCAGTGATATAGCACTCCGTGCTGGTCAGGTAATAACCACAAGTCATGATGATAGTAACTCATATCTCCTAGACTGGAGGATGACTCACCGCAGTGCCTTGCTATGAAATTTAAATGAACATATAGTAGCGTTAATCTAGCTAAAAAAATAACCCAGAGGGGTTACTGAAAGTTTGTGAGGAGAAATGTAATGAGGATCAGTTTCCAGGAAAAGAGAAACACCAACACCTTCTTTTGTCACTAACATGGATAGGTAAATACAAAACATCTCACTTCTGAAAAAGGAACAAACACTATAGGAACTGAGGTCTTTGAAAGCAGAACTGGAAAGAAATAGATATCTATGTAGGTATGACAGTAGCCTCATCTGAAATATGTTTGTGTGAAAAAAGGCTGCATGGAAAGTAAAAGTAATGCTGTGAAAGAGAAGGTGGAAGCTGAAATGAAGAAGCTGGAAAGACACAGTGATAATGAGGAATCAGCCATTTAGCAGGTGAAGATTGAAAAGAAAGTGCCTGAAAAAGAATTTAAAAAGGTGTGTGGGGGGGAAAATGATGGGTTTCTAAAGGAAAAAAATAGAAAGTTCAATGGGGTTCCAATTTGAGTTTTGGAATTAATTCAGTCCTGAAGCACAATTATCAAAATAAACAAACAATGAATCTCCATGACTCTCTGTGAATCAAAGGTGCTGAGTTTTGTATAGCTCTGTACAGAATGTCATGCAATAAGGAAAATAAGAGTCCAGAGATGATCATAGCAGTTTGTGCTTAAAATGTTGTTCAGGTAAAGCTGTGCGGCCCTTCCTCCAAAAAAAAATTTGTTTATCTATCTATCTATCTATCTATCTATCTATCTATCTATCTATCTATCTATCTATCTATCTATCTATCTATCTATTTATCTATCTATCTATCTATCTATCTATCTGTCTGTCTTCATATGGCTGGGCACTAAAACCTTGGGAAAAACTAACTGCATACCTTTCTGTTTAACAGACACAGAGATACTCATTATTCTAGGTGTTTAAAAGACATAGTTGTAGTAGGTCTCTCAGATAGTTAGCATATAGGAGCGGCAGCCACCAGAAGTAGGGATTTACCTATGGAGTCTGTAGGCCCTCCTGTCTGACTGTTTGACAGGTTTGAAGAGGAGGAGGAGATGGTGTTTATAATGGGAGATAGTGGAATGTGGTTCTACCCAAAATGCTATGGATTTACATACATTTAATATCCACATTTCAGAAAGTGATATCTAAAACCCATGTAGAGTTCTTACTTGAAAAGAGGCGCTGGATGATTCAGAGGATTAGTAATGAAATACAGAGCCATTCACCTCCAAGTCAGCTGTTTGAGTTCAGCTTGAGTTATTATTGACCAAACATTTATACTATTTGATGGCTGTGAAGAATCATCAATGAATTTATAACTATGTGTAATGTGTTTTTGGTCCATTTCCTGGATTTCCACAAGGCAAAAATTAACATCTCAGTTGACACTACTTGACATCCTGTCTTGCTGTCTTAGCAGGGAGGACGATGTCCAAGATGAAGTGGACTGGCATCACCAAGCCTTTTCACAAATGGCACCAAACAGTCATTGCATGAAAATACACCAGGTCACTGCATCACTACTGATCAACTAATGACTTACAGCTGCAGTACTGTTTGGTTTCCTTACACAGTAGCTTCTTTTATGTCTTTGAGTCCATAGAGATTTGAATGTTGTTCAGTTTTGGTTCAAGCAGACCAGGTAATATGGAATGATGCCAGAATAATTCATGTAAAATTCTTATGGCATCAGGTTTTGTTACATAAAATTGGAGATGTGCCAAACTCACCTGGGTTTGAGGTCTTGTTACAAATGCAGAGCTCAGAGCAAGTTTTTAAACCTTTCAAACAACCCTGAGACAGTTTATGTGCTGTGTTGAAATAGAACATAAAAATAGAAAACCAGGTGAAATTCTATGCTTTCAATGGATGGACCTTTACTTAGAGTTTTTTAATTCAACTTGAAATATAGAAAACCCCTATTAGACTACAGTCATTCATGCTTCCCCTCAGCAGGGTATACGGGTCTCTCCCAGATGGTAGAAAGTCTGCCGGAGGCTGTTGCAATGGATTGAAAGTTGCTGTAACTTTTCCTCTACTGGAGCACATGTGTATCTGCAGCAGATACTGTCAGGGAGAGCAGAGGGTGTGCTGAACTGGTGCATCCTCACTGCAGTGCCCTTCAGTGGGTTGCTATTTGAGTCCTTAGGATATTTAAGTTGCCCTCCTGTGGTGGAAGCCTTAAGGCAACATGGTGTAGGACTTGCGTCTGCCCATCTTTGTGATGAAAAGAACATCACTGGCACACAAAGGTGCAATTCAATTATAAGGTCTATTGCTTAGAAGTATGGTCTTGTGGTTAAGGCACTGGCCGGGCACCAAAAATGTCTATGTTGAATTCACAAATTTGCTACAGCTTCCTCTGTGACCTTGGGCAAGTCACTTAATCACTCAGCAGCCCATTTGTCAAATAGAAATTCATCTTCCATACCTTACTGGGATGTTCTAAGGGTAAGAACCATTGATCTGTGAGAGGTGGTGCTCAGATACTAACAATGATAGGAACCATATAAGTATCTAAATAGACAGAAAACCAATGAGAGAGATTTTTGATAGCTGGCATATTAGCCAGGTTTTTCATTGCTAGGGTGCGTGGCCTCCAGAAAAGTCTGGCATATGCATTCCACCGCACCTTTACCTATGTTATATTATATGCTTCTGTGCTTACAAGTAGAGCTTTCTACTGCTCTAGCAGTCTTTTCAGTATAGAAAAATGTCAAGGTTCATTAAGTTGTCACTTCCAGTTTTAATCTGTGAATGGGTAAAGTACTTCCTCCTGCAGCTCTAAAAAAAAATGTTACAAGCCTTTGTTTAATGACTGAAATGAGGTCAGATTTTGGGAGCCTCTGCCAGAAGATACTGAATAGTAAATAATAACAATAACATCCTTCTTAAGAAAATGCATGCAGCGGCAGGTTTAGACAGTGCACAGAACATGACGTGTGTGAACTGGCCATCTCATTCTACTCTTACAACATTGGCTCCATTGTCAGTGATCATAAAACCAGCAGAACGTCCTTGGCTGGCAAGCTGTACATATATTTGTTTTTAAAGCTTTGAAAGTAGGAAGACTGTCATCTGATCTTTATTAACCTGGGAGATGTTGAATGGGGTTTGTTTCTAAAAGTCACTGCAAATGGCTGGCACATGCTTTCTCCAGCAATACCGCGTGCTGTGTGCTTTTTATACATCTGGGTGCATGTCCACTTGTCCATGAATCAGTTGGCATGTGCAGACAGCTGGACAAATTCTGCTTTTGACACTTAACTCTGCTGAGAAGCTTATTTTATTAAGATGGACGCCGAGTGCTGCGCAGATGTGTCAGCACGCTAGCAGGAAAATAACTTTGAGGTTTAAACAAAGACACCACACTGATCACACTCAGGGGTGAAAGTAAAATGCAGCTCTTACCAGTACGGGGTCGCTCTGGCCCACCAGAGTGGGGCCTCAGGTGGAGAGGGCGGGGCTGGTGGGGGGGGGGTCAGCATCCCGCAGCCAGTCCATCTGAACTTCCTGGCCCGTGGCACCTGGGGCTCCAGCAGAGATTTAAAGGGCCCAGGGCTCTGGCCAGTGGCAGTGGCTGCCAGAGCCATGGACCTTTTTAAATCGCGGCCCCAGGGCAGCTACTTCTTCTCCCTCTCTCCCCAGCCCCAATCGGCAGCTGCAGGGCAAAAGGAGTAGTGACGTTAAAGCGCTGCCACAGCAGCACTTTAAAGTCAGCAGTACTGGTGGCTACCTTTTACCGGTGCGTCGCACCAGCCTGTACCCCCTTACTTTCATCCCGGTCACACTTGAGTCATTTTGGCCTTCCATGAATCATTTGAGCCTGTCACTTGTGCATCATAGTATATTCAGCTTCTTGGGTACCTTTTGGAAGATGGTGGTGGGAATTTGTTTTCCAGAGTAGAATCTGCCTCCATATTAACTGAGTTTGTGCTTGGAAACATGTCACTTGTCCTTCAATTGCCCCTCCTGAGCTGATCTGTAAGACCACTATCCCTTGTCTATCAAATCCCTCCTCAAAATCCATGTCTGCTTTGCCACCCATAGGAAACTATCCAGTTAGTAATGGCAGGTTTGCAAGGCAGATAAGAACATAAGACTAACCGTAGTGGGTGAGACCAATAGTCCATGTAGCCCGGTATCCTGTCTTCCAACAGTGGTCAATGCCTGGTGCTTCAGAGGGAATGGCACGAACAGGCAATCATCAAATGATCCATCCCCTGTCATCCACTCCCAGCTTCTGGCAAACAGAGTCTGTGGACATCTAGAGCATGGTGTTGCATCCCTGCCCATCCTGGCTAATAGCCATTGATGGACCTATCCTCCATGAACTTATCTAGTTCTTGTTTTAACCCTCTTATAGTTTTGGCATTCATAACATCCTGTGGCAAATAGTTCCACCAGTTGACTATGCACTGGAAATGACTGACACTTCATCTAGTTATAACAATATTATTTTTAAAATGTGTTTGTACCATGACAACATCAGACCTGACAGCTACAGGGCAGTGATGGAAGGCAGGAATATGAGTTGTAGAATGGAGAAGGTCCTTTTGCCTATGAACAGAAGAGAGGTTACCTCAGATTGATTAGACACACCCGAGTCCAATTAAGGGCCTCCTGGTAACCTTTAAAAAAACCCCTAGTGAGAGGCAATGGAGGAATGATGAGAAACAAGCTGCTGTAGGGTTAGGGGCAGAAGGGAGAAAAGGCTTCTCCTAAGTGGAGAGTTGCTTTCCTTCATACAGGGTAAATACTAAGTTTACTTCTATCTGGGGGGAAGGCTGGAAACCAGAAGCCAGCATAAGTCAGTGCTCTGGTGGGGGCAAGGAAATGTATACCTTTTGAGTTATGGGTTCTTTTGCTTAAGAGAACAACTCAGCACTACCCTGAGGCCCATCATGCACATACTGTAAATAAACTAAAGTTAAGAATTAGTAAATCATTTCTACTCTGGAGGTTTTTTTATCACCTCTTTCCCACCCCCACCCCTACCACTGGGAGGAATGCTGAGGCTGACATGGTGAGAGTGGTAGAGCTGGGACTGACTCTTCATCTATGTAGTGTCTTCACCATTCTGATGGAACCTCTGGGCACTATCACTATATAAATAATAATGTATAATAAATACAAACTGAGAGGTAGCCTAAGTGGTGATGAAAGCAAAAAATGATATTATCCAGTATAAGTGTGCATTAGTTCGAGAGCTTGTTATTTTCTTCTTATACCTTTTTTTACACTCTCCTGATGGTTGTTTTTCCTGCAGTATCCCTGGTGTTTTGTTCCCTCTCTCATATAGAAACATGAAAACACAGTAGGTGCTATTTGCATTTTAGTGAAACATTACTTATAGATATCAAAATAATTAAATAAACAGGAAAAAATGAAAACTTTTTTTTAAAATATAATTTAAATTGGATTGGATTGAAGGCCGGCTGAAAAGATCCTCACAAAAAGGTAAGGATAAATGGCAATATATTGAGTTGGAGGATTTCTTGGTGGAATCTAAAAGAGCACATTAATCAGATCTATGGATGACACTAAACTGAGAGGATTTGCAAAGACTAGTTAGGACAGAAAAGAGAAAAATGAAATTGTTTTTCCCTAGGTACATTAACTATCTTCCCAAATTCAATCTAAATCTTATGTACTTAATAGGAGAGAGAAACCAGGGAAGTCATAAAGAAATCTAGGGGTGATAGTAGACAGTCAATTAGGAGTTTGCAGTGTGACATGGCAGCAAAACAAAACAAAACGAAACAAAACAACTAATGAATGTTGGTCTACATGCACGAAAGTATCACTTCAAAAGTGGGGAGGAAATGTCTCCTCTCCACCCGAGTTTGGTATTACTGCACCTGAAATATGATATTCAGTTCGGGTTGCCAAATTATTGGGAAGATAATCACGAATTAGAAGAAGCTCATAGAAGAGTAAATTGATCAGGAGTTGACTTGAGTTTTGAGGAAAGATTGCAAACCCTTATTCAGTTAAGTAGTCTATTGTAATCAGTAAGACCACTCACATGAGTGAAGGTTTGCAAGATTTGACCCTAATACTATAGAGTAAAAAGAAAACAAAAGATTTTATTTGCTTCTTTTTCTTCCACTAAAGCAATGACAAAATAATAGAAAAGCAAGTAAGGAAGGCAAAGCAAACTTGTAATCTCTGTAATTCATTGTATTCTTTTCTTTTTCCATTTCCATTTCCACTAACTTTTTTCATTGCCCTTTTATTGATTTCCATTATCTTGAACTGACATGTTGAGCCCAAGTCTACCAGTTCAAATGACCTACGTTCATTTACCATCAATACTGTTCTAACTCCAACCTTCCTGACACTGTGTTTTAATGTGAATTCCAGACACAGCACTGAAATATTGATCTAATTGATGCTTAACAACACACAAAGTGAACACATACAGTTATTGATTGATCTATTTTTAACCTTTGGAGTATTTTCTTATCAAGGCAGATTGTTAAAATGTACAGTGCAGGCTTTAAAACAGATGCGAACTTGTACTTCAGAATTTCCATGGTAATTTTAAAATCCATTTTACTATATTAAAATATTTAGGGAATCACTTAATCATGTGCTTAAGTCCCATGGACTTAAATTTAAGCATATGCTTTCAGGCTTTCCTGGATCAGGCCCTAGAGATGATTGACCAGGTTCTAAGCTGCTGGAAAACTTGTCCAATATGCCCATTTTTCTAGGCATCTCTAATTACTCCTGGGGAAATTTTGCGCACCTGTGGAGCAGCAGAAAAATGCCCCCCTCCCCCGCAGATTCCTTTTGCTTCCTTGCAGAAAATGGTTTCTGTGGGGAAACAAAGAGAACACCAGTGCTAACTCACCTCTCCTCAGCAGTTCAGACAAGTATATTTGGGCAGCCGGTGGGGAGAGGTAAATCACTCAGGGGAGTGGAGTCTGGAGATGCCCTGGTGGCCCAGGGACATTAATCTTAGCTGGGGGATGGAGGAAGGTGACAGAGTTTCCCCTCCTCAACACAGAGCAGGCTAACTGGCCTGTAGTTCTCCAGATCCTCCTCCTTCCCTTTTTTAAAGGTGGGCACTACATTAGCCTTTTTCCAGTCATCCGGGACCTCCCCCGATCGCCATAAGTTTTCAAAGATAATGGCCAACGGCTCTGCAATCACCAACTCCCTTAGCACCCTTGGATGCAGCGCATCTGACCCCATGGATTTGTGCTCGTCCAGATTTTCTAAATAGTCCTGAACCACTTCTTTCTCCACAGAGGGCTGGTCACCTCCGCCCCATGCTGTGCTGCCCATTGCAGTAGTCTCAGAGCTGACCTCGTTTGTGAAGACAGAATCAAAAAAAGCATTTAGTACATTTGCTTTTTCCACATCCTCTGTCACTAGATTGTGGACCCCTTACTGAAGGAGGGAGGCACTTTCCTTGACTTTCTTCTTGTTGCTAACACACCTGAAGAAACCCTTCTTGTTACACGTAACATCCCTTGCTAGCTGCAACTCCAATGTGATTTAGCCTTCCTGATTTCACTCCTGCATGCCTGAGCAATATTTTTATATTTCTCCCTAGCCATCTGCCCAATCTTCCTTTTCTTGTATGCTTTTTTTTTTACATTTAAGATCAGCAAGAATTTCACTGTTAAGCCAAGCTGGTTGCCTTCCATATTTACTATTATTTCTACATATCGGGATGGTTTTGTTCCTGCAACCTCAATAAGGATTCTTTAAGATACAGCCAGCTCTCCTGGACTCCTTTTCCCTTCATGTTATTTTCCCAGGTGATCCTGCCCATCAGTTCCCTCAGGGAGTCAAAGTCTGCTTTTCTGAAGTCCAGGGTCCATATTCTGCTGCTTTCCTTTCTTCTCTGTGTCAGGATCCTGAACTCGACCATCTCATGGTCACTGCCTCCCAGGTTCCCATCCACTTTTCCTTCCCCTACTAATTCTTCCCTATTTGTGAGCAACAGGTCAAGAAGAGCTCTGCCCCTACTTGGTTTCTCCAGCACTTGCACTAAGAAATTGCCCCCTATTCTTTCCAAAAACTTCCTGGATTGTCTGTGCACTGCTGTATTGCTCTCCCAGCAGATATCAGGGTGATTGAAGTCTCCCATGAGAACCACGGTTTGTGATCTAGTATCTTCTCTTAGTTGCTGGAAGAAAGACTCATCCATCTCATCCCCTGGTCTGGTGGTCTATAGCAGACTCCCACCACAAAATCAACCTTGTTGCTCACACTTCTAAACTTACACCAGAGACTCTGAGTTTCATACCAGAGCTCTGAGCAGTCATGCTGTTCTCTTACATAAAATGCAACTCCCCCACCCTTTCTGCCCTGCCTGTCCTTCCTGAACAGTTTCTATCCATCCATGACAGTACTCCAGTCATGTGAGTTATCCCACCAAGTCTCAGGTATTCCAATCACATCATAGTTCCTTGACTGTGCCAGGACTTCCAGTTCTCCCTGCTTGTTTCCCAGGCTTCTTGCATTTGTGTATAGGCATTTAAGATAACTCGCTGATTGTCCTGCTTGCTCAATATGAGACAGGAGTCCTCCTCTCTTGCACTCTCCTGGTTGTGTTATGTCCCGGTATCCCATTTCCCCGCTTACCTCAGGGCTTTGGTCTCCTTCCCCCGGGGTATCTAGTTTAAAGCCCTTCTCACTAGGTTAGCCAGACTGCTTGCTAAAATGCTTTTCCCTCTCTTCATTAGGTGGACCCCGTCCCTACCTAGCATTCCTTCTTCTTGGAACACCATCCCACGGTCAAAGAATCCAAGGCCTTCTCTCCAACACCACCTGTGTAGCCATTCATTGACCTTCATGATTCGACGGTCTCTACCTGGGCCTTTTCCTTCCACAGGGAGGATGTATGAGAACACCACTTGCGCCTCAAACTCCTTTATCCTTCTTCCTAGAGCCACGTAGTCTGCAGTGATCCACTCAAGATCATTCTTGACAGGATCATTGGTGCCCACGTGGAGAAGCAGGAAGGGGTAGCAATCCGAGGGCTTGATGAGTCTTGGCAGTCTCTCCATCACGTCATGAATCCTAGCTTCTGGAAAGCAGCAGACCACTCGGTTTTCCTGGTCGGAGCGGCAGATACATGACTCAGTCCCCCTGAGGAGGGAGTCTCCGACCACCACCACCCGCCTCCTCCTTTTGGGAGTGATGATCATGGAATCCACGTCCCAATGCGAACTACAGTTTTATGGTCGTGTTCTCATTGATAGATTCTGTGTGTGGATGTGTGTAAGGGAGCGAGAAAGCACTCATAGAAATCATGGAGCATGTGATAATTCTATTCCTGTTTTCTTACACCATGTCTATCACCATAATTCTGAGTGCTTTACTATAAACACTATAATTAAAGTTAGGAAAGAAAGTCTGTCGAAACCCTTTGCTAACACTTGCTCTTAACTTTTTTTAAACATTCTCATTTGAGCTTCCTTCCATGCTTGGGTCTAAGTCCAGAAGTGATTTTTCTTTTCTTTTTTGGGATCATTTGAGAAAAATCTCTACTACGGTTTTGTGAGTAATGTGTACCTTTGGGCTATTAGTTGAAAACATCAGAGATACAGGGGAATGGCTGGTTGTGTCTTATACTTAGATTGGAAGCTCTTTGTGGCAGGGCCTGACTGCCATTTTTGTTCTGTTTCTGTACAGTGCCTAGCACAATTACTGAGGCTCCAAGGTGCTATGGTAACACAAATACATAACAGCCAATTGTTCAAAACATGTTAATTTTTCCCTGAACATTTTTGCAAACTGCTTTTTGTGTTGTTTGTCAACACCACTTCTGAGGCACAAATCCACCCCTTCATCTCTTCACTCTGTGGGGAGGGGAATCATTTGGTAATGGCCCATTCCAACAGAAATTACAATACATCCTGTGCTGGTCAGTGGTGTGTCGGGGGGTCATGGAGCCGAAGTGCCATCCATTGTCTGGCCCCATCAACCTACGCCATGCTTCCTTGCTCCTGAGTGGAGTACACAGGCATGCGGTGCCTGCTGACTTCTAAGCGCCTGGACCTGCATTCAAATAGCCTGTGCAGAGGCTTAAGGGTGTCCTTATTTCCCCTAGCTCACTTGCACATGTATATAGCCCAAATCACAATCTAGCCCTGGCCCCCATGCCTGGCACACTAAACAGTTATGGAAGACTAATGGATGAGCAGAAAGAAAGAACTAGACAGTAGATTTTGGCCTTTCTCATTTAGGATTCCAAAGAAGCATCATTCCATCCATGAAAGCAGAATGCTGAGTAAAGAGATAGGTGTAGTGGAAGATGCAATTTTTGGAAACAAAAAAAAAGCTGGGATGCTCCTTAGAGAGAGAGAGAGACTTCCACAAAGGCAGCAGTACATTTAACTTAGTCAACTAGAGAAAGACAAACTCCTCAAAGGAAACCTGCAAAGGAAGGAAATGTGTCTAAGGGCAGGGCTACACTACCCACCGGATTGGCGGGTAGTGTTCGATGTATTGGGGATCGATTTATCGTGTCTCACCTAGGTGCAATAAATTGATCCCCGAAAGCGCTTCTGTTGACTCTGGAACTCCAGCTCCACAAGAGGAGTAAGCGGAGTCGACGGGGGAGCTGCCGCAGTCGACCCACCGCAGTGGGGGTGGCCAGGTAAGTTGAACTAAGGTACTTCGACTTCAGCTACACGAATAGCTCAAATCCCCCCACTAGTGAAGCCCAGGCCTAAATAACATTTCACTGAAAGGACAGAGTTTCCTGAACGGTGAGGCTCAATGATGCTAATTTTTTCACATGCGATTTGAGTATAAACTTTGATAGACTCACTGCAGTTTTCAAAGTGCATGCCAGCGAGACAATGGCATCCCTACTATTTAAACAGGGCCAGGCGGGGTTCTGCTGCTCTGTGGATACATGGAGTGGAGGGCAAAAGGAAGCAATCCCTAAAAGGAGCAGCAGCAGGGCCTAGTTAGCCATGCTGTTCTGCCCAGAGTGAAAGAACTGTTTGGGCATAGAAAGGACATGGTTCCATGTCCTTATACTCCCTATACACAACCAGCAGAGCTGTTCAGGTCCATAAGGGGGTTATATTGCACCCTATGAAGAGAGGTAGCAGCAGACAACCTTCCTCTGGTCATTGGGAACCTCCAGGAGGAATTATCACTCAGGGAGCAGTAGAGCATATTAATTCCCCTAGCTGAGGGCTGAGCTTTAAACATCTTGACCTCATGGTCAGTAACTGAGATGCAACCTTCAGCAGCCACAGAGACAGGAGCAATCATTCATTTGGAATACACTGTAAATGCACAAAAGACATTTATTTATAAGGCAGCAGCTTAGATTACTACAAAGCAATCGTTAATTTGTTCACCAAAACAGCCAAATAAATGTTCTAATCAGTGCAGCATTACTGACGACTCAGTGAGAGATCAAGCCTTTGAAATCTGTCACCGGTTTTGAACCTTGAGAAGTCTGTTTCTGTCCATGTGATGTACTATATGTGGCTTTGTTTGACATTGTCGGCTTTTCTCAAGGCATCACTGCCTCATCATCCTCAGGGCTCCAAGCAGTGCTTTGCTCAGAGAGCTGCGCACAGAGCTATGAACAGCCGGATGCAGACTGAGAGCTACATATTGAGTGTTATGGCAGGAAGCAGAGATACATGCACCACTACGCTTGCTAGCTGAAGGAACATGGATTTGCAATGGAAAAGGCAGTCACGGAACTAAGCAGACAGGGGTTGTTCTATATTATTCAGCTCCTCAGTCGATAAGGTTTCAGTATTGCTCCATAACAGAAAATAGTCTGGGAGTTCTGACAGTAATAATCAATCACCATCTCTGATGTATATTTTTCGTCAATAGGCCTCAAAGAGCGAGGGGATCATTATGTCCGTCTGACAGATGGGGCAACTGAGCCATAACGATGGACAGTGCTATAGATGGCAAAAAGTGCCATACAGCCACCATCTTTTTATCTTACCCTAAAAATTGCATGAAACGCAAGTAATACATTTGAGTGCATTTCACTTTGATATACTCAGGGCTTGCTCTCTCTTTTGAATAAAACTATGCAGACAGCACTGCACTGAAATGTTAATGGGCAGATGTGACACAGATTAATTTCATGCCTGCCACAAGATCTTGTGGGTTTCATATTTCATATTATTGTAACTCTGGGTTACCAGGACCGTTAAACATTATTTGCAGTGGAAACATGATCCCATTGAGTTTGGGCAATTAAACAGAAATCCAGGCTCACTTTGAGGGGGAAGGGTCACTATTCTCACTAACTCAGTGGGTATAATTGGAAATGGTTGTGTAGTTTGTGAATATGATGACCAGAAAAGACCATGCAACAAGCATCACCAACATATGTGATGAGCCATTATAATCAATAATGCACCAACATGGAAAATGAAAAATTCCAGATTTTTTTTCTTGTAACTTTTGCTTTAAAATATCCACAATTACAGCCTTGTAGCAGCATCCTTTTTTAATTAGGGATGTTGTACAATATTTTTAGAGGGAAAATCATACTACCAGCCAAGGAAACAATTCTGCTATGCTTCGTCACAGTGAGCAGTACCTTAGTCCATGAGTAGGCTGGGAATTCACAGACGTTAACTTTCCCTGGCTCATCTGCAAACAAACTAAATGACAGTGTCCCCACACAGGATCTGGCCAGGATGCAGCAGTCATGGAAGGGATTGCTGACTAAACTACAGGCACTGACCTGGGGTAGAATTTCACCAGCAATGGTAGACTGGTTCTGCTCTGCTCCCCAAGTCCAGGAAGAAGCAAAATGATAGCAGGGTAAAATGAAGCTATTTCAGTCAAGAATATATCTATACTAATAGCTGTGCAATGTACATTTGGAAATGAAATGCAAAGGAAGGAAGGAAAAAGGCTGTCGGGCCAGTGAGCAGAAAACCCTGTAATTAGTTCCTTAGCTGTGATATATACTATGGAAACTGTGTTCCAGCAAAAGAAACACCTCAACCTTTACTTTCCCACAAGGAATCTGCTGTTTTATAAAGTTAGACATGGTCTGGGAGATCAATCCGAGCTCAGGATTAGAGATGACTTAGGCTTCAGAAATAATATTGTGGCAGTAGCTGGTGGTTAATGGCTGCTGGACCTCAGCAGCTGCTTCCCTAATTTCTTCTAGCACATGTCATGTTGCACATACTGTTATGTGGGTGGGAAGGGTCTCTTAAGAAATTTCAGGTCATCCACGAAGAACAGAAAACTGTGGATAAAAATGGAACATTTCATAGTAGATAAAGGCTTTGTAATGAACCTCCATTTAGAAAAAATATGCAAATAAGTAACAGAAAAATAACCTTACACAATGTGGTATGATAGTGTGAACATAGAAGCATCCCTTTCTCAAAAAAAAGTACTTTTTATATTTTTTTCATTGGATTCAGTGGAATTTTTTTTAGCTCCTTGTAAATAAAGAGTTGCAAACCTTGAGGTAATGGAATAATTTAGCTTTAGCTGCTTGCAGCAGTATTATGTAAAAGTCATCTTTTACAATAGCAAAATGCTTAAAGAAGACATCCTGAGTGCTCATAGACAACTTTAAAACACTTCATATTCTGTACTCAGTATTTCAGATACTTTCTGTTCCTCTCTCAATTGTTCATGCTTTGGGATGTGAGAATGAAAAGGAGCATCTTTGTTTCTTATGCATTCATCTCTTCTTGCCACTTACTGGCTTTGCTGTGCAATAACACAATGGAGCTTACATTAAGCTGAAAGAGAGCTATTTATACAACATTACTCAGCTAAGAACTACTACTTGAGTTTGTGTTCTTATACCAACTCTAGCAACCTTCTTAGAAACAGCACCAGCTTGTTGGAAAACACGGCACAAAGAGCCTAAAGCCCCTCTGCCAGGCACTTTGTGTCGTCGTGCAGCACTGTGTGAAAGGAGGGCAAAGTGGATACGAAATGCTACCCAATCCTAATGGCAGCATGGGTGTAAAGGACAACGCATGGTGCAAGGCACTACAGCATCAGGCCCATAGTCTCTTAAAAGGTGGGGACGGTTCATTATTCTAACAGATAGTGTTGCTGGGAAGGTTCACCATAAGGGAAGCAGAAGCTTGTCAGGACAAATATCAGGAAAAGAAAAATGTGTACTGATACTGGCAGCAGACCCCAGTGGCCTCCTCTTGGAAGATACAGCTGCCACGGATGAGGATGGCATGTCCAGCAGTGTCCTTCCCTCATCCCCTCCCTAAGATGCCTGCCGAAGGTGAAGACATTAGCCACCAGGATTGCCCTTTCTTGGAATCTTTGCCCTTTATGAAGGCAGCTGAGACTGGTGACATAAGCCGCCTCATAGATAGCCTGTTCCCCACTTGACATCCCAAAGCCAGATTCACCAGTACGCTCTGGCAGCTTTGTGTAGCTCTGGTGATGCAAAAGAACTAGTAACCAGTCAGAACTGGCCTGTCCGTGTAAGGCTGTTTTGCATCAGCAGAGTGGCACAAAGCAGCTGGAGCCTATCAGTGAGTCTGGCCTGTAATCTTCTGTTAATGAGATCACAGCTGGATTGCCATGGAAATGATTATGAAGTCAAATGAGGAGTATGGGCCTCATCCTGCAAGGTGCCAAATATGTTCAAATCTCTCTTGGAAATCTGTGGCATTTATGGGTAGGTCGCAGGGCCAGTTCAGTGGTGGGGCAAATCCTGCTCCTGATGGACTGATCCAGGGGAAGACTCCACATGTGTAACTTCAGCGTCTCCCCCACTTGTACACTCTAGCACCTCCTGTCAGTTCATCCACAAGAGGAGGGAATAGGACCCATTCCCATTATGGTTACCAAAGGCCAAACATCTTTGTGGAGTTCTCCCTAATGTCTTGTTTCACCTTTAAATACATATAGAGCCTCTCTTTCCACCTGTTAGGAGTAGGAATTGCCGTCATAAGAAATTATAATAAATCTACTATTAATTTGCAAAGACAGTATCTTGGCTACAGACACAAGCCTATGGCACTGTACAATACACATTTCGTGGCTTCAATAAGCTTCCTAAATAGAATACAAAGCAATCCAGGCAATTATGAGCCTGTATTTGTTATATGCATTTTCAAACAAGGAGAATACTTCATACTTGCCCAGTACCTGTGAGCCAAAGTTCTCAAAAGACTTTGCAGGTAGTGGGCCCAGTCCTCACATTTACACACAAAGCAGGTGAAAGGTGACTGTAAGCTACCGTTCCACTCCTGTGGCCCCAGGCCAGCCACGGTGTGTGTGTGTGTGGGGTGGGGGAGACGGACGGAACAAGTGGGTGGCACAGAGACAGCTTTACCAGTTTTGCATCACGTAAAAGTTCACTTGTGTCAGGACAAACACTCAGCTGCCCCTTCAGTGTATTACTAATCCAATAATTTGTATTCTTTCTTATTCTTATATTATTTGCACTGGTGTAGTGCTTAGGATGGAGTCCCAATGACGCAATTTCGCAAGATGCTGTACAAACACAGAACACAGATAGTCCCTGTCTCAGAGAATTTGCCATCTAAATATAAGACAAGAATTAAAAATTAAAGGCCCCAATGAAGGGATAGATTAATATTCTTGTACTCGTTTTACAGCGAGTAGTCTGAGGCAATGAGAAGACTGGGATACCTGCCTAGTGTCACACATCAATTCATCATCAATAGACAGCCCCAGGAGTACTGACTCTCAGTCTGCTGCTTTAATCACTAGGCAACAGTGAGTATGTGAGAATTGTTCTCTCAAGTGAAAAATAAAAGCCAAAGTGAGGAGGGTAAACAGGAAAGAGGAATTTGCTGCATTCTATCAACCTTATTTTGCTATCAGGCTTTCAGCAAAACTCCCCTTCAAAACTCCAAGGGAAGTTCTCCTTAAAGCCGTATGGTACAATAGGACCCCATATTTAAACCTAACAAACTACTTTTTGATGTTTTAAAAAGTAAAGAACCTACTCCTTATGGCAATCTTCATCTTAAAGCCGGAGGGAGATATAGAGTCATTTGATGTCTGTTACATTGCTTTAATAAACCTGGAAGTTTATCAAACATTTAGGAAAGTAAAAAGCATATTTTAGTGCAACAAAGCTGCACTGGTATGGCTAAAAATATATTTTTAAAACAAATACTGCATTTTTAAATTAAGAAGTTGGACAAAGCCCTACAGAGCCCTGTTTCAGGTTTGGCTTTACGCCTGCAAAAACACTTATTATGGTCAACCTCTGCTACTGAAACATTTATTATGGCTGGATGTAGGCAGGCTTGGTCAATGTGAAAGATGCTTCTAATCTCCTTTACTCTTGATGAGTATGTTTTTCACCATGTTCCAGTTCAGCAGAGTCTGTTTCACTCTAGTACAAGGTCCCCACCCCCATCCCATCAGATTTTATTCCTGAGTTTACAGATTGGTATGAATGCTATTTTTGTTCCTAGCAAGATGTAAGGAATGTTAAAAATCCAATTTCTATTTTTTTTAAAGATAATTACTATGCTGGTGTTATTTATCTTCATTTTATTTGGGCTATGTTTAAATTTATAAGTTGATAAAAGTGAGTTTTCTGTTTGATCATTAAACAGTCTGAAAATCTGTGAAGAAAGACCACAAAAAACACGCAACATAAATAATCTGATACTACTGAAAAAACTGCCTTCATGAAACAAGAGTAAAATAATATCTTAGAAAGGTTTCCTCCATGTGACTAAAGTCTAAAATAGATCCCATAGCCTGTCATCATTTATACAGGTTTCTAATTATCATGTACCATGTTGATCTATTAGTATGCGTTGCAGCGGAGGCTGAGATATAGTCTCAGTTAAGAAACATAGCTATTCCTAATTGGAAAGAAGTACCCAAAGATTCAGGGTTAGCTGAATCTTCATGAATGAAACCCTATGTAGTCATTTCATATGTGTTTCAGGTCCCTCCCCAAGACCCACTTCTTCTCTGATGTCTCCAAGAAAAGAGCCAACTACTAATGGTTAGGTTGAACAGCTGTTGGGTATAGTGGAGATGCACTTATTTTTAAAGAAACAAATGCACACAGTACATAATAAATGTAGGTATAATTTATAACGTATATTACATTTTTCTATATATTGATGTCTCCCTAGTGCCCCCCTTTTCTGTATTACTTGTCTTGAAGGGTAAAAAAGAGCTAACAAGACATGTGCCTGTCATCAACCTGACCATTTTGCTTGTTTGTTGTGCCCTCCCTTTATCTTCCTATATTGTAAGTTATGTGGGGCACTATGCATTGTGAAATGCCTAATACAATAAGACCCTGATCTCTATTGGAGCATGTAGGCACTGATGCAATACATTCTTTCTAATGTTAATTATTTGTAAGATCAATGTAATTAACTAAGATGAAATGTACTACCCCAGCTCAAAATTACTCTTGATATGTGTCTACCAGAATTAAAGATTTGTTTTTATCAGAGACTTTAACACCTTCTGAAGGTGAAGAAAGTCACCTAAATGGACTATTCTCCATTATATATTACATGGGACCCTCCTCTTCAGGTCTGGAACTTATACCTTCTGCAGTCCTGTAAAGATACATCCACCTCCCTGCTCCCTGGATGCTAGTCAGAAGAACATTAAGAACACATGATAAACGGTCTCCCTACTCTTGGTCCTAATGCCTGGTGCCACAGTGTCTCCTGGCAGTTTGGAAGACCAGCTGCAGAGAAAGTCTTGTTCAACCCCTGCAGCCCGGGGTTGGTGCATTCCCAGTACAGATGGAATCTTTGGAGAATTTATCAGCAAAGCTCAAAGTCTATACTGAGTACATGAGAACTGAGATTTTTTAAAAAAATCTTATATCGTGGCCAATTGGGAGCCTTTAACACAGCTACAGCAAAAAGTACGTCTTTTTGATACAAGGGCAGTCTCTGCCCCTGGCCCAAATCTCTGGTCCCTGATCCAAAGCATGGGATGTGGTAGAACTTCCCAGTGAAAAGGTTGTAAGAGGGTATTTTTTAACATGCAAACCAACACATTTCTCCCAAATCTCGTTCTTGGAAATGGCTACACCATTTTTTCTGAAACTTTCCAAAAATATTCAATCCAGTGCAGACACCCAGCATGGAAAATTTCAGCCTGAACAGGCAAGTCTGGACATATCATAAGCAATTGAAAATAGGGTCTTTTAATGAGATGTGTTGGGCACCCAGGCAGAGTAGGTAACTTGGCTTATAATATACACAACAGGTTTACTAACAGTAATGCCATCTGGCATTGGCCACTGTCGGTAGACAGGATACTGGGCTGGATGGATCTTTGATCTGACCCAGTACGGTCATTCTTATGCTCTTAAAATGCCAGCCTTCATTATGTTTGATATTTCTAACAAGAATAATATAAAGAGAATAAAATATGCATAATATATCTCAACATTTTGGAATGTAAAGAACTGCATTAAAACTGACATCATCCTTGGTTTCAGTTGATCTTTGTGAAGCTATAGTGATGGTCAATGCATCACCTGTATTTGGGTGCTAAGAAGTTTCTTTGAGAGATGTTTATAGTGCTAAAAGGAAGCTCATATAAAGCTAGAGGTTTATTTTGATTTTATTTTCCAAATTTTGAAATCATGCAGCAGGTTATTTTGATTGGTCAAGTTAAGTGGTTGGGGATAACTTTTCAGTCTGATCATTCCAGCTTTTCATTTCAAAGTAAAAATAGACCTATTTAAGCTAGTGTTCTAATCTTCTGTACATTTTTAGAATTGTGATCACTTACACTCACATCTTTTCAGAGATTGTCAAATAGTAAAATAACACCTATCTTTTCATTCAGGCAGCATTTAGTTATCAGCTTTTCATCTGAAATTTCCATTCACTGTTGTTAAAAAAAATCCCATAAGCAGTAATATGTGTCTCTTTGTGATAATTTTAATATGTATTTATAATTATTTTTATATGAGGACTAAGAGCCTAGCTGATGCACGTGAACGATCCATATCAAACTCTAATTACTATGTGAAAAAACCGGTGCAAATTTTAATACAGCCCATCAAAAGCCATTACTATTAAACTCACACCGATAATATTAGTGACACATATTATCTCTTTACCTTTCATGAGTCTGACACAGAAAGAGTTACTGAGCAGCCCTATGTTTTTGTAACAGGAAAGAAAGAAGGGACTTAAAAAAGATTTCTAGTGACAGTGCAGGAGGGCATAATGTTTGCTTGCTGTGCCTCTAGGCAATGTAATGTAATACGTATGGTAAACGCCCATAGTCTGGCTGTGACCATCAATATTTCTGAAACATACAGACTTTGCAACAACAACACACTTTACTACCAATTTTAGATTAAAAGTATTATCAAATAAAAGAGTGGGCTTAGCAATTATACAGCATCTAGAATCTTACATCAGAAATAGAAATAACCCAGATTCAAAAATAACTTGCAGGCCCATCAGTCAATCAAATAAGGGTGCTACTGAAAAAAGATCTGAATATCTTAGTCACAACAAAGACAACTATTTTCAGAGAGTACTCTGCAGACGTACATTCTGTTTGCAGCTGCAGCCCAGCCCTAAAAAGAGAGGCAGATTGGGTTTGGAGGGCATCCAGAATGAGAATCAAAATGCAGTCTACAGCCTAACCTTCCAAGTGAGTGTGAGAAATTAAAGCAACCTCAAGATTGAAGTCCACCACAGCTGCCAAGAGAGGTGTGAGGTATATAGATTTCACAATTAAACCCCTAAATAAACGAGTTTGGTCAGCATAAGGAGAGTGTATGCTGTTTACTTCATTGCTTCGACAAGCAACCACAATTTGGGACCACTAGGAAAAGTGATGTGGTATAGAGCTTGTGGGTGAAATGATAGAAGGGAGAATTTATTCAAGCAGCAGAATAACACAAGGATACATATGCAGACCCTTTAAATTCATGGATTAGTCTGTGATTACCTGTGTTGAACTACTAATGTTTACTTTTGACTGGCTGCGGGAAGCTCACATGCTGTGGCATGAAAATGAATAGTATAAGTTACAGACAGTCCGATCTAGAGGTGGTATAAAGTGGTGTAGATTCACTATTATCAATGAAGCTATAACAATTTACACCAGCAAAGGATCTGGCCCAGAAATGGATATGGAGAGAAAAGTGAGGAAACATGGAGCACAGAGTTTTAAACCACAGATACAAATCACAGTGCTGAGGACTTAAAGATAAACAGCTCAGAGGCAAATCATTCAGGCACAGTCATAGTCAGAATGATTTAAATATGCCTAATCTATCAGTTCGTTCTAACGTAAATCAATGAGATTTCCTGAATGAAAAGAACACTGAGATAAAAGTAATATATTTTGTTTCTACGTAATGCTGAGGATTTCTGATGAACTTACATACAAGGGAATCCTGAGATCCTTACTCATTTGTTAAATAAGTATAATATAATATAATAATAATTATGAATATTTTTTCTCAAAGCAGGGTTAGCTTTGCAGAGGGCTCTCTGCAGGTCTGGGGAGCCATGCTTAGGGAGTAGATGGATGGTGGACAGGGCTGAAGAAGAGCACAAGGCTGGGTGAAAGGCACATTGTCTCCTGTACCAGACCTATGGAGATCAGAGGGGAAAGGTAATATAGCATGGGGCTAGGTCCCTTTCTGCCTTAGGAGTCCCTATTTAAGGGGCATGGGACCTGTGGCAGCCACATTTAGGCCAGTCCCTTTCAACCTGGCTCCATTGCAGTTGTGCTCACAGGGAGTTGGTGGAAGTGCCGCCAAAGGTGCAAAGGCATGAGGCCTGACTGTTCTGAAATCCCTGATTTTTCAGGGGCCCCCTGGAGTCTGTGCAAATCACTGGTAGGCCCCAGGGCCTGTTTTGCAAAGTTGGTGACCTCATCCCCACACAGAATGACTGGGGAGAAGTCTCTGGAAACATAACCACACAGCACTATCCTCGCCTTTGTCCTCCTCCCATGAGAGAATCTGTGGGAGGGGGAAAGTGCAGTCAGGCCATGAGTAAGGACCTGGCTCATAGTTTCTATCAGCGACACTGATATACACACTCTGAGGATCTGGCCCAATATATTTCCATCTACAATGTGGCAAACACTTCAGCTTCTCATATATTTTTTCTTCTTGGAAAATGTTACAAAGTGAGAAATAATGGACCTAGTATACACTCTCCATGATTTAGTAGATATTTATAGAATACATATTAAAACTTGAAAAGTTAAAAAAAATTGCACAAGGGATTGTAAAAAGATATCAAATGAATTAAACAGAAATTTTAGGGTCTGCAGGTTCAAAATTTGCCTTGTGTTTTTCTATGGCTCATCTGTACTTGCATATTCGCATACCAGTCATTCCTGGTTACTACACCCTGGTCTACACTGGGGGGTGTGGTGGGGAGGGATCGACCTAAGATATGCAACTTCAGCTACGCGAATCTTCACACTGAGTCGACTGCTGCTGCTCCCCTGTCAACTCCGCCTGCGCCTCTCATGGTGGTGGAGTACTGGTGTCAACAGGAGAGCACTCAGGGATTGATTTATTGCGTCTAGACTAGACACAATAAATCAATCCCCGATAGATCAGTCACTACCTGCCAATCCGGTGGGTAGTGTAGACCTGGCCTAAGACACATCAAAAGAGAAGTCAGAGTCAGCCTCTTCTTATCCGTTATTCCTAGGGCCTAGTGCTGAGTGCAATAGGATTTTAGGACTCTCAATATCTCACGGAAATTGCCTATTAATGTTGCTCCAGTTCAAAGTTCAGTGTTTATGCTGTCATGATAGTTTGTGTGGTATTGAATTATGATGTCATAAATGGCAGCTTGTGTGCTATCCGAAAGCATTAGACATACATAGATGCTAACATCAACTGTATATCTTCTAAGGAACAATCAAGGACATATGAGCCTAGGTCCTGGCCATCTTTGATTACTGTGGTCAAATCAGAAAAACTACCCACTGGAGCTGCTGGAGTCAGTGATAGTCTCCTTTTCTTTTCACGTGTGAATAAATCTTTTGTATGCTGATCCATGTCTAACTGTTGCCCTTGTTTCCCTGAGATTTTGTGACTGTGTATCAGCTCTTGTTTGAGAAGTGATTATGTCACATGCTTGCACAGTATGAGGTATGTTACAACTAAATGTATCAAACTAGGTATCCAAGAACTCATCCCCAGCAAGAGCAATATGTCACTTGTCTTTTGTTTACATTTTTCAATACCTAAATACCTGCTACATAGTTTAGGGAGCACCGCTTTTCCTAGTACTGCTGACCATCAGAATCTCCTTTTAACAATACTTTGTCCTTATAATCACATAGTATCCCAGATTCACATGCCTAAAATAGGCTTTTAAGGTGGTCCCATAGTCACTGTGGCAAGGGTGGCCACCACCTAGACATTCCTTGTGGCCAAATGTCACTGAAGCCGGCACTCCACCCCTGTTGTCTCTTTCACAGGGTTCCTTAACCAAATTCAAGACCATTCAAAGATAATTAAAATATACTCCCCCCCGCCAATTTATTTTTAGTATAGAGTGTCCCTCTAGACGCCAACCCCAGTCCAATGTGTCGCTCCTCTTAGGGGGGTCCCCAGCTTTGTTCTGGGAATGTTTTTTCCCAGAACAAAGTACATTTCAAACCTCTACAGATTTCAAGCATAATAACTGGGGATTTCAACTATCCCCGTACTGATTGGGTACATATCACCTCAGGACAAGAGGCAGAGATAAAGTTTCTAGACATCATTAATGACTGATTCTTGGAGTAGCTAGTCCTGGAACTCACAAGGGGAGAAGAAATTCTTTATGTAATCCTTAGTGAAACACAAGAGGTGAATATAGCTGAACCACTCACTATGGTAATAGTGACCATAATATAATATCATTAGGAGAGGGGAATACCAAAGAAAACCACCACAGTAGCACTGAACTTCAGAAAGAGGAACTACACAAAAATAAGGAAGAAAGTTAAATGGAAATTAAAAGGAACAGTCACAGGAGTGAAATGTCTGCAATCTGCATGGAAACTTTTAAAAAACCAACATAGTAGAGGCTCAGATTAAATGTATACTTCCAACTGATAAAGAATAGTAAGAAGACCAGAAAAAAAATACCACTATGACTAAACAACAGAGTAAGGAGGTAGTTAGAGGCAAAAGGGTATTCTTTAAAAATTGGAAGTCAAATCCTACTGAGGAAAATAGAAAGGAATATAAACCCTGGCAAGTGTAAAAGTTTAATTAGGTGGATCAGAAAAGAATTTGAAGAGCAACTAGCAAAAGACACAAAAACTAACAGCAATTGTTTTAAGTATATCAGAAACAGAAAGCCTCCAAACAATCACGGGGACCACTGGATGATTGAGATGCTACAGGAGCCAAAGCCACTGCAGAGAAGCAAAATGAATTCTTTATGTTCGTCTTCACTACAAAGGATGTGAGGAAGATTCCTTCACCTGAGCCATTCTTTTTAGATGACAAATCCAAGAAGCTGTCCCAGATTGAGGTGTTAATAGAGGACCTTTTGAAACAAATTGATAAATAAAACAATAATAAGTCACCAGGACAAGACTGTATTCATCCAAGAGTTCTGAAGGAACTCAAATATGAAATTGTAAAACTACTGTGATATGTAGCCTGTCACTTAAATCAGCTTCTGTACCAGGTGATTGGAGGAAAGCTAATGTAACACCGGTTTTTAAAAAAAGGCTCCAGAGGTGATCCGGCCAATTTCAGGCCAGTAAGCCTAACTTCAATACCAGGAAAATTAGTTGAAACTACACTAAGGAACAGAATTATCAGACACACACATAAATAAAATTTGTTGGGAAAAGTCAAAATGGCTTTTGAAAAGGGGAAATCATGCCTCACCAATGTACTAGAATTCTTTGAGGGAGATAACAAGCATGTGGACAAGGGGGATCCAGTGGATATAGTGTACTTAGATTTTCAGAAAGTATTTAACAAAGTCCTTCATCCAAGGCTCTTAAACAAAGTAAGCAGTCTTGAGGTAAGAGGGAAGGTCCCTTTAAGAATCAGTAACTGGTTAAAAGAGAGGAAAAGGACAGGAATAACTGGTGAGATTTCAGAATGGAGATTGGTAAATAGCGATGCCCCCAAGAGTCTGTACTGGGACCAGTCTGTTTAATATCAGAGGGGTAGCCGTGTTAGTCTGGATCTGCAAAAGCGACAAAGAGTCTTGTAGCACCTTATAGACTAACAGATGTTTAGGAGCATAAGCTTTCGTGGGCCTCCTAAACATCTGTTAGTCTATAAGGTGCTACAAGACTCTTTGTCAGTTTTGCAGTCTGTTTAACATATTCATAAATGATCTGGAAAAAGATGTAAACAGTGAGGTGGCAAAATTTGCAGATGGTTCAAAATTACTCAAGATAGTTAAGTCTAAAGGTGACTGTGAATAGTTACAAAGGGATCTCACAAAAATAGGTGACTGGGCAAGAAAATGGCAGATGAAATTCAATGTTGATAAATGCAAAATAATGCCCGCTGGAAGACATAATCCCAGCTATATGTACAAAATGATGGGGTCTAAATTAGCTGTTATGACTCAAGAAGGAGATCTTGGAATCATTCTGGATACTTCTCTGAAAACATCTGCTCAATCTGCAGCATCAGTCTAAAAAGGAAACATTAGGAAAGGGATAGATAATAAGACAGAAAATATCATAATGGCACTATATAAATCCATGGTGCACCATGAATATCATGTACAGTTCCGCTTGCCCCGTCTTAAAAAAAACAGATATAAAGAGGAAGTTATTGCTGCTTCTTTAGTTTGATTTAACTCCTGTTACCATGAAATGTTAGTAAATACTCAGGAGAGAGGTTGCATTTTGTATTATGTCGTATTTGGCTTCACAGATATGACCTGGGGAGCCCAGCCTCCCTCTTTGTTATTGACAGCTGAATGGCTGCACAGAATAAGAAAGTGGCCACGAAGAACTAAAGAAGACTTTCTGTGTGATGTCATGATGCACTCTGCAGCCGAAAAACAAGAACTGTAGGCGTGGTGGGACAGTGAGAAGAGGGACCGAAAGGATACCTGGACATACATGAACCTCCTCCTGGGACCTTCCTTTCCCCTATCCCCCACAATGCTGATATGGTTTTTTGTTTGTCTCTCTCCTCTGTATTTTTTTTTTAAATAAATGAATTGTTTTGGTTTGAAATCAATCTTTATTCCATTAATTGAAAGCAAACAGCCCTGCAAAGCAACAGGCAATTTTATTAAACCTTCATAGTGCATCGTCTGCACCAAACACAATCACCTCTAGCATTACAGGTACTATACTCCTGAGCATAGAAACAAATATTAGTGGCTTTCAGCTTCAAATTGGTGTCTCAAGGCATCCCTGACCTATATGGCTCCGGGCTGCACACCTCTAATAGCCCTGGTCTCTGGCTGTTGAAATTCAGCCTCCAGGCACTGAGCCTCAGTGGTTCGGCCCTCAGTGAAGCTTTCATCCTTCCCTTCACAAATATTATGGAGCGTACAGCACGCAGTTATAAGCATAGGAACATTGTCATTGGCCAGGTCCAGCCTCCCATATAGGTAGTACCCGTGGGCCTTTAAATGGCCAAAAGCTCACTCAACAGTCATTCTGCACTTGCTCAGTCAGTTGTTTAACTGCTCCTTGCTGCTTTCAACATGCCCTGTGTATGGCTTCATAAGCCATGGCATAAGGGATAGGCAGGGTCTCCCAGGATCACAATGGGCATTTTGACTTCTCCTACGGTGATTTTCTGGTCCAGGAAGAAAGTCCCTGCTTGAAAATTCCTGAACAGGCCAGTATTTTGAAAGATACATGCATCAGCCTTATCCATGAAATGCCCACAGTGATCCACAAGCACCTGAAGAACCATAGAGAAATACTCCTTCTGATTAATGTACTTGGTGGTCTGGTGCCAGAACTGGAATACACGTCATGTATCCAACTATCGCCCCTCTGCAGTTAAGGAGGCCCATTTGTGCAAAGCCATCCATAATGTCACACACGTTGCCCAGAGTCACGGTTCTTCTGAGCAGGATGTGATTAATGGCCCTGCACACTTCCGTCAATACTAGTCCAATGGTCGACTTTCCCACTCTGAACTGGTTAGCCACCAATCAACAGCATTCAGGAGGAGCCAGCTTCCACAGTGCAATCACTATGCGCATATCCAACAACAAGGCAGCTCTGAGTCTCATGTCCTTGTGCCACAGGGCTGGGGAGAGCTCATCACACAGTCCCATGGATGTGGCTTTCCTCATCCCAAAGTTCTGCAGCCACTGCTCATCATCCCAGACATGCATGACGATGTGATCCCACCACTCAGTTCTTGTTTCCTGAGCCCCAAAACGGTGTTCCATTGTGGTCAGCACCTCCATGAATGCCACAAGCAATCTTGTGGCTACTATGCAAGATCAATGTCAAACTTTTCTTGCCTTTTTAGTTTAAGAAATAACTACACTGCCATCCGTGACATGTTAGTGAGAGTGAGCAGCATATTGGTCAACAGTGTGGGATCCATTCCTGCAGATTGAAGAGGCAGCGTGTGCAGTACACAAACCCTTGAACGATGGCACCAAATGCAGATGGAAGCACAGGGATTGCTGGGATGCGAATCAATGCACCATGGGGCATTGGGACAGGACCCAGGATGCCCCATGACCCCCTCCGCCTTCCCACAACTTTTAGCTGCAGAAGAGGAAGAGATGCTCTGTGGGACAGCTGCCCAGAGTGCACCACTCCAAATACCATTGCAAGTGCCACAAGTATGAAAACCCTATTACACGGGCAGCTGACAGTGTGAATACACAACAGCGGTTTCCCTTCAGTGCTCTCTGAGTGGCGCGGTAACTACTGGTGATGTAACTCTGCCAGTGTAGACATACTCTTTGTCAGAGTGAAGCACTGTGAAGTGCTGCAGCAGTAGGTCTGCTCCTTCTGCATGTCAGGGAGTTTGGGGAAGAATTTTGCCTCCCTGGGGCAAAATTCATCCTGAATCACCGCTGGGAGGATGAGGGGTGGTTGGGTGGAGGGCTACTTGCAGCTTTTAGGTCATAGCTTAGTGTGATGTGGCACAATTGAGACCTCCAGTGTTTAAGAAATACCAGTAAATATCTGATTCTAGCAGTAAAACAACTAAGTCACAACAGAGGGGAATCAAATCTATGCACAGATCAAAGAAGAGGAGGTTTGCAAGAGGAGATTTTAGCTGACATTTACAAACTCCTAACAGGGTTCACAATGCCGTCCTATATCACCTTTATACACTCATCATCAGATCAGGAAGGCCATCATAAACAAAGGCTAGAGAAGAAACCATTCATAACACATAGAAACGGCCTTCTAAAAAAGGTTACTTTTCTCCATAAAATAACCCACTTGCTGATATTTTAAAAACAAGAGAGACAGGAAAAAGGTGATTCAAGAAGCAACAAGTGTGTCTATTCTCAGGGAAAAATGTATTAAGGATGAGCTTAGACAAGCCAAGTGACCTTTGCTTGTAGCCAATTTTCTTATGCAGAGACTAAAATTATGTTTTAAATAGCAAATTAGATTGGCCCCACGGGACTGCAAACCTCTTGTTTTACGTATTCCAAATGTTCTTATTTGGCACAGCTATAAATTTAAAACAATTTTAAAACAAAAACATTGTGCTGTCTATGCGGTTACTAGAGTTTGTTTATAACAAGTCTGTTATGCCCATTAAATTAATTGGATTTAAATATTTTAATCCATGTTTTATTTACTTAGTGAAAGGCTATTCATTATCAGAATATTATGGTTTAGAGAAGAATGAGAAAGTTTCTTTGTGTTTTTGTGTACAACAAAATGTCCAAGATTTTTCAGCAGGATATTTTACAGAGGCTAGAAATAATAAAACAAGCAATTGCGGGATACTGACAGCTGCCGCAGGAGTATATGTTATGTGTTTTGTAAATTCTAGGATCCTGATCTTGCAGGGTACTTAAGCACATGAGAACTCTGGTCATGTGAGCAGCCTTCACTGGAAATACTCAGGCATACCAAGTTAAGGATGCTTGCAAGGCTAGAGCTTTAAGTGGTACAGTGCTGAGCACAGCGAGACCACAAACCTGCCTGCACTCTCTGGCTGCAAAAACACATAGAGAAGAAGAAGAAATGTCAAAAGTGTCTATACTTTAAGCATGTAGCTGTTTTATGAATGCACATTTGTCTCCAGTCCTACACAGCTGGGAAACAATGAGGTGTAAAAATAAAGAAAGCAGGGACTATTCAAACAAACTTCTGACAAGATAGCAACAGGAAGATGTTCAAAGTATGGAACAATTTCTTTGAGGCAAGTGTAATATCATTATGCTTTTATGTGTCACGCTAAAGAAAAAGGAGATGGCATTTGTTCTGTGCTCTGTATAGCACATACTATCCTGCTATAGAATTTACAGATCGCTGACAATCTGTTTTCTTCCTGCTGGAGTTCCAGATATACCCATTGAGCTCAGTGTTACATCAGCTCAGGACAGCAAGCCAACACCTTCTTGGGGATGGGGGTTGAGATTAGGGTTTTGGAATTGACCTACATATACGGTGCAGTTTAGCTTTGTTTTAGAAACGTTGGGCCTGATTCTTTGCTGATGAGCAGTCACTTCCACTTGTCCAAAGTGGGCTCTATTCTGATTTCAGCCTCACTGGTTTTACACGAGTGTAATAGCACTGCCCTCTGCAGGGTTACTGTTGACTTACACCAGCATAAAGAGGAGAATCAGACCCACTACGCGTAAATTGAGTTACCGTTGGTGTTTATGAGTAGAGAACTTTGCACTCACCTTACACAAGTATTCACAGAAACTACATGGCAGGAGAGAATGAGGCTCTTTGACTCATTTGGAACTGCTTTACATCCCACAGTCCTGATCTTTCTTCAATGGAAGTTGATGGCAAAACTCCCCTCTTGATCTTCCGGACATGCTACAAGGCCCATCCATCTACCCAGATCTAGAATTATTAATGAATGAAATGATAAAGTTCCACATAAAGAGCTGAGGTTTGGCTCTTCAAAAGTGCAGTTCTGCACACACCAAACTTATAAGTGTGCAACTCCTGGAGCACACGGTCAAGTCTGGGCTTAACTAGAAATGTAGACTGTAGGCCAAGGTACCTACAAGTCAGCTCTACGGTCCCTGCCAAACCTGAACACACATTCTTATCACTGCTTTTCTCACTTTTCTCATAACTGCTGTCCTCTTGCTGATTGTTCTGTCCTGTCCTTTATGACATTCAGGACACTACTTTATTGCCCAGTGTATCCAGTACACTCTCACCGCAGGTCATCCTGTCTCTGGAGATGAACTTCTGATGACATGTCTACAGTTACTATCCCTTCTTTCTGCTTCCCCAAGCTAGTTTCTACCTGGGCCTTCTTCAGTCAATCTAATTTTAACCTAGCCTGCCTGGAATCTCTTAATTCAGCTGGTCAACCTGTTTGCCTGCTGTTCGCCTGTCTGTTCATCCTTTGACAGCACCATTTTATACCAGAGGTCCTCTTGTAGCAATCCATATCGCATTAAGTTGTGGTTACAATTTTGTGGGAAGATAGTTCTTTTTTATGGCTGCTCTCACTATGCACATTAATTTAATCTCCTTGCAACCTATAGGTTTACGGTTGCTTATGTCCCACATGTCTGGCCAAGTCCATCTGTTCCAGTTGGCCACAGCTTTAGTGTACTAGGAATGCTCTTTATTTTATGCCAGTGCAGGAGGTTCTCATTACATACATAATTTAAAATGCTATATAACATATTGGGGGATGTGGAGAATAAGATAACCATGTACAGATATTTCAAGGTCTTCTCCTGATTCAGTCTAAATTCCTATTGACTACATTGGAATTTTCATCCAAGTGAAAACTGCTGGATTGGGGCCCGAGGAATAAATATCTTGTTTAGGGAGTAAAAACAATGGAATTAAGTTCACCACTGTCATTACATCAGTTGAAACCACTGCTTCTTCTATCAGAAGTATCTGCAGCCATTTTGTCAACCCACAGCTGTGCTCTGCATTGTCTGGAACTCCAGGATGTTTTTCAAGGAGATCCACCTCCAGAAGGACAGCCTGGAGGTTTCAGAAGCATGAGCGACCCTTGCAAGTTCTGTATTATGGAAAAAGAGGTGCCAAAGATGATGAAAGGCCCTAATGGCCAGCACATGATTCTTGGAGGAGCAATGAATCCAATAAGGTGTTGGAGTCAGGACCATTTTGGCAAAAAGAAGACTGCCGCATAGGTTCAGCTGTTGGCACGGACACCACCTCTGTCCACCCCTCAATATGCTCCTCCTGGCTAGCAGATTTCATTTCAGTCTTATTTGAGATGAGTCACAGCCAACTTCCCATCATCCATATCCCTACCTCAGCTAGTGACACTGTGAAAGTAATAGGACTGTAGAATCCTGAGGAAAAGAAAGGATAGAAATGACCATGTTGCTGACACTGCAGCCCAAAACATTTCACCATTCCCCTAATGGCTCTTCATATGCTTTGAAAACAAGGGATGACAAGATGGAAACTTGTAGGTTTTTGAATATCAGGGCCTTCAGGGAAATAAAACTGTTGCCAGCATCTTTTAGCATGTCTTGTTCCCCTAGAAGTCTAAGAACATACTGCCAATGGCAGAACTAGAAACTCTCTTTTGAGTCATTTAAAGCTGGACTGGACAAAGAATGAGAGTACAGTCCTGCCCAGGTTGTAAGAATAGACAAGAAGAACTACCAAGTCTCTTCATATCTAGCTATGATTTTAGGACTATATCACAGGAAGGGATAAGAAAGAGTATGTTTAAAATAATCAGTACAGCCAAATTCAGATTCAGCCAAATACCTGATACACAAGCTTCAAAGTGAAAAGTAACACTTGCCCCTCCCTAATTGTGTAGGAAATGCAGTTTACTAGAGATATCAGAATTTAAAACTGTAGCCTGTTTAACAAACTCCTTCAGCTTTACAAGTCCAATACTGCTTGTTTGTTAGAGCTGTAATGAAGAATGAGCCGGAAATTGCCCACTGCGCTGACAGAAAATGTCAAACAGCTCAGAGTGTCGAAATTAATTATTCCGAAAGCATGAGGTAATGTTTATGTAGTTCCAAATGTGATTTCTTTTTATTTTTGAGGTGTCTGTGTGTGTGCGGTGAGTCGTGATCATCAGAAACACAGAGAGGAAGAAAGGAAAAAAGTGCATCAAGTAACATACAACAGAACCCTTATAATTCTATTTTCCCTGTACCAAACAGGAGAATGAGTGTAGAAGGTTGGAGAAGTTGTATAAGTAGCCTCCAGAAATGACTTCTAAATAGACCATTTACTATTCAGACGTGTGACTAATCTGTGGAAGAGCAATGAAGCCCAAATCAAACATTGTTAAGTGACTTTTACGGGGGAAGAGATTATATTAAAGTTATAATAATCAGCCAACCAGAAACATTGTGACAAATACAAAGTGACTCCACTTTTAGATCTTTTTTTTTCCTCTGGACAATTTGGGCCAGATTTTCAGATGAGTGAATTTAAGTACACCTGGAAATCCTAGACATGCATCTGCTGCACATGAATATCCCACGTTTGGGCACATAAAAATGACATGAGTACTCACTTGCATATCAAATATATGTAACTTTCCAAACAAATGAATTCCTCGACATGAAAGTGTTATTTTTTCATGAGGAAATGCTTCCTTTTGCTTCGCAGATGAAAGGGGCATGCTTATGTTTGATGCCATCACAAAATGTTATAAATAGCAGCACTTTGCAAATATTTAGCACGTTTCATCTGAAGACCTCAATTCACTCAGAAAGCATGAACTGTATCTCATATCACCCTCTGAAAGGAACATGTCTCAGATTGGTGTTCCTGGACACAGGCAGTTAGAGGGAACTTCTCATGGTGATACAGTAAGTCAGGTATAGAGGGGTAGCCGTGTTAGTCTGGATCTGCAAAAGCGACCAAGAGTCTTGTAGCACCTTATAGACTAATGGATGTTTAGGAGCATAAGCTTTCGTGGGCGAATACCCACTTCATCAGATGAATGTTGTCTTCGCCCACAAAAGCTTATGCTCCTAAACATCCATTAGTCTATAAGGTGCTACAAGACTCACTCGTCACAGTAAGTCAGGGTTCACCTACACTAGGGTTTTTAGTTACCTGTATATACCCCTAATGCAGGTGATCTTCACTGGTACAGTTTATCCTGGTTTCTCAATAAACTCAGTCAGTGTAAGTCCCAGTTTACACCAGTGCACCATGTCTACACCAGAGGCTTGCACTGAGACAAGTGTATTATTCAAGCTATATCAATGCTAAAAATTCTTGGTGAGATCCTCAGCTGGTGTAAACTGTCACAGTCCCACTGAAGTCAATGAAGCCATGACAATTTACACTTGTTGAGGATCTAGTCCTGTAATGATGTAATGTAGACATGATCTCAGTGACAGTGCAGGAGATAGATCTCAAAGGTCCTGATTCTCAGTCCTCTGCTCCAGCCAACACTCTCTCCCTTATTTATTTTGCTCATTTGGGTGCCCACATCTGAAAATCTACCCTTTGTAAGTTTTTTGTTATGTTATGCCTGACATTAGATAGGTAAGGAAGAGCAAAAGTGTTTTTTTGAGCCCAAAGGAAAAATGAACTGGTATGTGTATGTGCTTTGATTTTCCTGTAAACATATTTTGTTTCATGATCTGAGAGAACAGTTACATGGGATGAGGAGGACCTGGGGAATCAGGAGAAGAAAGAGATAGCAAGTGGTTTTAGAGCTTAACATTGTATGTTTCAGCGTATTTATATGCTTGCGTATTTTTTCTTAATGTTCTTCCTTATTGACTTTAATAACATCCTCCCTGCCCTTATGAGATGAGAGCTTTAAAAAACATTGCCAAGGGGAGTAAGTTTTGTTTCTCCAAGCTTTTAGAACTTACTCTTCTGGACACAATCTTTTCTTAATGTGTTCCCTCTTCTGGTCTCAAATACTTAAATCTCTAAGTTACTTTTATAAAAGTAAATATCTAACAGATGCAGGAGTGCACCTTGGAGTTTGAGATACATGTATTTTATCATCTTATCCCTTGCAATGATGTTTTCATCTGCTCAGGTGGTGAACACATGTGCTGTCTTCCTAATTTCATGATATATAAATATATCAAACTACATTTATGAATAAAGATAATGCAACAGTGACAGCTAAAAATTTTCTTTTCATGGTGTGGAATTGCACTCCACAAATTAGCAGAAATATATGGGAATCCTTCCATGAAAATGATAAAACCCTTTTGCAAAACGTGTGCTCATATGAGCTGTCACTGTTTTACGAGAATGGGAAATTGTTGATCATTTAGTTTTCCATCCTGCTACTGCTGAAGCCAATGGTAAACTTCCCTTTGACTTCAATGGGAATAGGATCTGATCATTTATGTTCAAATAATTATGGGTCAGATTGTTCCAGGTCCTTATATATGGGATGTACAAAGATTTCAGCTCACATTTCCTGTGCCCACAAGTATCCATTTGAACATATGAAACTTGCGTTTGCTTTTTATGAATATGCTAGCAAAGGAATTTGTAGGAATGATCATAGAAACAGTAATTTTTAAGTGACTACTAGAGAACATTCATGAAGAATACATTTTAAGTTCATAAACACATTCAACCCAGCAACCTGATCCCAGATGGTAACGTCATCCATTCAGGGACCATCACATCTCATGGCCATCTTCAAAGCTACTCTGCCCAGCTGGAATTTTGAATACAAAATATTTGCAATGATCTGTCCACAGACAAACCACAGACTAAGAATAATTCACGAAAATTATCCTGAAAATAATTTTGAAAAGTAAAATAATTGGAGAAATCTCAAAGACAGATCACAAGCAGGAAAAGATAGATATGTTTTTGAATAATTTTTTTGATATGAAGATTTTGCCCCAACTTGTTAAATACACATTGTTAGTTCAACAAATGCTCTTGCATCCTGTCTTGAACACACAAATAGATGCCTGAACATTCTCTCTCAAGTTCCAGCACTACCTGATCACACTGTAAGTAGACCTGGTACAAAAATGACAAGTATTTTTGAGAGAAATAAAAATCTCATGAAAATGTTTATTATTGGAACACCAAAATCCCCACATTTTTCATAAACTGTTTCTAATGAAAAAGTTTGTTTTTTGTTAAAATTTTTCAAACTTTGAAAACCAAAACCTGAATTTTTGATCAAAACTAGATTTTTTTTACCAAAACCAAAAATGTTACTTCTGAAATTTCAATTTTATATTTAATATTTTGATCAAAACATTTTTATATACAAATAATGTTTTGATAAGTAAATGTTGAGGAGCTCTAATTATATGGCCAATGTCTTGGTTGCCGCTACAAGTACTAGCTACTTCCCACAAGGATGATTTGCTATTGAGTGATATTTACAATGGCCTCGGTCATCCTTTCTGCTTATATGAGCAAAGAGAACTATCAGAGAGGAGCTGCCCTGGGTGCATGGAAAGGAGAGGGAGGGTACCACCTCAGCAGCAGCAGCATTCTCCTCTCCTTTTCTCAGTAGGGGCCCTATGCTGTCTTTTGCAGATGGAGCAGGGAGCTTGAGCATCAGGTACATAGAGGCCTTTCCCTATAAGACCTCTGAGCTCCCCCTGACCACTTTTCAGCCCCTAAACTTCTCCCCTGACTAGAAGGAAAGAGTGGACAGCCACAGTGGTGCAGTCTCTAGGAGAAGAATAGGGAGTGAG
The DNA here is from genome assembly GCA_007922305.1 of Dermatemys mawii. Taxonomy (NCBI): domain Eukaryota; kingdom Metazoa; phylum Chordata; order Testudines; family Dermatemydidae; genus Dermatemys; species Dermatemys mawii. The sequence goes on from ML677348.1 coordinate 6,726,660, forward strand.
AGGAGGAGGATTCTATAGCATATCTAAGCCTAGTAAAACTAATCATCTTTGAAGCCAGGCCTGCTGCTTGCTAATGATTCCTTTGGCTCCCCCTGACGTCCTCACCTCCTATCTGTCTTCTCATCTTCTCCTGCAAATTAAAGGCACTATCATCCCTTCTCTCCAAGGCCAGAGGGGACAAAACCACAACAGGCAGGGCAAGGGGAGCCTCCATGGCATTATTCTTCCTTCCTCCAACCAGGGAAGTCACTCTGCATGAGGTTTGAGCTTTGCAGGCAGAGAGGGGCAGTAGGGACAGGGGAGGATAGGCCTGAAGCTGACAGTTCTCCAGTCCCCCACTCCCAAACCAAGGGACTTCTGTAGGTAAATTTATGCTAACCGTGTTAGAATGTGGATCCCAATAGCCATGCCCTAAAGTGAGGGAAGGTGCCGGTTCAGAAAAGCAGTGAAGCACATGCGAAGTCCATCCCTGTTCAGTAGAGCACTTCAGCATGGATTTAACTTTAAGCACTTTTGACTTTGACTTCAGTGGGACTTAAGCACCTGTTTAAAGTTAAGCATGTGATCAAGTGTTTTCCTGAGTTGAGGTCGGTATGAGGCTGTACTTTATGGGACAAGAAGAAAAGGGGAGGGCGGCGGCAGAAGTATGTCATAATAATATACTAAAATAGATTCCCAAATGCTGTGGATGAGAAAGTTCTTGCGTAAGCCTCAGGCACTGTCAAAATCGTGTTCTAAATCCTGACCTCTTGGACGTACAGATAAATAAATTAAAAAGGAGTAAGACAAACAGGAACAAAATGTATGAACTAGAGACTGCTTGGGGAAATAATCAGAAAAAAGCAACCCTCCCTTCCCCCAAACACTGACATCCACAGGTTTGCCTGCCAAGCATGTGATTTACATCCACTGCAAAAGGATTTTTTTTTAATGCCTAATAACATATTTGATTCTCTTAACCCTCTCCCCTTTTGTTACCTCTGTCCATGACATTTAAGAGCACAGCTGGAGCCCCCCAAGCTAACTGAAGTCAGATGATGGTCTGAGAGCAGCCAAATATCCCAGAAGCAGTAAGAGGCTGGTGGGCAGAGCAGCTTGACGGGACAGCAAACGGCAGTTTAAGGAGAGAGCGAAGGAAAGGGGAGAGCGGAGTTTGATCAAATTTGTCATGTCAATGGAAATATTCTTCTTAATGAAATATTGCATGTTTTTATTTTTCTTTTCTTCTGCTCTAATGGAGAAGTCATGCTGAACTATTTGAGGTATGTCAAGTATTGGAAAAATAAGCCTGGACTGAACAGAGGCACAGATGTTTTCTGTGTTTGATTTTTTTTTAAACATTCATGGCCACCATGTGTTGTTGCATGACACAGTCGTCTGGGTCCCAAGGTGAACTGCATCCATTGCCCTCTGAGTTCAGTATCTGTGATCTAGGTGCTCCTGACCACATTGTAACTAAGGTCTTGTCTACCTTGGGATTTCAGCCACCAGTGCAGCTGTGCGTAGTCATCTGATTGTGTAGACCTGGGATGCACCAGTGGGGTTTTCTACCAGGTAGCACAGTGTAAATTGCTCTGCACAAGTGCAAATCGTGACTAAGCTTGGAATTTGCACTGAAGTAGCTACCAATGCAAATTGTGCTTCAGTGGTGCCAGTGGTGACTAAGCCAGGGGTTTGCAACAGTGGTATATCTCATGAAGGACTATAACTAAAATAATTAGAAATGGGCTTGGGCAAGAAAGTTTGGCACGAAGGTTGAACTTTTCAAAAAATAATGGGGAAGCCTAGCCACCGCTGCCAGCATAGGGCCACATCGTGGCCAGCTTTCAGGGCAGTGCAAGGGAGAAATGAGGTGTATGCTCCAGCCTTACTTCTTTGTGCTGGTTACCTACATTGTGAGCAGTATCACAGCATGAGAAGCAGGGTTTGCAAAGCCATGACATCTCCCCCCACTACACGGGGGTTCAAGAGTGCGTGGGGAGTGGGTTCGACCTTTGCTTTGCTCCCTCTTCCAGGAAGTGTCTGTAATGTAGCTGTACTGATGCACAGGCTGAAGGTGTTATGCTGTGTGTAGACTCTGCACAGTTTACTTCGTCTCTAGAGCAGTGGAGAAACCAAGAGGGAAAGCTGAGTCATAATAACCACAATAACCTGCTGTCCCATGCTCAGGGCAGATCAGGTAGTCATAGTCCAGCAGATAACTAGCTCATAGCTGAAGCTTAGAAACATGAGCATTGGCCTGAGTCTTGATCTTCAATGATCAAAATAAAATAAAATAAAATAAAATAAAAAAAATCTAACTTTCCGGAGTAGTTCACCTAAGAGAATGTAAAAGATACTGAACTTCTTGCGTTTACTCATTCGTCCCTGGCTATTAAACCCACAGATACAATACCTCAGACCTGCCTGTTCCCTCCCACCTGTCCAGCTACCTGTATAATATTTCTGTACTCAGGCACTCTCTCTCACTCTTCCTGGCACACCGTTCAAGCCTTCTGAACTCTGCAGTGCTCAGTGCTGCTTTTCACAGCACAGTGACTGCATCAATGTACAGGTGAGTCCACTCACAATGAAAACTATGCCAGAGGAGGGACTGTGCCAGAGGAGCTATTTTAAAAGCAGAAGCACGCCATCAAGGCCATGGAGAAAGAATCTGAGAGAAAGAGAGATGGAACAGGTCATGAGGCCTTTTTCCTTGGGAAGGCATCACAAAGTGCTTCCTTTCAATTGGTGGTGGAGTACCCACTCTGATAGGGCCTAGTCTAAGAGAGGAGACCAACTGAATAGCAGCAGCATGCATGGAAAAAGGAATTTGAATTGGTGAAAACTTGCAAAGGTTAGTAAAAGAGGAGAAGGCAAGACAGTTCAATGCTGGGAGCAGAGAGAATAAAAGAGGAGAAATGAGAGGAAGAGGAGTGAGGTGACGCAGACAGATGGGAGAGGGGAAAGGTGAAGAAAAGGAGAAGAGATGAGGAAGGGAATGTAGGGCATAGAGGGTAGGAGCTGAGTTGTGGACAGGCAGGAAAAGGAAATAAGAAGCTGAGATAAGCAGCACAGAGGGATAATTGTTGCCTTGTTTCCCCGTATTATCAAACACTCAGGCAAGTAACGAGGTTTGAACAATGTGATTCTCATTACAGACAAAGGGACTATTAGCACTAAAGTGCTGTGCAGCACTTCAAAAACGTCCATGGTGGTCATCCACCTGTTTAGAATTTACATCTGAAAGGCACATTTTTTTGCTGAGAAGAGTCACCTCTGACCCCTCACCTCCTCACCGCACACGCACACACATACTCAGACTCCTGGAGAGGAGACCCTGGCCTGCCTGCCTAGCTGTTCAAAACCCAATATGAGTTGAAATAAGAATGATATAAAAACTGCTCAGATGAATGACCTAGGTTACAGTCTGTTCTTCTGTGCATGGGACCTCTTTTGTGGGTGAACATGGGCCCCCCGCTTTCCAAAGCTGTCACTTATGTACATTCCATTATCACTAAATTCACTTTTAATGTCTGAAGAGACTCAGAGATCCAGTAAATCAGCATACACATTTTAGCAGAAGCCAGTGATTATGGAGCAGCAGTAGCCTCTCTGTATTTCAGATTATAATTAGTTTTCCATTGTAAGGCCAATATTCAAACCCCTCTACCTAAACTGCTCCCAATAGAAATCAAATCCCCCTAAAACTTCACAAGCCATATCTCATCCCAGGGTAAGACTTTTTTGAGAATTTTTTGGGGAAAATATATAAAGGTTTAAATGTGTGGCACCAGATCCTTCCCCCCATTTATATCAGTGAGTGCAGCGTCCACTGACTCTGACATGCCTCCTCTATCTGGGAAAGATGTGAAGTGAAGCATAAAACCATCATATCTGGCTCTGTGCCTCTTAGGGATTTAGGGAAGCTAAAGGCACAAAGGAGGGCTGAGCATGGAGCAGGAATCTGATCTTTATACTTTGTATTCCACTCCAGAAGTGGTTGGTGAAGTGATTCCTGTATGTGGAAAGTTTGGAGAGTGCTCTCAGTTCTGGTGTGTTGGAAGGCAGAATGGAAGTTACTGCTTTACTTTAAGTTCTGTACTAGAAGCTTGAATACTTACCTCGGATAAGTGCAAAATATGTGAGTAAGTACAATTTCTATTATGCAACAGACATGGAGTAAGTGAGGCTTACAGGTGATTCATTTTGAAAGTGTCTGCAGCATAATGAGAGCACCTCTCCCAGGGAACCACTTGGGCTGTGTTGGCATTTGGTATGAGCTCTGGAGAGATCACTGGTCCTCTATATCCACCTTCCATGAAGTAATAGTAAAGTACAGGATGAGTAACAAATGCACACATACCTTATTGGTCTATGGCTATATGTTGTTAGATTACTAGAGGTAACAAAAACTAGGAGTCTGATTTCACATTGGTATAAATGAGGATTAACTCCGCTGAAGTCAATAGTGTTACACTGGCATAAAATTGGTATATGTGAGATCAGAATCAGCTCCTGGAAGGATATTCATGAGCAGACATAAAACACTTCTTCTGGGAGAAATTCAGCCTGAATAACTCAGTAATGAGGCTTTATGTTGATGAAGTGAGGGGGATTGGTTAGTAAAATTCACTAACACTACTCCTAAAGTTAAGTGGACCAATCCCCACTGTGTTGGATGCACCCAACGGGGGTTGTGTCAGCAGGGATATCCTCTGAGCAACTGCGTGGAGTGTTAGGGACACTGAATACATGTAATCACAGGTACTGTGGCTCTTTTCCACCGCTAGACACCTCCATTACTACCTTCTGCACTGGACTATGTAGAATCAGCAGAGACATGTCCTCCACATTTTGAAGGCACTGTTCAGATACTTCTCCACCCACAGGTCCCAGAGCAGGTACCACTCCTTGTTGTGCAGGATCATTGTATGCCTGCTGATCCTCTCCACCAACAGTTTGCAGTCCCACCACAGGGCTTATGTGGTGCTGAAAACCCTCTGTGAGCCCTCTGTAACCTCTATAACTTCTATTAATATTAGCAGCATGAACAGGAGATGAGAAAGGAAGTGTGGATAAGGAATCCTAATTTTCTTTTCTTATTTTGCACATAGCAGGTAGAGTGATATTAATTAGTAACATGAGTGAGAAATTCATTGCCACACAGAAGCAACAACACTTGAACTCTTAAAATTGGATCAAATTCTGCAAGTCTAATGAACTGACCTAGTATAGGAGGAATTTTGTTGGTATCTCAGTAAATGGTTTAATGTGCATTCAACTAAAAGGTTTCAGAGGTAGTGGGAAGAACTGAGTTAGCCAAAAAATGCATTAAGAAAATATGTGGTTTTTTTAAAATGTAACTTTCCTGAACTGTCAGAGGAGGGGATTCCTTTAAGCCAAATGGAACTTCACCATCTTCTTGACAACTTTCAGATTCCAGTAGGAATTGACGATGCCTGTGAACTCAATGTCAAATCCATTAGTGAGCTATTCATGCATATCTTAGTTAGGTGGATGTGTATTCAACTTACAAACAATTTGTGCTTTAAAAATATATAACTAAGCTTACCAAAGCTAAACTCAGGCTCCTTTATCATCTCCAGCACAAGGCACATTAAAATGCAAATAGCTTTGTAGGAAAAAACATCCAGGGACAAATTTTGAGCCAGATTGTCCTTGGCTCATGGGTGGCCAGTGGCAGAAGAAGGGTGCTGGAAGCCTTTGCATATGTCACCTAAGGGCCAGGTACAACTACACTCTGTCCTTACTCCCTTGGGCCATGCAGTGACTAGGGGTTGGGAGACAAAGGCAAGACCAGTTCCCCGTCCCCTTCCACACAAGTCCACAGCACAGGACTGGCTCAATAAGGGAAATAAGCTGCATGTCTGGAAGGCAGGGCCATCGGAAGTGGGAGTTCAAATGGTTCCAATGGACCTGGGACCAGACCAACAGGTTTGTTTGTTTAAAAACCTTTTATTTCTCATTCTTTTCTTCCTTTGTGAGGCCATAGCCTTCTCAATTTAGTGCCCCTGATGGTTCATATGGGTCCCTGTTTAGTGCCCCCCACCCCCAGTCACTCTGTGACCAATTCAGTACACCAAAAGACATATTTCAGTCCACAAGTAGTGCCATGAATGTACCATTTAGGACCAGACTTAAAGCTCTGTAGAAGACGTTGATATCCACACCAAAACAGAGGAGATTCGTATAGAGGTTATTTTAGAGAAGCTGAAAAAAGGCAGTTTAGATGTCACTGATGGCAGGGGACAAAGTGGTGACAACAGAGCTAACAGGGCTGAAGCATACAAAGGGAGACAAATTTGAATCCAGCAGGTAAATCAGTATGTCTTTCATCCCACTTGCTACCCGCTCACTGAATCTTGCTGGAGAAGCTGCTGTAATGGCTGTTCCCCAAGTTGGTCTATTCTTAGAATTGTCCAAAAATTGTATATCCGGTTTTCCACTTCTACTAGTCATTGGGATATGTTGAAAAAGCATATTAACATTGCATTAAAATGTCAAAGTGTGACAAAATGGTCAGTATGGTAGAGGCAATCCATCCACTTCAAAATCAGGTAGAGGGTGTTTCTGATGCTTTAGAAAAGATCAAGACTTCACACATCGTTAAACCAGAACTTAAGCTGGAACATGCCAGAATTTTTATTTCATGTTTTGGAGGAGATATGCTATACTGTCTTATAAAAAATTCATGATGTTAGCAAAAAATTGCAGCGTCCAGATCTTGATATTCAAATGACTCATGGTTTACTTGGTGGCTTTCAACACACTTTCTTGGAATTATGGTCTTTTGGATTCATTGCATGTAAGGAAGCTACTGTTTCACGGGCTGAAATGGCTAGGAAGGTCGCTTTATAGTGGTGAATGCTGGGTTTTTTGCATCAGTGTGGGGGAGGGTTTGGATTTCAGTCTTCAAAGTGGGCCTGGAACATTCTTGACACGTCATTGCCTGAAGGGATTTAGCAGTGGACATGTTCTCCTGTGTACCAAGGAGCTAACAAAGCAATTCTCCTCAGAGAACTCTTCCACTATGACTGGCATGGATCTGCATACTCCCTGGCTCTGGGCTGTAGCTAAATGACACAAATGAGCACTTTCAAAACAAAACTTCCATGGATTTCTTTTTCTGGAGATAATTCATTAACTTTTTTCCATTCTTTTTAGTTTTTGGACACAAATTCTGACTTAGATGGGTATTTTGCTTGAGTAAGGACTCCAGGGCAGGTGTGCAAAGCGGAGTCCTGAACAATTAATTTCCCTTGGATTTCACCACTCATCTCTGCACAGCAGCAAGTGGAAGCGTGGAAAAACAAGTCTTCCTTGATGAAAATAAGAGAGGGTTTGAAGCCCTAACATGGTCACTTTGTTAAGAGATAGAAATACAGTGCATAGGGCAAAGCCATTTCTGGAAATGCCAAAGGATTAGTCATTTTTCTTTGTTGTTGATATTTTCCCAGAACAGCTAAATAAATGTCTGTAGTTGCTGTCTCAAAGAGAAATGGTCTCTTCCAAAGACTTGGATTTTATTGGTATGTAGTAATGTTTTATGTTAGAACAGGGGTCTCCAAACTTTTTGAGATGAGGGCCATATTAGATTTTTGAAGGTGCTTCACGGGCTGCTGCCCCTACCTTTGCTCTTCCGGCCTCTGCCGCACCCTCCCCTCCCCCGCTTTGCTCCTCCGGCCTCTGTTGCGACCACCCCCCCGCTTTGCTCCTTCGGCCTCTGCCATGACCCACCCCCCTTTGCTCCTCCGGCCGCTACCGCGACCCCCCACCCTTTGCTCCTCTGGCAGTGCCACAGAGGCACTCTCCCCTTTGCTCCTGCAGCCACGTCGCTGCCATGACCTACTGCCTTTGCTCCTCCAGCCGCACTGTGGGGGCACTCACCCCTCTGCACATGGGGCCACTGGCAGCAGCTCGCATAGGGTGGGCAGCGGAGGCTTCTCCATGTGCCTGCTCAGCTGGGACCTGGGGGCCGGACAAATCAATGCTGCGGGCTGGATCCGGCCCCCGGGCCATAGTTTGGAGACCCCAGTATTAGAACATTGCCACAGGATATACTCAGTTCTCTACCATGAAACACCTCTCCAACCAACTGCTTCAAAATCTACACCCAATCCTTTGGTCCATAACACAATTATAATGAATAATCATTAAGTGATTTAGTTAGAAGAGACAGGAACTGCACTATGATTTAAGAGGTAGTTCATCAAAGGAGACTCCATGGGAGCAGCCTGAAATGGTTATCTGAAATTATATCAAAGAAGCAGAAGCAATTCCATAATTGTGCTTTAGGAAATCTAATTGGTCCCAGTAGGATTTATCAGGTGGATTGCAGACTGGTAAATAGTAAATGAAGAAATAAACTTAGATAAGAGTTGTACCTGGAGCATTAATAGTTCAATGTTTCATCGTAGTGTTTATAGGGCCAGTCTGAGCCCTTTACACCCATTGCTAGGCAATTACTCACACAGGTAGTCCCACTGAAGAGAAATCCCAATTGCAATGGCCTAGCTAACCTTCAAAGGCTTCTCAAGAACAAGATATGAAAAATAGCAGGTACTTCTTAGGACAAAACATTATTTTAGCTCATTTATGGATTCATTTTTTATTTCAAATTTACAAATTAGCAAGAGGCATCTATCTTCTACTGAAGACACATTTGCCTCCTTGCAGTGAGAGTGAGGGGCTCACAGTCTGGCCCCATATTGCTACTAATATCTACATGAGGAATCTTGCAAGGTGCTAAGAATTCTGGCCCCAGTCCGGCAGATCACTAAAGTAGGTCCGTTGACTTTAGCAGGCACCCAGTCCCTGTTCTTTTCCCCATGCTCAAATCCATGATATAGAGAGCCCCAATGTGTTTGTGTAAAGGGTGAAGGGTCCTCACTTCAACTGTAAATTTGTCGGGAAAGAAGGCATCTCTAGCAGGAGACTCAGTCTCATACATTATGCTAATCTTAGAATCCCTCACGTTCATGTTTGTGGTCACTGTTTAGTGCTTTTGTCTCACCTGGAACAATATGTGCCACTAACAAAACTGCTGCCTCTCCAGAGCTAATATCCATTGCTTTACTTATTTATGGGACAGATTTCTTTCCTCTTGCTTGAGCCTGGAGTGTTGCCCTGTGGTATAAGCAGCCTCTGACAACCTGGATCACAATGGCTGTCTAGTCTAATCTATTCAGTGAACCAAGCACAGGTCATTGAGGAATATCAGCCATTTAGTCAAACAGGTTGTTTTAAACTTCTTAAATCTGAAAAAAATGAGTCAACGATGTTCCTTTTTCTGGGGAGAACAAAAATAAAGGAATGGCTAGACTGGGAATGAGTTATATAAATGATTGCACAAAGACCGAAGTTGTTGGCACTGTTAACTACAAAAGGATGGCCATAAGGATCATTTTCAGCCTGTCAGTTTACACTATCTACACTATATTGAATCTCTATATCCAATTATCTTCATCCCGACTTGGATCAGTCTGTGTAGGGAGTCCCACAAATGTCTGATGTGCACCAGAAGTCTGGTTATAGCCAACCATGAAACTTTGCCAAGTCTCCTGAACAAAGAAAAATCAATCCAAGTGAGCTATTTATCTTACATTTTATTTTACATCTCTTGATTTTCACTGTTATATCATCTACATATGGAGTTGTCACAATAAGATTTTTCTTATCTATATCATGTTCTACTAAAACACCAATCATGGTCGTTTACATAGGTCTGGTATGTATAGCTACACTTTTCCTCATGTTCAGTTAAATTACAGGTGAAAGAAAAGAAGCCTTGCCGTTATGTATCACAGCTGTAGACTTCCAACACCAAAAACTTTAATTTACTAGGGAACATTCTGACATATATTTCCCTATATAGATAATGCGTGTGAATAATTATAAATACAAACAATAGACTTTCTTCATGCAGAACTCTGTTAGTTTTATTTATTTATTAATTATTATTATTATTATTATTATTATTATCAGTTGTAGTACCACACTGGTATATTCTACAGCTTACTATCTAGAAGCTTGCAAGACATATTCTCCACTCCACTAAATCAAAGTGGCCAGAGATAGCTAATGGAGAATTCTTGCTGTGTAGACTCCTGCATCAGCTAACCAGCCACCTAGACACAAGGGGGAGGAGGGCTGAGTAAAGACTCAATCAAGCCTGGTATTTTTAATTTAATTTGATAGTTGTTTGCGGGGAGGGCTTGCACTTTTAAATTTTTCTGTTAGCTGCCATCCACATATATCATTTAAAATAAATTGTAAATGGTCATGAGACTTCAGTTTTATACACCTCACTCCATGCTGGGACACTGGTTCAGTGCTCACTAAGAGCACCTCCTACTGGATTACCAACACATCTTTCTGCAGTACACTGAGTTTTCTTTAGAGGTTTTCTGTCCAATTGCTAATCAGTTGTTTAGTAGCCTGGCATCATCACAGCTCAAAAAGGTGTGGCTTTTACTCACATACACTGTTCTAGCTATGTAATGTACAACTGTAAGGTATCCTGATGAATACCATCCTGACTGAAACTTATTGAATATGGAAGATCGCTAAAGAAGAGAAAATAAATCTTGTTTATATGAACTCTTCATCTGGATGATTTAAAATACTTTGAAATTTATCTATATTTGTATTTGGCAAATGAATCAAGAATAATTAAATGGGAAAAGTAACATCTGTCATCAATCAATAGACTTGCAGGAAAATTAAAATGGTATTTTTTCTCCTGAAATCAACTATGTTTCTCATGCCATTCATTAAGATCAGATGCATTTTACTCTAACTGTGTCAGATCTTGGAATTACTAAGTAATAAAGTCCTGAAGGCCAACAGCATGGGAACAATGGAATGTGTAACAATATAATCAGGAGCAAAATCTATATTTAATATGTGGCATTCTAACACTATAAAATATTAAGGTTTTTAATCTGCTTTGTTCTTTCAGGCCAGGTTCTACAGCTGCAAAAAATTTTTAATCTTGTGCCATTTTATCTTAGCTGATGCCTTTTTATTTTCTTTGTTTCTGACTTTGGAAATTGTTATATAAGACACATGAAGGAGACAAGTGAGTGAGTACAAATGGATAAAACAGTCTATACTGCTCTTAGCAAGTGTTAAGCAGAGCCAATAATTTTTTTAACTTGACAGTCTCTTAATCTTTCACAGTGAACACAGAGATAGTTTTTCTTGTTTCAAAAGCAACCATGGCATTCAATAGCAACCATTTTATGGCTGGGATTAGCTGAGCAATATCATTTCTAATGAAAATGTTGCTTTGCAAGCTGGGAAAAACTCCAGCTCAGTCCAACAAATTTCAGCTTCACTCAGGATAGTAAATGCCATACGAAGCAGTAATTCTAGCATTCACTTTAATAGTAATAGTATTAAATCCCAAAATTGTTTTAAACCTATGTCAAATGGGCAGTGATAAAGCTATGTCAGGAAAATCCAGGAAGCGTAGAAATAAGGAAAGAGGGTTCCTCTATCCAAAGGCCTAAGGAGAGAGTCATAAGGCTAATACTGCAATGAACTCCAGCTGTCCCCAGAGAACCTCAGTGAAGCATGCTGGACTATGTGTGGGCACAGGGATCCATGATATGGAGCCCATTGAAGTATCAGGGACTTAAATTCCACCCTTGTGTCCAAGTACTTTGTACCATCAACACTTATGGAGCCCAGGGGAGAAGGGCTCTTTCTTTCTCCCAGTGTCTCCAATGGGTTGGTTTGCAGAGCAGGGGGAAAGCCCACACAAGGGAGAGGAAAATCATGTTCTCAGATAATGCAGAAAATAATGGTGAAATCCTGGCTCCCAAGTACCTGGGAGTTTTGTATTGACTCGAATGGAGCCAGGATATCACTCATCCTCTTTTTCTCGTTGTTTTGGGGGGTTTTTAATCTTGAGACTTCTGTCAGTGGTACACTATTCTTTTTCTAGATGTGATGAATACTGTGCACCACAAGGATGGATTTAGGGAACATACAAGCTACCCCTGATAATGCAGAAAGCCTAGTCATAATCGAGGCAAGGTAGCCACCTCTCTAGTTCCAAGAACAATCATAGTTTTCATTTTCATACTGTCAAGAATCAGAGGGGTAGCCGTGTTAGTCTGGAATTGCAGAAGTGATAAAAAGTCCTGTGGCACCTTAAAGACTAACTAACGTATTAGAGCCTAAGCTTTTGTGGGCTAATACCCACTTCGTCAGATGCATTGCCACTGCATGCATCTGACGAAGTGGGTATTAGCCCACGAAAGCTTAGGCTCTAATACTTTAGTTAGTTTTTAAGGTGCCACAGGACTCTTTGTCACATTTTCATACTGATCGCTTTCAACCTACAAGCTTAACCTCAACTGCTATTAAAAATTTCCAAACGTATCTGCTGCTTACTGCATATGTAGTGTGCCATTGCTGTGCATGGTCCTCGGACATAGTAGTTTTGTTTCATGAAATACAGTTCCAATCTTAGCATATATTTGAGCCAGTGTATTGTTACCCAAAACTGGGCCAGCTAGTAAGCCTAGGGAGGACTAATGACCCAACAGAGTTTGGCAGAAAAAGCAGCACATTTGTTATACTGATAGTTAAGCTCAAAAGAAGTGTGTGTGGGAGTCACACTTACACTCACATATTCATACTCCCAGGACAGGCACAGCACTGGAGAGGTCAGGATCCTTCAAAGTAAGTGTCCCACAATGCAGCAATGGATGGTGTGATGAAAGTAAGTCTTCTCGAGGCATGATGGAATGCAACATGATGAACCACTGGCCAGGCAGTCCAGGCGAAGGGCCTTCACGGGAAGTACAAGCTTGTGAGAGAGCCTGAGCACATGGCCCCTTCCCCTTTTAAAGACCAGCTCCCCATGGCCTGCGACTGGAGATGACTTGGCTGCATCTGGTTGGTCACACCCCACCTCGGATAGTGTCCATTCAGTGTCCATGCACTGGATCTGTGAGCACTGCCTAATTAGAGTCCCAGACACCTTGTCTACCAGGGAGCTCTTCTGATCTTCCAGCTGTTTAAGCAGACCATTCATGCCATTAACATTCCAGGACGGAAGAGGAGAGCGAAAGCCACTTCACAGGTATTCAAAGAGGGAGAGGAGACAAAAGCGAGGGAGAGGAACGTGTAACAGACCTTTTGGGTATACAGGTTATACATAGCATACAGATCACTGCTGCTCCTATAACAAGTATCAATGAGTTGAATATAGGGCCTTACAAGACTAAGCCATGGAACAGAACATTAACAATCCTAAGGTAAAACTTGTGTCGATGACATACAAGAGCCAGTGAAGTAGCGACTGAGGAGCATTATCTGTAAACTCCATTGGAAATGGGCAGGGATTAGTATTTGAATATATCTTCATTCACTAACATTTCCCCAAAGTTGAGACTTTTGGGGCCTGATCTTCACTCAGAGAAAACTCCTGTTGATGACATTGGGAGTTTTACCTGAGTAAAGACTGCAGGATAAAGCCATCGTGAATACAAGGTAATGAATAAACAGGAGGATTTTGTCTGGTTTTATTTGGAAAGTTACCCATATAGAGTGCAAAGTGGCTTTTCTGCTTAAAGCAGCACTTCACAAGCTGGACTGACATAGTTCCCATATTCCCTAGCCTGAACATGATTCAAACATAGACGGGAAGACATATTGGTTATTTTAGCAGATAAGAGGAAAACGCTAGCTCATGACTGGTTGAAAGCATTATTATACCTCAGGATACTTAGACTGTAAGCTCCATGGGTCAAGGACCAACTTTTGTTCTGGGCTTGTACAGCACCTAGCACAATGGGTGCCTGGTCCATGACTAGAGCTCCTAGGTGTTGCTATTGTAATCCAAATAATAATAATAATAAGAGGAAGATAAAAATGTATCTCTTAGACCAGTGATGTTGTCTGCCAACCATGACCAAGATGTTTCTTCTGGTCTTCAATAATTTAGATAGAATGGCAGATAAAGACAGTATATTTCAATAAGCTTTATGACTTCTTGCCCCTCTAGATCCATAAAAGATATGATCTAGCTCAATCTTAGGTCACTAGGATTGATGCAGGAATTACTGGGTGAAGTTCTGTCTAGGATATTATATAGGAATTCTGACTTGATGGTCATAATAATAGCTCCTTCTGTCCTTAAAACTCATCAATCTAAAAATCTTGATGTGCACCCCCATCAAGTTCAGTATCTATTTATTATTGTATTGTGAAAGTATTGTCTGCTCTCTCTGCTGCTTTTGTTCCTTTGTCAGTATCAGTTGGAGATAGTCTATTGGACTAGGTGACCTCCTGAGGTCCCTTCCGACTCTCATATTCTATGATTCTATGATTCTATCAAAGACTGGCTTCTTCTGTATGGCAAGATGATTAGCAACATTCAAATAATCCAATCCAGATCAGTGAGCCAATGAACGGTTTGGAAAAGGCTCATTGTACATCTGAGATGCCACTGGCAAACTATCAAAGAGGGCACTGATTTATCATATGGTCAATATTACAATATGAAAGAATTCAAATATGAAATTGCAGAACTGTTAATTGTGGTTTGTAACCTGTCCTTTAAATCAGCTTCTGTACCCAATGACTGGAAGATAGCTAATGTAATGCCAATATTTAAAAAGATTTCTAGAGGCGATCCTGGCAATTACAGACCAGTAAGTCTAACATCCTTACAAGTCAAATTAGTTGAAACAATAGTAAAGGATAAAATTGTCAGACACATAGAAGTACATAAATTGTTGGGCAAAAGTCAACATGGTTTCTGTAAAGGGAAATCATGTTTTATTAATCTATTAGAGTTCTTTGAAGGGGTGAACAAACATGAGAACAAGGGGGATCCAGTGGACACAGTACACTTAGATTTCCAGAAAGCCTTTGACAAGGTCCCTCACCAAAGTCTCTTAAGTAAATTAAGTTGGCATGGGATAAGAGGGAAGATTCTATCATGGATTGAGAACTGATTAAAATACAGGGAACAATCGGTAGGGATAAATGGTAAATTTTCAGAAAGGAGAGAGGTAACTAGTGGTGTTCCCCAAGGGTCAATCCTCGGACCAATCCTATTCAGCTTATTCATAAAGGATCTGGAGAAAGGGATAAACAGTGAGGTGACAAATACGATATGAGACAATGCTCAAGATAGTTAAGACCAAAGCAGACTGTGAAGAACTTCAAAGAGATCTCACAAAACTAAGTGACTGGGCAACAAAATGGCAAATGAAATTTATTGTGGATAAATGTAAAGTAATGCACACTAGAAAAAATAACCCCAACTATACATACAATATGATGGGGGCTAATTTAGCTACAACTAATCAGGAAAAAGAACTTGGAGTCATCGTGGATAGTTCTCTGAAGATGTCCACAGTGTGCAGTGGCAGTCAAAAAAGCAAACAGGATGTTAGGAATCATTAAAAAAGAGACAGAAAATAAGATGGAGAATATTTTATTGCCCTTATATAAATCAATGGCACACCCACATCTTGAATACTGCATACAGATGTGGTCTCCTCATGTCAAAAAAGATATACTGACACTAGAAAATTTTCAGAGAAGGGCAACTAAAATGTTTAGGAGTTTGGAGTGATTCTCATATGAGGAGAGATTAAAGACACTAGAACTTTTCAGCTTGGAAAAGAGGAGACTAAGAGAAGATATGATAGAGGTATATAAAATCATGAGTGGCATGGAGAAAGTGAATAAGGAAAATAACTAGGAGCCACCAAATGAAATTAATGAGCAACAGGTTAAAAACAAATAAAAGGAAGTTCTTCATACAGTGCACAGTCAACCTGTGGAACTCCTTGCCTGAGGAGGTTGTGAGGCTTGGACTATAACAGGGTTTAAAAGAGAATTAGGTAAATTCATGGAGGTTAAGTCCTTTAATGGTTATTAGCCAGGATGGATAAGGAGTGGTGTTCCTAGCCTCTGTTTGTCAAAGGGTGGAGATGGATGGCAGGAGAGAGATCACTTGATCATCCCCTGTTAGGTTCACTCCATCTGGGGCACCTGGCACTGGCCACTGTCAGAAGACAGGATACTGGGCTGGATAGACCTTTGGTCTGACTCAGTATGGCCATTCTTATGTTCTTATGTTCTATAGTTTGCCACTAATGTCCACAGTTACATTGTGCATTATCTTTCATCTTTCACAGGTGTAAGAGATGACAGGATCTGCCATGAGATGTTCTGAAATGGTTCATTGAGGACCATTGTTTCCAGGGTAGATTGAAACCTAGAAGTTCTTTTGTGGGGTCAGCAATTATGTGCTGTTTTAGGACATTAGCATTATCCCAGAACTTTTCCAATGTGCCTCAGGATTGAATGAAGATGCTTTACAAACATTAGCCCAATCCCAAAAAGGATTATGAGATTTCAGGCATATCTTCAGAAGATTCTGGAGGTCCTTAGGAATTGGTAATTGATCATGATTACATTGTACTCACAAACTGTGTGTGTGTTTCTCTCTCTCTATTTTGGGTGGAGGTCTATGTACCAAAGTAGGTAACCATTGAACAGGTGTTTTAATGTTCCAGTTATGATTGTCTGAGTGACAATAAGACATGCATCCAGAGATTTGGTATGTGAGCATCCCGACCAGACTAGTGCACAATAGTCAGTGATCGAGTATGCCACTTATTGTTGGAAAAGTACACAATAACACCCCACAGTGTGCCTGTAATTTTTGGATAGGGCTACTCCTCATTTATATTTTTTTGCATGTCTTTTCCAGATGAGCTTTAAACGTCAAGTGTCTATGCAAGGTTATACCCATATCCTTCAGATAGGTTCATTTTGGGCCCACTGAGCACAAAAGATGAGATTGAGTAGTTCCTTGGCAGCTTTGTTGTTTAGGTAAAAGGCTATTACTGAGGTTTTGGAGGTGATTGGGGGCAGTTTCCAGTATGGAAAGTGTTCCATAACTATCAGTGGAGAAAGTGTTACTGGTAGTGGTGAGGTCTTTGCCAGGTGCTGCATGAGCAATGTTGTCAGCATAAATTAACCTAGACAAAATTGTATCAAGTAAGTCACTAATGTAGGTGTTCAATAATAAAGCAGCCAGCATGGATCAGTGAGGGAGCACACTTTGCTGATCTGCCCATTCAAAAGGATGCAGTAGCTATGGTTGCTTAACATTATGGCCAGGAGTCACATAATGGTATGTTTGTAACTAAGGATCCATCTGCAGCACACAGCATTAGACTCACTGGTTAGTTCCGCTAGGGTGTTGAGGGGAGGATTTGGACTTACAGTAAGTCACAAGGAAAACCTAGTTGAAAGACAAACTCCACAACACAGCTAGGAAACATGGTATCAGACAATGATGCCAACTTTCATTCTTAAGTGGCGTGTCACTACATATACCATGTTCTGCTCACTCTCTGCATTTACCCACCCAGATGGACACTTTGCCACAATGAATATACATTAGGATATCATACTTTACTACTACCATAACCACCACTGAGTACCAATACATATTGCTGATGGATGACTAGCTGCTGATGGATACCTGTATAGTCATTTTCTCCAGAGGTACAGCTCATCATCTTTTCCTTTCCTCTTTCTTCTCTTTCTTTCCAGTTTTGATAATAAATGAGGTTTTTCTGATACCCAACAGATGAGGTAACATGATTAGTTGGGACTCGTTTTGTACTTGCCTTGAAGATAATCTGGATATTTCAGAAATCAACAAAAGGCATTTATTGACCGTGGGCATATACAAGAGGTTAGTAACATTTGCAGTTTACGACTAGGACTGTGGGGTTAGCGGCACATTATCCATTTTGCATTATATTCTGACATTCTTTAGGCAGGACTTAGTTGTGATGCACATAGTGTCACTATACGTAAAATAAAGCCTACAGGTTCTCATTAACATTAAGGCTTCTTCATACTGCTCTGGCGGTATAATGGGGCCTTAAAGTATTTGTAGGGATCCACCAACCTCAAAGCCTCTGTGTACTGTTAGATCAGGGTTAAGGGGCCTTAGTGTAAATGAGAATCAGGCTCTACATGTGTTCAATGCACAAAGTCATTTTAACCTGTAAAATCCAGGTAGTCAAAGCCAGGTTGCTGTCCTGCTTTTTGAGGTTGATCCAGTTCTTACTCTGGATATCTTAGGATATGCAAGGAGTTCCTTCTGAAGAAGTCTAGTTAAATACTGTGAGATGCGGTATATATGCAGCTCAACTTTATTTGTCTAGATTGTTGCATCACTGACTTGTTTATATGAGTACATGCATCCAGACATGCACTTTAAAAATATATATAGAAAACCAATACCCCTTCATCCATTTCAGCTGTTACCCAGGAGGATGTAGTATTTTTCACATTGCTTGAATTAGGAGCAATAGTTTCAAGTTAATATAACAACTGTTTTCAGCTTTAACCATCTTATCTTAAATCCTGATATTCTTACTGTTCTTATGGCACCTCTATTCCATCTATCTTTTCAGGCCCAGGAAAAGTTTGGCAATCATTTTGCGTAGGGGGAGGTTACAAGGTTTTTCAGTCCCATCAAGTACAATTATCCTTAACTGAGTAGTTATTTTATTGAAGTAGAGGCCACTACCTGGATTGTTCTTTAACAATTTTACCAGATGGACAATTTAAACAGATACCCATTCAAACTACAATACTTTTATCAATTACCTACGGGGTTTAGCACACATTCTGGCTTGTAGTAAGGCTGAGATCAAGACATATCAACCATCATCCTTGGAGAGGGCCTTTTTCAGACTGAAGAGAGCACACTATACAGCCTACTTTACAGACTTAGTATACCATAAAAGAAAAGGATATTAAAAAAGTGCACAGATCTATTTTGCCTTTCTCTACAGGACATAGTTGATCATTTCAAGCAGTTTGACTTAGAAGTGTACCTTCTGAGATCACTTGTGAGATGAAGAAAAGTTAATTTAGCTCAAGTGTGGAGCATATAACTGGGAAATGCAGTACATTTTGGAGAACCAAAGAAAGTCCAAAAGTGAACCTCTCTCGAAAACTTAGTTAATTCCCGGATTTTCACACTTTGTATTACCTGTGAAGAAAATAATTGAATAGTGAAGTTGTTGGGATAGGATCTGTATGTCTGTCTCCAACTATGTCTGCTACAACTAACTGCAGAGATAATGGAGCAGGAAAGCTTGAAGTGAGTGTCTTTGTATTATCAACCTGTTTTCAGGAATTCACAGCTTAGTTGTGTAAAAAGTCACCACTCTGTGCTTGACCTACAAAATTGGAACTCTGGAGATATTTTTCTTTCATAATTTTGTAGTGCCTATGTTGAAGTTATAGCAGTGCTTAAAAATTAACCTTCTATAAAAATACCTCTTTAGTGTTATCTATTCTTCCCTCTCCATATGTCACCTTATTCACCAGTTGCATGTTGTCTAAACCCCAGATTGTGAGCTCTCTCTCAGGCACATACTGTCTTTGTGCTACTTGTTTGTACTGTGCTGCAAAGAACATGGGAGATGTTTCCCATATTTTATACATATAAGGGTCAGTCCTGTAATTTATGAACACCCATAACTTCTACCAAACATCCAGCTGGATCAAGCCTCAGACACTATCAGAATTGGAAGAGACTTCAGGAGATCATGTAGTCTAACCCCCTGTTCAAAGCAGGACCAATCCCCAATTAAATCATCCAACAGATTTTTGCTCCAGATCCCTAAATGGCCTCCTCAAGGTTTGAGCTCACAATCCTGGGTTTAGCAAGCTGATGCTCATACCACTCAGCTATCACTCCCCCAGTAGTAAGCCTTTCTCCCAGAAAGAATCAAATCCCAAAGCAGGGTTGATTGCACCTCCAGCCTAATCCCCATTTCACATGCAAACCATTTTCCCCATACATTTTCTTGAAGAAGGGTATTTTAAGGAAAGATTTGAATGATGAGGGTTTTCACATGGCTCATAGGGATTGTGAGGAATTTCCAGTTCAGGGGGTATCATGGCATAAGATGAGTAGAAGGACACAAAAAGAGGGTGAAGGAGGATGGTATGGTTGAAGTATCAGCAGCAGGTGAAGAAAGGGAAGAAATTAGAATTGAGAAGTGAGTGACTGGAATTATGCATGACCTTGTAGGTAATACCAATAGGCTGGAGGAATGACATGGTTAGAGCAGCAGAAGGGGAGAAGGTTTTTTTAGAAACAGCATTGTGAACAGACTCATGGAAGCCAATATGTGGGCACGGGTAGGGTGCAGAGGATAAAACTGCAGCAGCCAAGATGAGAGAGTGTCAAGCCATGGACAGAAACTTTTACAGTGGCTACAGAGAGGAAAGGAAAGGTTTCAGAGACATTCTAAAGGAAAATCTGACAGGACTTGTCAACAGTTCAGATGTGGGTAGAAGTTTGGGGGAAGAAAAAGGAGAAAGAGAAGTTGAATACAACATGGAGCCTAGGTGAGAAAGAATATAGTAGGACTTTCAGTGGGGATGGAGAAAGGTGGGGGAGAGGATGTCATAGGTGGCAAGGGAAGACAGGGAATTTCATTTTCCCAAGGTTTAATTGGAATGCTGAGCAAATCACCCGGGATGGGATCTCAGAAAGACAAGAGGAGAGATAAGATTGATCAGAGATGAAAAGCTTAGATAGAGCTAAATTTGGAAATCGTCACCATAGATGGTGTGGTGTGGGTGCGGGAATAAGAGGAGGTCTCCGCACTGAATCAGGCCTGCAGGAAGCTGAAGGCAGGATCCAGGCATAAGAGCCTACCCTCATAATTCTCCACAGTAACCGCCTGTGTAACAGGAAAGAGGGCAATAGAGAAATTGCCTCACAGTAGCATCTTCCAAGCCACCAAGTTCCCTGTCTTGGAGCCTTACCAAAAGTTAGCTATTCGATTTCCCAATCTATTGCCAGTAAAGTAAGGCTTTAATTTATCACCATGTTAGGAAGCAAACAGATTGAGTCTCAAAAGGCAGCACTTAGCACGTATTAGAAAGTAAAGGATGATTAAGAGAATAAGAGCAGGAAGCAAAAGGATGATTCAGAGGATAAGGGATAGGGTGGGTACCAAAAAAAGGGTTGGGGATTAAAGATGCTGTAACCATAACTCGGGGCTGACTCTGTTGGTCACGAGATGGAGGGGAACAAGCAGTCTGGATGCTGTAACCAAATAAATCGCCTCTTATCAGCCCACCCAGACTCATTCGTTATTCGACCATGCAACAGTAGGTAAAGTCAAAAGAGTGGCTGATGTCATCCAGGAGTAAATAAAGGGAAAGACCAAGAAACAAATCTTGAGGGGTGCTGTTCAAGAGGTGAAATAAGTAATGGAAAATATCAATATTTTCTTTGCAGACTGGAATACCCCTTGGATCTTCTCCAATCATTATGCATGCTACTGGGTGTGTGTTGTGTGCATTTAAGTCTGTACAAAATGTAATGGCCACTCCCACTGGTATAAACAGGCAGACTGTTTCATTTTACATGTCCATGATACAGCTCAAAAGCTCATACTAATCATGCTTATGAAAAGAAGTTACTGCACATGGCAAAGTCATTTTCACATCTAGTGTCTGAGCCATTTACTTTTTTAGAATCTCGAAGGGATTTAGAGCTATTGGACTAATTCCTTAACAAATTGCCTTTGTAAACTAAAGCCATTTTTAAACTTTATGAAACCAGAAAACTCTTTTGTTGTTCTATAACTAAAGATGTCCAAACTAATTTTTTAAAACTTTTGGTCTTAAAAATGAGTCCCAGGCTGAGATGTCATTTACCAAGTTAGAGCTTGGAGCCAATTTTAATGTCCAAGTTATAAAAGATCCCTGAAAATAGCAACTTTTTATGGAAATGTTAAAATTGCCCAAGCTTGGTGAGGCAAACGTGCCACTATAATAATACAAAATATCTGTTTTCTCTATATCCAGAACCTTGCCATACTCTTTCTGTGAGGAATTTTTATTACTAGCATAGAATTCTGAAATGGAATGTGTATTCTTTATTATTAAAAAAACCTTATATGCATTCAACTGGATATTTTTCTCCTTGTTTACATATTCTAATATTTAAATACTATCTTAAAAGATTATACATAAAGTACTGCCCCTTCCGCTTCTCTCATTCTCAGTATAAGTTACCAGTAATTACATTAAATCTTTACTGAACTTCTCTTTAGTATGTTCTCAAGAAAAACTTCCCAACATAGCAAAGCATACACTTTCCTTAATCTTGGCATTTAGCGCCTCAGCTGCTGTCATTCTATCTGAAGCATTTACTTTGAAATATTTTTTGCCCCAGTACCACAATAACAATGCAGCAATATGGGACTGATTCAGCCCAGTGCATTTGCAATGAAGGCAACCTACAGGAAGACAGACTGTGGAGAATGGCTGAAGTAGTATGTTCTCAGAGTGGGATCGAAATCCTAAACAGAATTTCTACATTTTATCAAATGTCACCGTTTACATCATTTCTACATTTCTACATTTTTCTAGAATTTCTACATTTCTGCTTTTCTACATTTCTACAGAATTTCTACATTTCTGCATTTCTACATTTTCTAGAATTTCTACATTTTATCAAATGTCACCCTTTACATCATCCAACTGCCCTGATGCACAATGATCTGTTTACCTTTCTGAAGGAGCTGTCAGCAAAGTGGTCATCATGATATGAAATCATAAAAGGTGCACTCTTAGGAAAACAAGCACATGTATAAACTTGTTGCCTCTGATTTCAGAGGATTTTTCTTTAGTATTTGAATTTGGCAGTGGATTTTCATATTTAGCTCTATGCAGACTTTTAATAGACATTTAGCCAAGTACTGTAACTGTATAGGCCTGAACCTGCAAACATTTACTCATCTGCTGATCTTTACTTGTATGAGGTGTCCTAGAATTCAATACAGATGTAAGCAGTGTCAGGAATGAGATATATTCTGACATCTGGTGGTGAACTATGGGAATTGCAGTGAGTTATGGAAAATAACTTTGGGGCTGATCAATTTGCATAGACACACCCA
Source organism: Dermatemys mawii (assembly GCA_007922305.1). Lineage (NCBI taxonomy): Eukaryota > Metazoa > Chordata > Testudines > Dermatemydidae > Dermatemys > Dermatemys mawii. The sequence goes on from ML677348.1 coordinate 6,749,657, forward strand.
CTGCGCCTAGCCTGAGCCCACAGCAGCCCACATGGCCACTTTGGCTGATGTGGGAGCCCCAGTTTCTATGTTATTGGGGCAGGAAATATAAAGTGATGTTACCATGATTTTGTGAATGAAGGACTATGGACACGTACTTGGCCCTTGTTATGATGGAGGGACTCGCCATCATCTAGGTAGCACTCACTGGGCAAGGGCCAGGCATTTCAGAACACTCTGAGATAGAGAGAGGCTGGGGACAAGTACTTATACCTTTTGGTGAGGGCTTTGTTTGAGTGCCCCACAGGTTTAAAACTTTATTAGAACTAATGTTAAAAAAAATGAAAACATGCACAAGTTAAGAAGTAAGGTGCTGGACATCTGGAGTCAGGCTGGGTTTATGGGCGATTGTATGTAAAAGCTTCAGGGTTTTCAAAGTACATGCATATTTCATATCCAGCACAGATCCAGATTGGGGTGTGGGAGTTTTTGAAAGCGTTAGTGTATAGGTGCATTCAGGTACGCCACCCATGGTGTGTAGCGAAAGTCCAAGTCCGTGGCGGTGCAGGCGATAAGTATATGGGTGGGGTGCATCCCTCTGTTTGTGAGGAAAGGTGGGGTGGGTTGCTTCCCTGGCCGGTGGTCTCGGCTACTCGACCTGATACTGGCTATGTCCTGTGATGTGTCTCTCTTCATGTGTCTCTCTTCATGTGTCTCTCCCTGTCTCTCTTCACTGTGGAATGTCAGAGTTAAATTTTGCTTCCATTAAGAGCATGGGTTCAGGCTGCTGAGCTGAAATCACTTTAGTCTCACTGGTGCACCTGCACTAAGGCTCCCCTGCTATATGCTGAAATCACTTAAGAGCTGAAATCTGCTAAGAGCTAAAGAAATCACTGACCACTGTATCAAGTTGGGGGGCCTGAAAATAGTGCAGAGTGGCTGGTGCAGCAGAGCTGTCCATGTGTTGGCTAACAGGACAGCTAGCGGAGTAACTGGCGCTGCAGAGCGGTTCGAGTATCAGCGAGCAGAGCAGTTTGTGGGATGCCCAGCAGAGCAGAGTGCGGTGAGGGATGCAGTGGAACCCCACAGAGAGGCGGCGCAGTTGGCCTTGGACCACGTAAGGTGCCCCGTGCCCTACCCTCCATTTCCACCCAGGCTGGGAGGTAAGACTCTGCCGATTGATTTTTGAACTCTGCACTGACCGAGAACAGAGACTCTTGGGCTGTTGGACTTTTGGGACTATTGAGTGACTTTTTGGGGTTGTGGAACTCAAGAGCCAAAGGGAAGACCACGGCCTATTTGCTGAGAGGGGGCTCCTGGTTCATGGTTTGGTTTATTAACCTTGTTTGTGGTGTTTCCCCAATATTGTGCCACATTGTTTCTCCCTGTTATTAAAAGGCTTTTGGTACACTCAGACTCTGTGCTTGCGAGAGAGGAAGTATTGTCTCTTACAGACACGCAGAGGGGTGGTATATGGTTGTCCTAGGTTGCTGGGTGGGGGCTCGAGCAGGTTTTGTATTGTGCTATTGGAATGGAACCCCTGGATACTGAACCCGGCCCTTGTTGCCGCCAACTCTGATGGGTAGAAGGGTTGCACATATGAGTAAAGTTAAGCAAGTAAATGTTTGAAGATTCTGAGCTTATAGAGTTACAGTCAATGGGACAACTCACATGCTTAAAGTTAGGCATCTGTAAGTATTGCAGGATCAGGACCATAACATATTAAATGTTGATGTGCTGGTTCACATATGAATAACAAGAACCTCTGTAATCTCTGCTAATTGAATTGTCTTCACTGCTCATTTGTATATTTTCCCTATTGGCCATATCCTGTGTTAGAGGAGGAATTTTGGCTCTGGGGCAGCAGAATAAAGAATGAAGATGGGCGTACATTATATTGAACGGAGAATATGTGGAGATAATTCTCCATGGCAGAAAAACTGACTGTGGATGGTTTCATTCACAAAATGTGACACTGAATGCAGGTTAAGTTGAATAAGTGGAACTTTATTAAACTCTGTGCACTGCTTTGTCCATGTGGCAGAATTGCCTCCAGCCTAACTCTCTGCATTCCCTGGTAAGGCAACTCCCATCTTTTCATGTGCTGTGATCTATATATTGCTTAGTGTATTTTTCACTCCATGCATCTGATGAAGTGAGTGTTAGCCCACAGCGTGACAGTATGAACACATTGATTGCATTGCTGTATATTTAGGGGTCTAATCCAAAATCCGATTAAGACAATAGAAAGACTTGCACAGGTAGAAATCAGAGATGAAATAGACCTAATTGAAAAATGAATTAACTTTGCTGTGAAAAGCTGGGGCGTTGCTGCTCCAAAGTTGTTTTTGCAGGTGAGATCCTGCATTCCAAATCTCAGGAAGTCTAAAGACTGGACAGGTTTTCAAGACGAACATCTGCCTTTGAATGCTATTGTTATTACCAGGGAATCATTTTACAAAACTGATACCCTTTACCAAAAAAGAAAAGAAAAAAAGAAGAGTAGTTTGGAAGACATTTTATTTATACTGTAGCTAAATCTGCTTGAGTTGTCTAGTCCCAGTGAACCATACAGTATTTTCATCAATGCATAGTTCTCTTGTATTTCAGTATTTGTTATGAAAACCAAAATTCTTACTCTGAGCTATTTATGCTGGCAACACTTCAAAGAGAGCAACTTCTTTACTTCATGCAAACCTCTGTGGCAGTGAGGAAGAATCCCTCTTGTAAGATCATTTATATCTTTTTAACCTTTTGCTATAGATTTGTCTCAACTCATTTTTTTTCTTAATACATACCTAAACTTTTTATAGGAATTTGTTTGGTAAACTATTGCCATAAAAAGTATAGTGCTCTTGTGCAGTGAAAATAAATTGATCCATGAAGCCACAATCTTTTAGCTGCTTCTTCTTCACTTGCTGGCAAAATAAACTCTATTTCTAAGAGGAAGTATCATAGCATTCTAGTTATACAGAAGAAGGGCAGCCATTGTGCTGCATTTCTGTTGTTGGTCCAAGATGGTGAATATACAGTTCAAGCTGTGGTAGAACCTTAATAAATGGGGGCCTTCATTTTTGTCAGTTTACAGCCAAATCTGCTTCAATTACACTAGTAGTTCCAATGATTTTAATAGAGCTACATATAGTGGGCAAATTTCAAGTGTTTTTAATTTCATCTTCATTATTTCCTACATAGTAAGAATTTTTTTATCACATTTATCTTTGAAATAAGTATGTGATGCTGTCAATTCTCATGTATCCACTATTTTAATTCTTTTCAAATAATTCCAACAGGTCCAAGAGAGAATTTACCTTTCAAAAGTCTCTTAAAGGGAGCCCAGGATCTAGACCTGCATCTATAGTGCTGTGTGCAGTTGGGCTATCTTGCAAGAGAAACTGGAGGTTTGGGAAGAGAGCATCTTAGCCCATTTGCACAGAAATGCTGCACTTCTGTGGAAATAAAAAATGACACACTGTGCTAAGGAGCAATATACTAAGGAGCTGTAACTTAAATAAAGAGAGACATCTGCTTTTCTCTGGCTTCCACCTATTTCTGCTGTTTTTGGAATGTAACATCTGTGAGCACACCAGGGCCAGGTTAGAGCAATCCAGCTCCTAGGTGCACCACAGTATGGGATGTCACTGGCTCCACACAGTTGACCCAAATTCCCTTTTGGATTGGTTGTCACAGGGCCCCCTATTCCGTCCCGGTGGGCAGTAGCATGGGACCTTCTCCTCACACACCAGAGTGACTGCAGAGCCTCCCCACATTCGTTAGGAACCAGCAGAGGTCCCCTATTTACCCCTGGAAGCATGGGTTCCAGCAGGGGGATATCCCCATACTGCAGCATCCAGGGTGCACATGCCTGAGAGGATGGGCCATACCCACTGCACTTGTCCTCCTCCTATCAATGCAGAGCTCTCTGGGATGCTGTTAGCTGAGTCAGTGCAGATCCAGAGCAGCATGTCTTGGAGTTAATACCCTCTTAAGTTGTATGGGGCAATTTACACCGCTCCAAACTGTCATCCCATGCTGTCTGCAGACTCAGGCAGTTATCATTTGTTTGATTACTTTCCGGTTGAGTTTACTTTTCTTTGCAATCATAAGCTCTAGAAATGTACTTGTTTAACAATGAGAGCCAAGATTTTGATGTAATCCAGGAACTGGTGCTCTACGCGCAAGTCTATAATGACGATGCCTTAATTTGGACCTGGAGCACACAGGTACTTTTTGATAATTATAAGCAAAGGATGCTTTAAGATAAACTGAAATTTCAATGAATTGTAAGAGAGTTGAAAAAAAGAATTAACAATATAACTTTAAAAGTTCTAGATTAAAATAGCTGTTTGCTGTTTACTTTGGAACATTCCTGCTTTGTTTATGGTATTGATTATACGTTTCTCTGGTCAGGAGATTGAAATGGCTCGTCTTCTTCCTGGCACATATACAGTTCCATCTAAATCTGTGAATATTAGGGAAAGAATTAGGTCTTAATTGCCTGAAGTGAAACCAAGGCAGAACATAAACACTGCTGTCCCAGTTTCAGCTTCTTAAGAGTTTTCTCCTTTCCCGTCACAGCTCTAATTACCTCAATTTATGCAGAGAATACTCCAGTTGTCATTCTCAAAAAGATTTGTGAAAATTCTGCATAAAAAAAGAAAAAATATGTTAATGAATACTTATGCTAATTACAACTTCCAATTCACTTTGACAGTATACACAACTCCTTTTCTTCATTTTCAGTGAACATGTGTGCTCATATGCACATTCACATGGGGGATGACTGCATAGCCCTCTTGAAAGCTATTTGTGAGTTATCCAATGAATCACCCAATCAGGGAGGCAGAAACACTATACTATGATGTAGGTGACTGATTACACAACATAAATAGCCAATTGGGAATAGCAAAAGCCAGAGGCAATATTTATAGTTACAGCTGATAGAAAATTAGAATTTCCATCCCAAGGGAAAATCTGATATTTCAAAGTTTGTTTTTGTCCTGAATTGGGACAAAAAGGTTAAATACTGAAATATTTTGCAGAATGGAAGTTTCAAAAAATAATTTATTTTAAATGTCATTTGGACGTTCCTGAACTGAAATATTTCCTTTCACATTAATGTGTTTTGATGTCCATTGGGAAATGAGGTTCAAATGGCTCATGCCCCCATTTTCCTCTATAAGCTGAGTTCCCCAGATGGACTTCTTCTCCCATGATACCCCCTGGCCATATGGTACAGATGATACACCACAACAGTTCAACCGGAGGGAAGACCAGGTACATGAAATAAGATATAGTCCAGTCAAAAAGCCCATCCTTTTGGACTTGAGGTAAATGGGAGCATGAGGCACCCAAACAGTTTCAACTGTGGATCCAAATGGCAATGAAGTTATTTCATTTTACACACCTCCTGGAGATGAATGCCTGGCTGCGCAGATAATGTCGATGGGCAGGCTTCAGCTTCCTCGACCAAAGGATGCTTTTTCAGGAAGAAGGTCTGCTGGGAAGAGATGAGGTCCACCTGCCCAAGAAGGTGAAGAGCATGTTTGCACACTAACTGCCTATCCTAGGGAGGAAGGTTTTAAACTGTCAATGGAGGTAGGTGACAAAAGCCTCCAGGGAAGCATAAAAACGCAACCACCTTTACAGAAGGTAGATACTGAGGTGGAGAACTCAGAAAATTACAAATGGGACATAGAACCAACAAGCGGGAAATCAGTGGGGGAATCTGCTCAACATCGTGATGTCTATATAAAAATGCAGGAGGCATTTCTAGAACAAATAACAGAAATATCCAAAACAACAAGATCTGATTGTAGCAAGGGACTTTAACTACCCAGACATCTGTTGAAAAAGTAATATGGCAAAACATAAAATTTCCAATCATTTCCTGGAATGTCCCGATGACATTTTTTTGTTTCAGAGAGTGGAGGAAGTAACCACCAGGACAGCCATTTTAGACTTGATTCTGACCAACAAGGAGGAATTGGTTGCAAATTTGAAGATTTGCAAGATGAAATTCAAAAAAGATGAGTGAAAAGTAGTTTTCTGACAAAGGAAAAATCGAATGCACAACTACAAAATGGGGCATACGTGGCTAGGTAATCCGTTGCTGGAAAGGGTTATAGTGGATCACAACTGAATCTGAGTCAATTATGTGATGCAGCTGCAAAAAAGGTTACTATAATTCTCCAGGCTTCTTCCTGTCAGGTGAAGTATGTAAAGGACTTAAGAGTTTGGGTATAAATTTCTTCTCTGTGTCATTGTTTCTCCTCGCATTCACCTTCATCCATAGAGAAGACATACAGATCCAGAGATACACTTGTTGAAGATTGGTAGATCATGCTTTAAGAGAGACAGCTGCTGAGAGCTACTCATATGTATAACTTGCTCGAGTTTTCAGAGCTACATGGTACAGCTCTGAGGAGAAAGACCCATAATGAAGAGGTCAATAATTTATTAATTTTTATTATTGCCAGCAACTTGGCAAGAGATCGATATACAATGAACAGGTCTAATTTATTATTGATATTCATCTTTGTGTGTGTGTTAATGATATTGGTAAGCCTCGGGAGGTCAGTTAATATGACTGAAATGAATACTCATGACAATTTCATTGCAATATATAGTGTTATGAACTGCTGTAATTTTTATCATGTCTTCTTGTGGTTACAATGGTTCTTAGTACCTGAGAATCTCATCTCTAAGTGTTTTTAAAGTAAGTTTCCATCCCTTGTAATTGCAGAGAAAAGTTTAAAAACTTGAACCCTAAAGTCTCCAACACTAGAAGATAAATAGAAAGAACAGATTTATGTTTTCAAAATTCATTATTTTTAAGCCAAACTCAAGATTTGAAGTGCATGACTTATGATTTTTGAATGCTTAGGGTTGGCAATGCTGAATATGGATTTCTAAATAGAAAATTACTAAAGAACATCTAATATACACAATTCAAGTGGGGTGACATTTATCCCTGTGTAGAGTGCCTGCACACTATATACCACTTAAGTACCACTTAGCCTTCAGAATAGAGTGTGAGTGATATATGCAACTTATGCTGGCCCTCATCACAGAGGTGAATTTTACTTTTAATTTAACTGACATGTGAAAACACACACAATTACAGTTATTTTCTTGGAGGATGAGTGATGAATTATTAATATTTATGCATATTTTAGGACATTTGTACTCTTTTGTGCTTTTCTATTTTTTAAAATATGAACCTAATAAGACATGATTAAACAAATCAACAGTAAACACAAGTGAGAATTTATTGTCTTTTATAGTATTTTGATTAGCTTTTAGTTTCTCTTATTCTCTGTTGTTCATAATGCACTCTTAGAAGTCTCAAATTCATTTTTCACACCAATTTTGTCTTTTTCCATTTGGCAGAGATTTTTTTTTCTGGGCTTCCCAGGGGATGCAATCAGATGTATTTATGTTTGCTTTTATACAAGCATTATAAATGCTTTCAGCAGAGCTCTCGGAAAAGTGTTTGTTACTTAACTGAGACTCATTCCACTATCTCTCCAGCAGCAAAGCAGAGAAAATAGTTGGTGCTCCATGAACAATGGCTATTGCTGTTTTAATTGGTTTTTCTTTCTTGGAAAAAGATTTGTGGACTTTGTATTTTTAGGAAAACAAAATAACAGCCATGCATATATACAGCCCAATGCAGCGTCTGCTGAAGAAAATGAAAAGACTCCTGTTGACTTTGTTGGAAATTGGATCAATCTCTTACTATCAGGAGGATATTTCTCAGCAGATTATAATAGATCTAGAGCAAAATTTACAAACCTGGGTGTCTAAACTGAACTGCTAAATCTGTACTTATAAATTTAGGAGGGAGCCTTCAGCTGACATGGCTTCAAATGCATTAGCATTAGAGGGTATGTCTACACTGCACCGTTCTTACGGTGGCATGTAGAGAGCATACACCTCTAGCATGGGTATAAATGGTAATGTAGATGGTGAGGCGCTGCTAGGGTCAGTAACGACACACTACAATCTTAGGGATTTACTGTACACAACTCTCTACACATCCAGGCACTGACTCCCCTATCTAGACTGTTATTTTTATCGGTGTAGGGTCCTGCTGCCTCCTTGCTGCCAGGGCCTTTCCCTACCACATAGAGCTGCTGGTCTCTGCATGGGAAGGCTCAGCTAAGGAACTTCCCAGTTACTCAAGTGCACACCCCTCTCTGGAGAGTAAACCCAAAAATATACATCATCTTGCACTAAACAGAGATCTGTACCATGTAAGCTCATGAAATTCACCCCCTCCCTCAATGTGGAGAGGAATATATGCCACTTTCTGCCCCAAGTTATGATTTCCACACACTGGTACTAGACAAAACAAAACAAGTTTATCAACTACAAAAGGTAAAGGTGCCGTACAGTAAATAAGAATCGGGTCCAAGTGTCTTACTGTATGGGAGTCTGCTCTGAATCCCATGTCTCAGTTGTGTTCCTTGCATTCCAGTCAAGCAACCCGGATTTAAGAACGAGGAGTACTTATGGCACCTTAGAGACTAATCAGTGCTCCTTGTTCTTTTTGTGGATACAGAGTAACACAGCTACTATTCTGAAACTTGATTTAGTATCTGCCATATTAACAAAGCTTATAGGATCCCATTGCAAATTAATAGAAGCAGAACTTTTTGGATGATTGCAGAATTCGGCTGTTTTATACAAGAATTAAGGTACATTAAAAATTACATCAAAACCTCCTTTTGCTACATGGCTGAAACTGCAATACTTATGATTTCAAAATAAGAGTGTGAGCATACCCTCAATTCTGATCTAATTAAGAAGGTAACAAGAGAAAATATGCACAGACTTATTCAAGAATGTTGAAAATATTTAATTCTGAGCAGCAGTAGAAACTAATGCTACTTCTTGCAAAGATCAGACATAAAACACATGTGACAATAACCATTTATGCGCCTGATAGAAGAGCTGTTTTTTGTAAAAAAAACTCAGTACTAAGCATATATTTAATGTATGCCGAACGAATGCCTGTCCGTTCAGAAATGCCATCTTTCCACATTGGCATTCAAGCAATGGTAAACAATGTCTGGTGTACTTTGCAGAGGAACATCAACGTGTTGGTGTGAGGTTGCACACTAAAGTCACAGAATGTGATCTTCATTTTGTTAAGCATTATAGACAGGAAATTCTGTACATGATGGACATTTCCATGAAGCAGTCAACCACTGAGGCGGAACTGTATGGAAAACAGCATTCTATATTGTGACAGCAACAACAATACCCACATCAGGAGAAGTGGCAGCAGTATCCAGCTCAATGGACATTCTCCATTACAGCCATTACTTCTGCTCCCACCACAAATACACTTAATTATGATGAGGACAATGAAGAATTAGAGGGTTAGACAACAGGCTTTCTGTGACATATGTCAGGTATGTCTTAGAGGTTTTTAAGGTCAGGCTTGACAAAGCCCTGGCTGGGATGATTTAGTTGGGGCTGGTCCTGCTTTGAGCAGGTGGTTGGACTAGATGACCTCCTGAGGTCCCTTCCAACCTTGATATTCGGTGATTCTATGAAAAAAAATAGTTTCATTTTCCAGCTTGGGCTGTGACTAACCCAAAATATTATACAGCACATTTTTAAATTAAAAAGTATGACACAGTGTTTTTTCTATTCTACTCAGGTTTTTATACCACACTCATCACCATAGTATCTGAATGCCTTCCAGCAGAGTATTAAGCAACCCGACTATACATCTGTCACACATTGTTTGTTCTCTCCATCTCTTCTGATGCAGGGCAAAGGACTACAGTGGAGTGTCTTATTTCAATATGGTTTCTGGTTATATTTTGTTATTTAATACATCCATTGTGCTGTGTTTATGATAGAGAAGGCAGGATCAAAGAAATGTGCCTTGCACTTGGCATGGAAAGTGGTGAGGTTTGTAATGGTCTTTAGTTCCTAGAAATGTTAATTCCATAGTCTCAGACCAGCCCCTGTGAAAGTTCTGTCTCCTACACAGATCAGATTTACTCTGACTGTAGAGAGTTCAATTGTACCAGAGGAGCCTAGCTGTTGACCATGGTTTTTATCCCAGAGCTTTCAGCAGTCTTTTACGTATCCTGGGCCCAAGACATGGAGCACTATGACGATAAGGATTGAGACTTTAAACTTGATTTAAAATAAGAGGTGAATAAAAATGAGTGAATTTACTTATTCACTTATAAAAATAATAGGTGAAAAAATAGTATTTATTCTTCACCTCTCCCTAAATAAGTGTGCACATACTCCCACAAAGGTGAGAAGAAAAATAGTCTTCATATATGCTAATGGTGAATACAGAATAAAAAAAACCCATGGGTACCATATCAAAATTAAGTCAGAATAATTGTTTTCTTTTGACAATCATAACAGTGCAGGACATTCATTAGTAAATTGCAGTGAGATTATAGTCCTCATTCACAACTGTTTTAATCCTGTTTTATACAGCCGCAACTCAACAAAGTAAAAATCATATAAAACTGGAGTAATGCAGTGGTAAATCAGTGCTTACATTTTGAATCCACATTCATGCCAAAGTAATTCACTATGTCATGTCAGGAAACTGGGTGAACGCTCATTTGGGAACAAGTAATTTAAATGTTTACCTACTTCTGCATTTAAAATGTGCACTGGAGAAAATGAGCTAAGTCCACAAAGGGACTGAGGTATTGCAATGCTGAGTGGTGTAGCACCTAATTTTTTGGAGCCCTGTCACCCAGTGTAACCCACAATTCCATGTAGGTGCCCATGCTCCTATACTGTGCATGGGGACAGTTAGGCACCTAAGAATGAGATCTGCAAAAGTGAGCATGTTGACTGGGGATCCATCTAAGACAGACAGTGGGAAATAGCAAGAGAGGGGTGGGTTTGAAAGCTCCATCCCTCAAAGGGAGTAAGGCACCTAGGTCTGGGCTAGAGGGAGGCACTTGTCTCTGCTTCACATTCTCAGGCATGGGCCCTCACTTGGACTTAGGCCATGTCTACAATGGGTGATGGGGAGTTGACCTAAGATTAAAAACTTCAGCTAGGCAAATAGCGTAGCTGAAGTCAACGTATCTTAGGTCAACTTACCTAGGTATCCTCAGGTGGTGAGTCGACTGCTGCCATTCCCCTGTTGACTTTGCTTCCACCTCTCGCGGTGGTGGAGTTCCGGAGTTGACAGGGAGAGTGCTCAGGGATCAATTTATCGTGTCTACACTAGATGCTATAAATCAATCTCCGATAGATTGATTTTTACCTGCCAATCCGGCGGGTAGTGTAGATGAACCCTTAGGCACATAAGCTGTTTCTTGCAAAACTGCTGAAAGAGGAAAGTGCACATGCCTAGTGGGTGCTTTATAAATTTAAGCCCAGTGATTAGAGCACTCACTCTCAATTTGAGAGACCTAGGGTCAAACCCACTCTGTGGTGTGTGGAGAAGTGATCTGAATTTGGGTCTCCTCTGCCCCTCAAGAAAGAGTCCAAACCACTGGGTCATGGGGTGTTCTGCATCCAGGCTTTCTCATCTCTCCTGTTGGAGCTGCTCCATTGTGTATAAAAATTAAATAGTCATTCATTGGGCCAGAGAAGGAGAGAGAATGACTGAAGTCATTATAACCCTCATCTGGCTTATGAGGGCCTCAGGTTCCAATCTCTCTGTTTCAATGCATAGTTAATTATTTATACAAAGTGGAACAGCTTCACAAAGACAGACCAAGAAAATCTTGCCCCAGAACTCCTCATAGCCCAGTGGTTAGCGCACCCCCTTTTGAGATGGGGGAGATTCAAGTTCAAACCACTTTTTCCCATTAAGCAGAGAGGGAGTGGTTAGAGCACTCACATGGTCTCCCACATCCCAGATGAGTGCTCTAACTACTGAGCTAAAAGTCATAGGTGTAATATGGAGTTAGGAGTGCTCTGAGCCTATATGATTGGGCTCCGCAGACAAAATGGGCAGACAGGTCTAGTTTGAGGATCCTTCTGAGGTTTGGGTGTGAGATAGGTGCCCAGACTCAGGTGACAGTGCACATGCCTAGTGGTAAAACTTAAGTGTCTAGGGACTTTTATGATGGAAATATAGGGGCCTATAAACTGTGGCCACCTATAAATAGAGCCCTACAAAATTCACAGTCTATTTTGGTCAATTTCATGGTCATAGGATTTTAAAAATTGTAAATGTCATGATTTCAGCTAGTTAAATTTGAAATATCATGCACTGTAATCGTAGGGATCCTGACCCAGAAAGGAGTTGTGGAGGGTCTCACAAGGTTATTGTAAGAGGGTGTTGCAGTACTGCTACCCTTACTTCTCTGCTGCGGCTGTTGGCAGTGCTACCTTCAGAACTGGGCAGCTGGCAAGCAATGGCTTCTGGCTGGCAGCCCAGCTCTGAAGGCAGAACCACCACCAGCAGCAGTGTAGCATGGTCTGGTATTGCCACCCTCACTTTTATGCTGCTGCTGGCGGGATGCTGTCTTCAGAGCAGGGCATCTGGCCAACGGCAGGCACTCTCCGGCCACCCAGCTCTGAAGGCAGCACAGAAGTAAGGGTGGCAATAGTGCAACACCCCTAAAATAACCTTGTGACCCCTCTGCAACTCCTTTTGGGTCAGGATCCCCAGTTTGAGAAACTCGACTCTTCCCTGTGAAATCGTTATAGTATAGCGTAAAAGCACACAACGGATCAGATTTCACGAGGGGAAACCAGATTTCATAGTCTGTGACACATTTTTCATGGCTGTGAATTTGGTAGGACCCTACCTATAAAGTTCCATGGCAGCTAAGCAGGGGTTTTGTGGGTCTCAGTGGTACCTAAATGTTGAACTTAGGTGCCTTAAATGACCCGTAGGCGTCTAAGTCCTTTTCTAGATCTAGCTGAATAGTCACATGTTCAAGTGGTTTAGTCTTTGCTTTTCCTTTTTACTGTAACTTAGGTAAGCAGATTCCTTAGTAAACAGAATTTTTAAAAGGTTTCTGGACCCTGAGTTTGAGAGATTTGGGTTCAATTGTGTGGCTGTAGCTGATCAGCTTTTAAAACATTTGTTCCTTAATGCAACATGAAAGTTATTTATAGCACATTACAATCAGTAATCATAGGCCAGTAGGAAGTTGTGGCATAAAGTCAAATTGCAGTGGAATTATAGTTTTAGATCTGAATAAATCGTAGAAAAACAAATTTCCTTGCATTTCAACTCAAACCTCTTTAAACACCTTTAAATACAAAAGGAAAGGATTTTTTTTCTTGCTGTACCTTTCTTCTTTGCTTTCCATTAACACCAAACTTTAGCAGCAAGAATATTCACAAAAGCAAATTTTAAACACAAATGATCAAATATTCAGCACACTTTTTTTTATGGCCCTGATCTCACAAAATGTTTTTGGTGGTTGGACCCCTTACAATGTACTTTTGACTTCAATGGGGCTGTGCATAAGAATAGGAGTCCATTGACCTAGATTTCATTGCGGGATTGGGGCCTGAGTTGGAAAAGTTAAGAAGTAGCCAGAACGAAGGTAGCATTAATTTGGAAGACCTTTTGATCCTTAGCCTGGCTTTAAGCCAAGTTTTTTCCAGCTTGCAGACAAGCACCTTTCATCAGAATGAGGATTAACCATAGGCAAGGATCTTTAGGAGACAGACTCCAGCATTCTTTTGTTTTGGTTTCCCCCCCCCTCCTCTCTGGGGATTATGAAGGGATGAAGCATTTGAAATATAATAATTTCCTCCAGCTTCATGGGGACTTTATGGCAATGAACATTTGAAAAAACATGCATGGTCATGCTCTTATTGTTTGTTTGTTGCTAGACAGGAAAAGCAAATGTTTTACTTGCAAACTAAGCCTGCAATCTGGCAATTGACTGCACAGGAGTGGAGCTAGCCTCACACCCATAGATCCCCATTGATGTCAATAAGTCTCTATGTGATGTCAAGGGTCTGCCTGTGTGGTATTAAGTACACAATCAGCACCTTCAGGAGAAGAAAGTGATCTACAGAGGAAAAATGCAAAAAATTGAAATAATATCTTCAAAAATACTAATCCTAGAAAATACTGACTTTCCTTAGCTACTTGCAAATATAATGTTTAGAGATGGGGGGAAATCACTTAAACATGATCTTTTGGAGTGTTAATTCTTTATAGTATTTGCACGAGCAAAATGCTGCAATTCAGGAAACTTTCTTTTTTTCACCCACTTAAATACCAATTCTGCAAACTGACCCATGAGAGCCGACCCCTGTACCTATCTGCCTATAGCCTCACTGATTTCATTGTGATTCAGCCTAGGTATAAGTGGATCATCTTCCATCCTATTTCAATGCCAGTTTTTCCTACAAATCTCTAACAAGAAAACTCCACTGGTGGATAACAAAGTTTAATAATGAATGTCTTAAACATTTCTAGGATCTGCTGTCAGTCATCCTCTACTTTCCTTATCTCATTATATTTTTGTCTTTAAAAGTCGCAATTTCATTAACTAACCAACAAGCCCCACTTTAAAATTCGACTAAACATCCTGCTTCGGTGTATTCCAAGTGCTGCACAAAAGAGCTGGTAGTGGGACTTCTGCCCAGTCTCTTTCTTGGTCTCTGGAATGCTGCAGGTGCACTTGTTAGATTTAAGGGCAAAGCGTTAAATAGTATCCTCCTTTGTGACATACTATAGCAACTTATCAATTTGCTTTCATTAGTTTGTGGCACTTCCTACTCAATAAGCTGCTATTGTACTGCCTCTAACCTGATCTGGGGAGCACCACCAAGCTGTCAACTCATCAACCTCTGAAAATGGAGAGTTAATCTTTTCAGGTGACTTGTTTCATTTCCTGTTGCTCATGTAAAACCCAAATATTTAGCTACTGCAAGCACTGGGTTCTCCTGTTGGGTTCCACTGATTAAGTAGCACAGATTATTCCCTCTTTTAACATTCTATCCACTGATTCTTCCCACCCTATTTTTTTCCTCTTGAAACTTTATATGGTCAGTTGGGTGAATGGAGCCTTATTTCCAGCGTCATAATGGGACACATTGCTAAGCCAGTCTATTCGAGCTTATAATTAAATTTACTAAGCACTTAATTTTTGTGTGTCGCATCTAGAAAGTCAAATTCATTTTCCATTTTCTCTGCTTTCCTCAGATTTTTTGTTCTCATCGATGGCTTTGATTCCTACAGTGTGAACCTGTCACAGTGAAAGATACTGTAGGGACAGAGTCCCATTATTGTAAGCCTTTGACATCTTTGCAAGGTCTATTAAACATCACACACAAAGAAAATCCCACATAACAGTTTATTTTGATAATTGTTACGCTTGTTTTAAGATTGTATTTTGTGCCTAGATGCCCCCTTAATAGGTGCCCTTAGATAGACAGATAGTCAGTCTCTCTCTCTCTAACTCAAATTAAAGAGCATTTTAAAATATATCTACTTTTCTCTCAATGGAAATAAAACACATACCACCTGCAACAAAACAGGTGGTGCCAGCTGTAGACAGTTATAAACTAAGACTAAAGTAAAAAAGATTTCACTAGAGTGATATAACACACAGTTAAGTCTATTTTGTGGCATGTAATCATTAGAGCAAAAGAGGCAAAACCTGGGTCTCTGTTCCTCTCTCTTTGAATTCCATGCAGATGTGTGTGGTTGTCTGGAGAGGTTTGCCTGGTTTGGGATTTTTGTGTGCTTTGTTCAGAGGCCAATCTTGGAACCTTGATCCTGCAATGAGCTTTGTGTGGGCAGACCGGTGTGCTTCTGTGGCGCCCCACTGAAATCAAAGGACCCAGATGCCCACCCAGAAGGAGTTCATTGCACAGAGTTAATTGGGGAACAAAGAACAGACCAGGCATGCCAGGGTGGGTAAATACAGCCTAGATACTTGAGGAAAACTCATGAATCCCTATATCAACCTGCGTACTGACCCTTTGGAGATTTTCTTCTGCAGGGCACTAAAAACATGTAAAATATTAGAGAAATCTAATGCTAAAAATGAGAGACATCCTATTTCCTGGAAATGTACATTGAATCTGTTTTCCGGTGGTTTACAATTTAGATCAAGAGAAGGAGCTCGTACAGGTGCAGAATCACATGACTGAATAGAAGGGGAGTCAGAAGTTAGGGAAAGTGTTTTGCCTTTCTTTCTAATGAAACAAGGAATTCTGGGAAGCTACAGTAAAATCCCCTTGGGGAATGCAGGCTGACCAGGCCTGCCAATGCGGGTGGAAGGGAAGGGGGTCAGTTGCCCAGGGCCCGGCGATTGAAAAGGGCCTGGGCAAATGAGATAGATATGTACTTTTTTAATTAAAAATATTATTTAATAAAAGAAAGAAATCAGTTTTATGCTGCAGCTGCTCTGTACGATCCCTCATTGTGACAGTAACAGTTTCCCAGAGCGCTGCTGCACCCTGCTGGTCTGGAAGTCTTGCAGAGCATTAGCAACAGCAGCCTGGGAACCGCAGCGCTTGTTGCCTCCTCTGGCTGCTCAGGACCCGCTGTGCCTGCCGTGCTGGCTTTCTGGCTGTAGGGCTGAGGACAGGGAGACTTAAAGAGAAACAAGCTTCCTGTGCACAACCAGACTTCCTCCCCCAGGGCTGCAGCTCCTCACCAGACACAAGCCAGCAAGTTCAACCACCCAGCTGGGCTGCCCTAATTTTGCAGATAGGCAGCCAGGGCTAAGCCCCGCCCCACTGCTACTAGCATTGGCCGACGAGCTGCTATCACGAGTGCAGGATAAGGGGCCATCTCACTCAGCCAGAGAACAAGATGTGGGTTTTCCCTTTGCTCCCGACCATATCCTTGAAGATCTGGTAGATGTGGCGCACCATGCGTACTATCTCCTCATTGCTCTGGGTGTTGGTATCCCACAGCACCGGCAGCAAAAGTATTGTGTTGTATACTTAACTTTGTTGGTCATATTAATTGACATCTTGTATGTCAGTTTTTTCCTTGTCTTTAGATTACACATGAATCATGAGTAGGTATTTAATTAGCCTACTTGATACTTTAGGTGTTTTCTTACTTGGTGCTTCTTTAAATGTTTTATATATTAATTAATTTCATTCCATAATGTATTTATTTAATTTAAATGTATAATTCAAAATAACAAATTCTACATCTTATATTTAGGCTCACAATTTGTTTAATACTGGTGCTGTAATTGGAAAAAAAATTACTAGATCAAGCAATGCCACAACTTATGCATAGTGGGTTCTAATCTGTTATCACTACCATAAAAAGTAGTGTCGTAAACCTCAGCCATCCCTTTCTAGGGGGGATCATTGATTGTTCTGCCCTGGGGCCCACAATTGCTATGAGAGGGCCTGAGCCTGACTTAGATTGTCAGTGGGAGGGGAGATTCCTATTGCAGTTGAAAAGAACTTCTGTGCAGTTGTTTTGGAAATTTCAATCATAGCAAAAATGTCTGAAATGCCAAAGTGGACTTAGTTGACATATATTAATTTTATCTCCTCATACACTTCTCCTACTTCTAAGCTATTATTCTGTAAAGTAGGCTTAGAATGTTGCTTGAAACGTTGGCTCTCTCCTATCACAAACTTAAAATGAAAAGGAAAGACAGCAAGAGAGCGAAAGAGAGTTATGAGAGGGTGAGTCAAAAAGCAAGCAGACGCGAAGGGAAGCAGGATACAGTTATATTAGGCCAGCTATAGAATTAGAAAGCCCCATTTACAGTGCAGGAAAGCACTTTTCCCTTGTGAATACCATGCTAGTCCATAACCTGCATGTTATCTCACAGACCTTCAAGGTCTCTAGGTTTGGGTTGTAAATAAGAGTTTGAACACCATGCTTATAATGGGTTTCATTCCTTTTAGAACTCACTCTGACAACGCTCTTTGCTATAATATATTAATACAGTCATGTTAACCTGAAGACATAACTGTGACGGCACAAAACTTGATGTGCCCCCAATGAGCTGTCGTTTCATGCTACTCTTGGGCCTCAAAAGCATTGTAGTTTACAGTGGGAAAAACCAGTACATCAATTATACAATGCTGAATACCCATGGAAGCATGCTAAAAACACTAACATTTTGTACCAAATAAATTCTCGGTAACAAATATTATTGCAACAAATATCAAAGGAACGTAGAAGTACTCAGTTATGTCAGAATTGCTTTTCCATTGACTTTTGGAGCACCCTATAATCCTCCCTATATATCAGTTTAGAAACACTGAAGCCTCCTTTATCACAACCAGCTGACCGAACCTCAGCTGCTCTTTAAAAATAAAAACACATGTTTTCTTAGTCATTCCATGTGGCGATCCATTTAGTTGCTCTCTGCCACTAGCTTATGATGCCAAATCTACAGTTTTATGGAGCTGCAGTAGCTGTTTCATAGATGAAGGTGAAGCTAGCTTTCAGTCAAAGTCCCATTTTCACACCTACCTCTTCAACTGCCCCCAAAAAGGAGCCTGATCCTTTGAAGTTTCATGTGCCTCATCTCATTCTATGATTTTTTTTTTCCTTCTGGGATGTTTGGTAAAATGGAGAAGAGGAATTTGAAACACATGGTGTTTCAAAACATTCCATCATTCACTTTGGAACATTTTCCTAACTTTCTTTGGCTTGTCATACCTCAGGACTTGGCCCACAAGCTCCAAATTTGTTTTGTTTTGTTGGCCTTGTTAAGAAGTAGTGCCTTTTAGTGTCTTTGGGCAGGTTATATATAAGGTAAATCTTTATAAAGATATACTAACCTTCTGTTGACCCCAGGCTTTTGTTCGGCAGCAAATGGGCTGAGCTAGATGACCCTGCACATCTGCACCCAACAAGTAGTGATGAGAAGCTGTACTCTACCACGAGACCCCTCCCTTGTGGAGGCTCACAAGGATCAGTTCTCTCTACTGTCCTTTTTAACATGTAGATCCAGTGATTTATTCCTTTGTCACTTCTCTACTGAACTACAGCAATGCAACATACCCGAGCATGAAGACTTCACACTTTAGAAAGCTACACTTGACACAGAACACTATATCACATCTCCTCAGAAACACTCAGAAGCCTGTATTCTGCTCCCTATTCTGGCTTCCCTTAGATAATCAAAAAAAATTCATGGTCTTGGTCCTCATCTTCAAGGCCCTCCATGGCCTGGTCCCAGGATATCTAAAAGATGATCTAAAATTCTGGGATGAAGACCATGGCCAACAACTGTACTCCTCTGAAGCACACTGTGCTACTCTACAATATGGGCAAAGCTTTTCAATGCAGGAGACAGAGCTTTCTTGGAGACAGTTTGAGACTGTGGAATGAACTCAGGAACCATTGCCAACCTTGCCACCTTCTGCTCCAAATGCAAGGCACATTTCATTGACCTTGCCTTCTCTAACATAGACCTATAGCAACATTTACATGTGTAAAATCCAAAACAAAACACTCTACTGCACACACTTCTCCCCCTGGGAGAGCATGAGAGAGCAAACAACATGACAGATGTTGGTCACATTGCTTAATGCATTACTGGAAGGAGTTCAGATACTACTGTGATGAGCGTGATACAAGAGCCTATATAGAACAAAGTAGATGATGAATGGAGGAGGATAAGACTCTGGCAGGGTATGTGAGGGATGAAGACTACATAGAGCTTCTCATGGCATGGAAAGAGAGTAAAGAACTGTGGATTAGAAGAGCAGAGACAGGTCAGAGAAGTTATGGGGGGATGGAAGGGATAGTCACAGGACTAGGGAAAAGTGTGGTGGTGTTTTGAAGCGGTAGAATTTTTGTATTAATTATATGATAAGGTGTTTTTTAAACTCCAGTGAAACACACTTTCAGTCTTAATTCTTTTTTAGACTATGTTTATTAATTATGCTGAGAATAATAATAATTACCCACTTCACAGGGATATTGTGAGGATTAGCAGAGGGTTGCGGCAATGGGCTGGTTTGACCGTATTGAACTTGCTGCCCTTGCACCTGCAATGTTACAGCACAATGTCTTTCAGAGATAGTCCATTTGCAGCTTTAGGCAAATCTGGGTCTAACCATGTCATTTGCTTCCTCAGCCCTTCCCTTCACTCCACCTGCACTGTTCTCGGAACTCCCAGGAGAGCTGCTGCTACAGCTGACAATGCAGCATGATGAATTTTTTTAATATGCTTCCAATATTCATAGAGTGGAGAATAAGAGAAAATGAGTCATCCTTATCTATTGCCTGAGACAGAAGAATGCTGACAACTGTGTACATTGGACATATTCCTAACAAACAGTTTCGGACTAGAGCTAGTTGGGAATTTTTTAACAAAATGATTTTTATTGAAAAATGCCAATTTGTCACAAGTTGAAATGTTTTGTGGGAAAGGAGCAGTTTTGACAAATTTTTTAACTGAAAAAAAATTTTAAGGAAAAGTTTTGAAATTGTCTCAAATGTTTCATTGCAAAATTTTCTGAACAAAAAATTCTGGTTTTCTCATTCAAAATGCTTTTGGTTTAAAAATTTAAGTTAATTATAGTAAAAAACAAGAACAGTCTCTGGGTGCTTTTATTTCTCTATGCTGGATGCTGATATTGGAACAACAGACTCTGTCTTTGTCTCTTTGGCAGAATAAACATTTGCTCCTTGGTCAGACACAAAAAATGTTCATCATCCCCATGAGAAATGAATCTCATGTCTCCAGTTTCTCCATGCAGCGCCCTTGACAGGCTCTTCCAAGTACAAGCTCTACGAAATGCTTTTCTGCAACACTTCTCCAGTTGCCCGTGCTTTCTGTACACCCAGTTTGAATTGTGCTGCTTCTCCCAGAGGATGTTCTGGAAGGGGTCCAACTGACCTGTGCTTTTTTCTCTTCAGCTTCTTTATCAGCACATTGAACCCATTAAAACCTTAGCCACATTGAATCCAGATTGTGCTCCAATGTGGAAAATGTAGATCTGATTTGTCTCCTGTGCATCAATTAAGCTGGGCTGAATTTATCTGACACATCGAGAGTGGGTTTTACATTGATAAAGCTAAGAGTGGATCTTCTTGACATAGGATTCATTTAGCTATTGGCACAGCTTTTTTAGCTTCTCCAGTCACTTGAGAATAACGAGAATGAAATAATAATGATAACAGGAACAGGAGGGAAACTGTGAGGCCAGTTCTGGTCCCCATGCCCTGTTGTACATGGGCTGTTGATGTACTGCAGCTGTCTGAAGGAGAACTCCCCAGAGCAGGAGAAATGTAGGGCTGACATATGTGGCTTCATACTGCCTTTTTTGCTGCCTCTGGCATAGACTGCTTGGCAAAGTTGATGCCAGGAGCAGGAGGGGGAGTGTCAGATGCAGGAGCACTACACGGAGTCTGGTACTTCACTCTGTTCAGTATCCTCTCTCCCATTGTAGCCAGTAACAGCTGCTTCAACGGAAAGTGAAGAAAACCTGGAGGCAGCAGTTTTAGAATAACCTGCCCATGAGCTTATTCATCAAGGTAGGATGGGGATCCAAGGTAGAAAATTAGACAGAAAGGAAAACAAAGAGAAAATTAACTGAAGATGGAAGAAGAGAATAAGAAAAAAAAAAAAAGAAAAGTAACTAAGAGATTTGGAAGGAAAGATAAATCAAGGTAAAACACAACTTTAATGTTAATGGCCCAGCGAGGTGGGTGCAAACCAGAACTTCCATTTTGCTGCTTGGCAACTGACCATTCCTGAAGCACTTTGAGATGACGGATAGAAGCCACTATACCAGCAGGAAGACATTACCATTATTGGATTAGTTTTTCAAAAATAACAAGTGATTTGAGATGCTTCAATTTTTAGATGATTGACCTGAGACAATTTAGATGGGCCTGATTTTCAGAAAATAATACCCCTTTAAGGCATCTCACACTGAACACCCAAAATCACAGGTCACTTTTGAAAATGTAGGGCATTATATGTAAACTGTAATTCAGAACACAATCCAGGCTGCATATCTCAAGGTGTTCATTACCCTTAGATCATTCAGATAACTCAGATTTCAGGTTATGCCTGAAAATACTAACATGACTGAGGTGTGCTAAATTTCACAGAAACTCACTGTCTATTGTTTCTTATTGCTCAGATGAAGGACAAACAATGATTCCTGGAAGTGCAAAAGCAATGCAGGGCTGTATGTGGTTTACCATATCCAGTGGACCAGAACACAGAACAAAGAGCAGGATATTGTAAATACAGAGGGTGTACATGTAGCAGAGGGAAGATGGGAGGAGGCTAAAGAGGGTGGAGGATTGATTAGGTTCCGCTAGCTTGGTGGTGAGTTTCCATGTCTGATACTTTCTGACTATAACTCACAAATGCCCTTTCTTTGATCTTGTTACACTGGAAATCCAGCTAATGTTGCAATTTGAAAGCTTGTGGGTTTTTTCATTATGTCACTACCTATCACTGAGTAAAAGAAACAATGTGTTTTGTTTTAAATTAATGATTGTTCATTACTACCATGACTCTGAAAATTTTCCTATCGAGGCTCTCTTTGTAAGGTCAAATCTTTGACTATTGTTTAAATAAGGAGCGTTTCATTGAACTTTTTGTAAAAGAAATGTCTTTCCTTAACCACAATAAAAATAGCTTTTGTGGTGGTGGCCTACCTGAAGAAAGTTGGTGGTCTCAGTCCAAGAGTCCACATCAAAAGAGACACCCTCAAAACAAACACTCATTGGCATTCTTAAAGTTAGTGTCAGCAGAAAGGCCAAAGCCCAAATGAGAACGGTGATTGCACTATTGTATTTTCTCACTGCTATTAACAGTGGCCTGACTGGAAAGTTCTATGGCACATTGGTGAGGAGGAAAGGGAGTTGGAGCTGTCATTACTTATCCATTTCTCTGGGTAAACTGAGGTTTTAGGAATCTGATTTAAGAATTACAGATAATAATTAATATTTTAAAAGTTAGATCAAAAACTGCCAATTGTCCACCTCACTAGTTTGGGTAACCATATGTTACTGTTACCTTTGTTCTCCTTACACCTGGCCTTCTATTTTGCCTTCTGTTGTGTCTTGTCATAGATGAACTTGCTAATTCTTTAGGGGCAACCTTAATTTTGACATTTCCTAACTTTCTAGTGGTGAACTTTGCAACCTTAATAATATTTTAATGTAGTTTTATTTTCTTTTTAGTGTTTCTGTGTTGTATATATCATTTCGCCGTTTTCTGAGATTATGAACAGGCGCACAGCTGAGTAAATCAGTGAATATGACTTGACTTTAGATATTCATCTTAACCTTTTAGAGATGGATTAAGAAGATGAGCTTTATCTTGTCTTCCAGGTGCTTAAATGGATAATATTTATCTTTCCTTGCACAAATAGCAAGGTCATTGCTTATTTGTGGAGAAAAGAAGAGACTGGAAGCTGAGGAGAAACCTCGGGTTGAGCAAAAAGAAAACCTTGTAGAAAATGTGACTGGCAACATTTTGGAGCCTGAAAGGTTTTTGTTGCTAACTAACTTCTCTCAGTGGAAAAAAAATCAAGCAGTGGAGATTTGGGATTTAAAATGAAAGTGTCATAAAGTGTTACTATTGAGAAGGCAGGCTCGGCCAGGTTTTTGAAAACTTCCCAAATCTTCCCTTCTTTTTGACAGCTTCTCAGATAACTCACATGGCGAGTCAGACATGTTGCTGCAGCAAGCACCAGGTGGAAAAAATCAAAGTAACAGTCTGTTGCAAGGTTCTTGTTAGCATGGCAAGTTTCATATTGACACCTGGCATGCAGACGCACAGTTGTACACACGCACACTGCACGCAACCCAGCATTTAAATAGCCGTTGATAGTGTCTATCTGCCTAAGCAATTGCTCCTCTGCATAATAAATACATGATATTTAATAATGAAAATGAGGGAAGAATAGATTGTTTAAAATGCCAGTATTGTTGGTGAACTTCGAACTTTCTTTGTCTTGTGTTACAATGAAAATGATACATTAGGGGCCAGATCACAAATCCCTTACTTGCACTGGTGAGTGTTTACTCATGCGAGTATTTCCCATTGAAGTCAACAGAAGTATTCATGTGAATAGCTGCTCATCAACATGAGCAGCATCTGGCCTTAGGCAAGAGGAGCTCTTGCGGCTCCCACCAAAGTCAACTGGAATTGTGGGTGCACAGGTCCTCTGAAGGTCAGGCCCTAAGTTATTACACCTGACACTTCAAGCTGTGCATGGGGAGGCTAATACATACAGTGCAGTCAAATATTTTCTTTCTTCTGATTTGCACTACTGGTCAGAATTGTCAGGCTCCATAGTTGCCAAAATATGGCTTTGATGTGTCATTTCTCCTAGCTAGGTATTTAAAATGAATCTAAATAAGCTGCTTGTTTCAGTGGTTCAGGGAATATGATTCAAGAATCATATTTTAAGAGGAAAAAAATCTTAAGATTTCATTGCAGGCATAATTGCCAAGCTGCCAAGTTAGAGTGCCTCATTCTTAGGTATTTTAAAAACAGAGTTTGTAAAAAGGCCTCAGCTATGGTTCTAATCAGCTGACAGGTTCCCACCAGCCATCCCTATGCCAGCTGGCTCATGTATTCACAGACTTTCTTGGCAAATGGTCAAATACAACACACATTTTAAGCAGCTGGATTAACCTAGGGATTCTTACCAGAACCTTTTCATCTGTTTTTCAGAGATAGACCACTGCCATTTAATTATACTTTAACTGAATGAAAAAACAAGTCAATACCTAATTAATTGGGGTTAAAGCAGACCTGTAAGGTTGCACTCAAGATTGTGAATTATGACATTAAAAGAAAAACCTTCTTCATTTTAACTGCATTTTTCCATGTATTTTTGCTTCTTTTTCTTTCTCCTCTTGTTCCTCTTCTTCTTCCTTTTTTTTTTTTGGTATAACTTCACATGGGAAACAGAAAACAATTAAACTGGTGCCTTTCTTTGGTAATGGGCTTGTTCTGTAATAAAAATGTTGCTGCTTCATCTGCAGCAGAGAAGCCTATTAAAGGAGACTGGAATTCTCACAGCTTTACATCATTTAGCATGCAGTTCTCTTTTATTTTCTGTCTGAGATTATAATCAAAACAGTAGTAGTCTTTCTTAAAATTTCACAGTCTACATCATGATAGTGTTTGCAATGTTTTAAATGAGGACCATATGTTCCTCCTAAACCTATTTAACAGTTGTAACCAGATGTTTGAACAAATTACGAAGGACAGCTCTACTAACTTGTCCTAATGGTTACATATATAATGCTTGCTTACTAGAGATTATGCCACTCCTCCAAAATGTTGCTGCTGCCTGAAAAGGGCCTAGGAGAGAAAAACCTTTTGTGGGAAATGTTTATCAAACCCATCATCTTCATCCTCATCCCGTCCAGCAGCCACTCAGTTTACCACACCATAACTAGGGCTGATGTTAAATCACGAAGAACTTACACAGAGAGAAGAGTTTATTCTTTTCTGGGTCCCATCTATTCAGTCCTGATGAATGACAGGATAATTCATTGCATCAGAATCTGTCACCCTTCCTTGGATATGTTGTAATTCTGGTCCAGACTCACAGCTGAATATACTCTTAATATCATTGACAGCTGGGCTCTATCCATTCACATGATTTGAGTGTCCTGGGGTTAATAAAGAATTCTTTAATGTTAAATGCTTTTGCTGTCTGAACTATGTGAAACAGACAAAACTCAAACAGGCAAATAACTTCTCTTTCATAATGGATGATTAAGTTCACTCAGAAAAATGTAGTATATTTCCTTCCAACTATTTAGCTTACTTTACATCTGTTTCTGTGACAGAGCTGGTGCTTATGACTTTTTTCACTTTATGACTATATTTATTTTTTATGTGACAGCAACTTGTGTCCTCTTTTACTTTCAAAATTTGCTCTTTCTTCCAGGAGTATACCAATATTGGAATATTTCTGGGAATGACCAATGCTGGTGAATTAATTTACCTGTCATTGGATATTTTTCAGATGAATTCATTTGTGTGGCGATTTAAAAGTAAGAAAACTGAGTTTCTGAAATAAGGTAATACAGATGAATTGATATATGGCAACAGTATCCAAGATCAAATTCAGTCTGCTTCCTTGAAAATTCCTCTAGGCTTCAATAGTGTTTTGCATAAGTAAAGTGAACAGGATTTGCCCCTCTCAGTGTTTTATCTTTAAGTGTATTTATTTCTTGGGGTGAAGCAGTTAAGGACTGAGGATTTGGGGTCTGACTGCACACTCCTTAAAGTAAAAGAAAAGCTTTCCACTGAGCTCAATAGGCATTGCACCAGGCCCTACAAGTTTGGAGCTCTCTGTTTAACAATAAAGTAGCTGTAATCGCTATAAATTTCAGATTGAATCTATGTCCCGTTGGGTTGGCATATGGATTGCTGCCCCTACAGTCCCATAATGCAGGGCTTCATCTCTACATTACTTGGGAGGTCCCCTGCCTTAGGAGTTCTTATCAGCAGAAGTCACATGAAGCAGAAAACGGGCTGAAATTGTCCCAACCCAGTGTTCGTAGCACACGTTTAAAGTAGAGTAACAGGGAGGGGATGGGGGAGAAGAAACCACTCTTTTTGGTTGGGAATCAGGGCCAGTCCTTTAAAAAATGTGGCAGTCCTATTGACTTCTGGATACCTGGCAGTCTTATAATATGGTATATAATTTGAGCTAACTTTGCTAGGTTTTAGCCCTTTATATTTACTTATCCAGCTTCTGCATTATTGTCCTGAGAAAAATATGTGACAAAAATTACCATCAACTGCAAAAGCAGCTTTTAAAAATTTCAAACCCATATCAAAAAAACTATTCCCCTTTACCAGTGAGCCTTGATCTGCTGCTATGTGTACATTAATTCAGAGAGTACTTCAGAGCACACTAATATTTAGAAACCTCCAAGTATATAGTGACAGATGCCATTTAAAAAAATTAAGGAAGAATTTTGATGAGACATGAATGAAAAAAACTGAAAACAGTCATCTTTTGAAATTGCATAGTCAATCTACAGTACAGGGAGGCTTTCTGAAAGTCCTTTGCATACACCCCTCTTTTGTAACTTGGAGGTGACCAGACCACCCTCTAGTGGGAGAAGTCTGCATTTCACTTTGCAATGGTTTGTCTTTTTAAACTGTGAAGAATGAAATCCTGCTACACTCTGCTTCAGAGGCCTTTTCTGATGAAAGATCAGATTACATTTTTCTGCCTCTGCCCATTATGGAACCAAGTCTATGTGATGCAAGGAAGGCAGGGGCAACTTTCTAAATGTACTAGAATCAGGCAATCCACTCAATAAAGGTTAGAAAGATTCAGAGACAAATATCTGTAGAATTGGGAAAACCACTTCTGCTTAGAACTGGTCATATTAAAAATATATATATATCTGTGAATAGATTTTTCAACAACTATTGGGGAAAAATCTCATGAATTAACTGACTTACCAATTATTATTCAGTTATCTCTAGATTGACTTAAATACAGAAACACATTAGAAACAATGTAGCTTGTGATTGACAGGGACTTCCCGGGGGGGGGCACCCTGGGCCAGATTCACAAAAGGACTTAGGTGACTATCTGCCACTTTAGGTGCTTAAATCCCGGAAGCATCAATGGTGAGATTCACAAAGCCCAGGCTCAGCTGCCTCTGAATGCTGTAGATGCCTAAACTTTCTCAGTGCCTAAATTTTTGCAGTAAAAGTTCCCTGTGTACCTCTCCTGCTGTCTGAGCACATGCACAGCAGTCCCAAACCAGGCATCCAGACACTTAAGCAATGCAGGAAGTGGAGGGAGACAGGCGTTCCTCTGCCCAGCTCTGCTGCAGGGCCTGACCTGGTAGACATGAGCAGAGCTCACCTATGAAACAGGCCTCTATGGAGACGTTATCGCAAAATGTCCAAAGGGGGAAGGGGAAAGGAAGACCCTTCATCACTCTTAGCTGTGTGGTTAGAGTACATTCTGCTCTAAAATAAACCAAGATGTCACACACTTTGTTGCTTTTTTGGGCTGCGTGTATTGCATACACCAGGGGCTCCTTGCATTCCTCCCTTCTACCCACAAGTTCCCTGTGTGCCTCCCTCTGTATCAGAGACTCCCAGCAAAACTCCCCCCTTCCCCTTGCATCTCCTCCCTCATGCCAGGAGAGCTGTGCGTCCCCCTTTTCCCTTGCAAGTTTATCTGTGTGTGTCCTCCATTTCCCCTATCCTCACACCAAGGTCCCCCATTCTCCACTATGCCAGGGGCTCTGTGTGCCTCTCATTCCCCCCTTACCTTCATGCCAGAGTCTCTGTATGCTCCCATTTCCCCTCTGGCACATGACAGGTGCTCTCTATGCTTTTTCATTCCCCCATGTCTACTTATTCTCCACTCTCCCATCTACCACATGTAAGGGCCTCTGTGTGTCCACCATGTCCCCCTTCCCTTACACCACTGTCCCCCTGTTTTCCCAATGCAAGGATCTCTGTCTCCTCCCATGCATTTTCCTTTCCCCTGATTCCTCCCTTTCACAATAAGGCAGAGGCTCTATGTGTACCTCCCCTTCCTCTCTCCATCACATGCCAGAAGCTCTTTTGATCTGGACAAGAGTTAAATAGTGAAGTGGCAAAATCTGCAGAGGATTCAAAATTACACATGATAGTTAAATCCAAAGCAGACTGCAAAGAGGTACAAAGGGATCCCACAAAACTGGGGGACTGGGCAACAAAATGGCAGATACAATTCAGTGTTGACACATGCAAAGTAATGTACACTGGAAAACATAAACCCAATTATACATATAAAATTATGTAAATTAGCTGTTACCACTCAAGAAAGAGATCTTGGAGTCAATGTGGATAGTTCTTGAAAACATCTGCTCAATGTGCATTGGCACTCAAAATAGTGAACAGAATGTTAGGAACCATTAGGAAAAGGCTAGATAATAACAGAAAATATAATGCTACTATATAAACCCATGGTACGCCCACACCTTGAATACTGGGTGCAGTTCTGGTTGCTCCATCTCAAAATAAAGATATCTTAGAGTTGAAAAAAGTACAGAGAAGGGCAACAAAAATGATTAATGGTATGGAACATCTATAGGAAGAGAGATTAAAAAGACAGGGACTTTTCAGCTTGGAAAAGAGCTGGGTAAGGGGTATATGTGATATAATAGAGGACTATAAAATCATGAATGGTGTGGAGAAAATGAATAAGGAAGTACTGTTTACTCCTTGACATAACACAAGAACCAAAGGTCAACCAATGAAATTAATAGGCAATAGGTTTAAAGCACCTGACATTAGCTATTGTCAGAAGACAAGATACAGGGTTAGATGGATCATTGTTTTGATCCAGTATAGCTGTTCTTATGTTCTCTCATTTCACCCTTCCTTCCACTCATCTCTTCCCCACCATGGCAGGGGATGTGTGTGCCCATCATTCCTCTCTCTGCCATATGCCAGGGTCTCTCTGGGTCCTTTATGCCTCCCTCCCCTATATCATTGTCCTCCTTCACCACCACCACATCACACCCCAATGCTTGAGATATCTACGTGCTGCCATCTGCCCCTTTCCCTATGTTCCCCATGCCTCCTTCTCCTGCATACCAGGGATCTCCATTCTCTCCTCCATGCCAGGGGCTGTGTGTGTGCCCCCCATTTTCCCATTCCCTCCATCATTATTATTTCTTTTCTTTCTTTCTGGGAGATAAGTCATTCAGGTGTCTTTTTGGAACTGATCAGATGTAACATTAAAAAGTTATAGACACATTACAGACAGACAGAGGAATGCCATTGAGTTATGTGTGAGACCTCACTTTGCTCAGCCAATAACAATAATGATAATAGTAATTGTAATCCAAATCTTTTGCTTTTTTTAAGGGTTCTCAATTAACTCAAGCAATTAACTCAAACTAAAGTAACTTGATTTAAAAATTAATTAAAATAAATTGCAGTTTTAATCACAATGCTAAACAGTAATAGAATACCAATTGAAATATATTATAAATATTTTGGACATTTTTCTACATTTTCAAATATATTGATTTCAATTACAACACAGAATACAAAATGTACAGCACTTACTTTATATTATGATTTTTTAGTACAAATATTTGCACTGTAAAAAAGATAAACAAAATAAATAGTATTTTTCAATTACCTCATTGTAGTGGGGCTGCTGCTCCACTTCAGTAAAACAGGGGTTAAAACAGCCAAGGTAGGCTGATGGGAGTAGCAGCCACAGCCGTGGCCAGCTCAGTCAGAGCCCAGCTGGCCCTGATAAGTGGGCTGTGGGCCAGGAGCTGAAGAGTCTCTCTCCAGACCTGGAGGGAGAAGGGCTAGCTGTTTATGGGCAGGGTACCTGGAACTGGAGCAGTGCTGTGGAAGGTGTGGGGAGCTCCAGCCTGGCAAAACTCCCATGCTGCAGGCCTTGTCAAAGGTCCAAAAAGGTACTGGGGCTTCAGAGGGGCATCCTGGGACTAAGCAGAGGCAGTAGGTCCCAATCCCTTGCCAATGATGAGTGGCCATTACAGAGTGCAATCTGCCCCAGTCAGTGGGGGCCAGATGATGACTGGCAGTACTGAGGCAAGGTGGGTTTAGAGGGCTGGGGGTTCCCCAAGGAGGGGAGACCCAAAGTGAGGGGGTACTGCTGGGGGCAGAACCCCAGGGTAAGGGGCACCAGGGTCTGAGAGGGACACAGGGCCAGCAGCAGGCAAGCCCACCAGTCAGCAGAGGGCGCTCTGAATGCTAGAAAGAGCTAATTCCCTAGATGACCAGCAAGAGGTACGGTGGCAGTGAGTCATCACTTTGCTATACTCATACTGGTATTGTAATGCAACCTTTATCATGATAGTACAACTTATAAACGTAGATTTTTTAGTTACATAACTGCACTCTAAACCAAAACTATATAAAACTTTAGAGCCTACAAGTCTATTCAGTCCTACTTCTTGTTCAGCCAATAGTTAAGACAAACAAGTGTATTTACATTTATGGGAGATACTGCTGCCTGATTCCTATTTACAATTTCACCTGGAAGTGAGAACACGTTGTAGCAAGTGTTGCAAGGTATTTACGTGCCAGAAATGCTAAACGTTCTTATGCCCCTTCATGCTTTCAGCCACTATTCCAGAGGGCATGTGTCCATGCTGATGATAGAAGTGTTTCCTAATATCTCACTTAATCTCTCTTACTGCAGACTAAACCCATTTCTTCTGGTCTTACCTCCAGAATACATAGAGAACAATTGATCACTATTCTCTGTATAACACCCTTCACATATTGGAAGACTGTTAACTGGTCTCCTCTCAGTCTTAGTTTCTCAAAACTAAAGATGCCCAATATTTTTAACTTTTCCTCATAGTCAGGTTTTCTAAACCTTTTATAATATTTTTGTTCTCCTTTGGACTCACTCCAATCTTTCCACGTTTCCTAAAGTGTCGCACCCAGAATTGGACACAATACTTCAACTGAGGTCTCACCAGTGCCAAGGAGAGTGGGACAATTACCTCCCATGTCTTACCTACAACACTTCTTTTAATAAACCCCATAGTGTTAATAGCTTTTTTTGACACTACTTTGTTGTCTCCGATTCAATTTGTGATCCATTATAACCCCCAGATCCTTTTCAGCAGCATTACCACCTAACCAGTTAGTCCCCATTTTATTTTTGTGCATTTGATTTTTCATTTGTAAGTGAAGTACTTTTCACTTGTCTTTATTGAATTTCATTTTGTTGAATTCAGACCAATTCTCCAGTTTGTCAAGGTCATTTTGAATTCTAGTCTTGTCCTCCAAAGCACTTGTCACCCCTCCACACGTGGTGTCATCTACAATTTTTATTAGCAAACTCTCCACTCCATTATTCACATCATTAATGAAAATATTGAATAGTACCGGTTCCAAGACTGACCTTTGCAGGACTCCACTAGATACGCCTTCCCAGTTTGACAGCGAACCATTGATAACTATGCTTTGAGAATGGCCTTTCAACCAGTTGTGCACCCACTTTTTAGTAATTTCTTCAATAGCATTTCCCTAGTTTGATTATGAGAATGTCGTGGTAATGTGTCAAAATCCTTACTAAAATCAAGATATATTACATCGACTGCTTGTCGTCTATCCACTATGTCAGGAACCCTGTCAGAGAAGGACATTTGGTTTGGCATGATTTGTTCTTGACAAACCCATGCTGGCTATTCCTAATAACCTTATTTAGGTGCTTACAAACTAATTGTTTAATAGGTTTCTCTATCTTTCTAGATATTGAAGTTAGGCTGATTGGTTTATAATATCCAGGTACTCTTTGTGGGGGAGGGATAGCTCAGTGGTTTGAGCATTGGCCTGCTAAACCCACGGTTGTGAGTTTCTTACTTGAGAGGGCCATTTAGAGATTGGGGCAGAAATCTGTCAAGGACAGTGAGATTGGTCCTGCCTTGAGCAGGGGGTTGGACTAGATGACCAAGTGGACTAGATGACTAAAATATCCAAACCAGATATTCTAAATTAAACAAAAAAAAATGAGCCCCCTTTTGAGGACAGGTTTCTATGTTTGCCCTTCTCGAGCCTTCTGGGACCTCACCCATCTTCCAAGAGTTCTCGAAGATATTTGCTAATGGTTCCAAGATTACTTGAGTAAGCTCCTTAAGTATCCTAGGAATAATTTCATCAGGACATGCAGACTTGAGCACATCTGAATATTTAATCTAAATCTAATCTAAATATGCTGCTGCTCTCACTCCTTCCTTTCCTTACAACCATGAAATCTATCTTTCACCCAAATTCACTTC
The DNA here is from genome assembly GCA_007922305.1 of Dermatemys mawii. Taxonomy (NCBI): domain Eukaryota; kingdom Metazoa; phylum Chordata; order Testudines; family Dermatemydidae; genus Dermatemys; species Dermatemys mawii. The sequence goes on from ML677348.1 coordinate 6,782,307, forward strand.
CACCTTCAAATTAGCTACCAATTCCTTCCTGTTGATCAAAATCAAGTTGAAAAGGCTGTACCTCTGGTTACTTCCTCCACTTTCTGAGACAAAAAATTGTTCCCAGCACATTCCAAGAAATTACTGGAAATTTTGTGTTTGGCTGTAGTACGTTTCCAACAGACGTCTGGGTATTTAAAGTCCCACATTATTACCAGGCCTTGTGTTTTGGATATTTCTGTGTTTGTTCTAGAAATGCCTCCTCTCCCTCCTCTTCCTGATTTGGTGGTCAATAGTAGACCCTTACTATGACATCACCTCTATTTTTTCCCCTTTTATCTTTGCTCAGAGACTTCAACTTGTCTGCCTCCTAGTTCCTTATGGACCTCCGAACAAATGTATATATATTCTTAATATATAATGTGTATAGTCTTAATGTATAATGCAGCACTGCCTCCCTTTTAACCCTTCCTGAGTAAGCTATACCCCCCTGTAACAATATTCCAGTCATGAGGTTTATCCCACCAAGTCCCTGTGACACCAGTTAAGTCATAATTTAGTTTATGGACTAATATTTCCAGTTCTTCCTGTTTATTCCTCATACTCCTTGAATTTATGTATAGATATGTAAGATGTTGAGCAGATTCCCCAGATGACTTCTCTCTTGTTGGTCCTATGAACATAAGAAGACAAGAATGGCCATTCTGGATCAGACATATGATCCATCTAGCCCAGTATTCTGTCTTTCAACGGTGGCCAACGCCAGGGGCTTCAGAAGGAAAGAATAGAACAGGCAATCACTGAGTGATCCACTCTCATCTATTCCCACATTCTGGCAAACAGAGGTTACAGAAAGTTCAGAGAATGGTTTTGGATCCCTGTCCATTCTGGTTAATAGCTATTGATGGACCTATCCTTCATGAACTTATCTTATTCTTTTTTTTTACCTCCTTATTTAATTTCTCCACACAGGTCATGATTTTATAGATCTCAATCATATTCCTCTTTAGTCATCTCTTCCATGCTGAACAGTCCCAGTCCTTTTAATCTCTCCTCATATGGAAGCTGTTCCATACCCCTAATCATTTGTATTCCCCTTTTCTGAACCTTTTCCAATTCCAGAATATCTTTCCTGAGATGGGGCAACCAGATCTGCAAGCAATATTCAAGATGTGATCTTCCAAGTATTTTGTTATTCTATTTTTAATTATAATTTCAATCAATTTGCCCAGTACAAGTGTGAGTCTTATCTGGTCTGTCATTGCCTGGATCTCCCTACAGCCTTGTTTAAAGAAGCAGGCAAGTAGAATTTTGCAAAGTTGTTCAGATTCCAGGAAACCTCTTTAAAAGGTTACAGGCTGATGTCAATGATATGTTTATGGTGTAGGACAAGTTAATAGCTAAGAATATACAGTACTTATCTAATATCAGAATGGTTCCTTAGCCATTAGCTTCATAATCTCTGTTAATATATTTCTCAGCTGCCATTTGCCCAGTGGATGTTTGTTTCAATCATATGAAATAACTTATCAAGAAAAATAAAAGGAATGGCAAAACAACAGTGATATCCCAATCTTATATAATTTTTGCAACTATATGACTAAGGAAGTACTAACAGCCTTATTTCATATTTCCTGCATTTTTGATTGAATCCAACCTTCTTAATGGGTACATTTATTATAATTTGTATATGTGTGCTGAACACAAATGATTGTCTTTGCTGAGAGAACAGTAAAAACAATTTTCAGCAAAACATTGTTTAAATTTCTAAAATTAATTTTGACTTGGATCGCTTGGAAATACTTTTATGTTCTCTTTCAATGAATGTTCAGGCAGCTGAGTTTTATTAGTACAAACACTTGTGGAAAATGCATTTTACAGCTGAGCACTCAAACATCTGCAAAAGGCAAATTTTGAATTGCATATTCAATTCAAAATTTTAAATTCTAAAACCATGTTCTATTGGTTAGTGCTGTATTAATTTACACAGAAAAAAAGGACCCAAAGAATCAAAGGTGTTAATGTAACCTAGTTACTATACAAAATGAAAGAGTTTTAAACAATATTTTGGATCTGATGTGCAGAGACCTCAGACTGCTTAGTACCATGACAAACACATCATTTTAACCTTTTATTTAAGATACAAAAATAAATGAAAACAGTTAAAGCATTTGAAATATTAAGTATTAAGAAGGCTTTCATTTTAACAACACCTCTTGTTCCCTTTCCCTTCATCTGTAGAGAGCTTTTAAAGAGAGGGGACCTTTTATGAATAGCAAAGATGATGGCAAGCTCTCAAAGATGATAGTAATTGTCCTTTTTGGCAAAAAGTGAAAAAATGAGTTGAAATGGGCTGAAAATGTCATTGTTGCTGTTGTTTTTAAAGTCTGATCCTGTTGCCTAGAAGACAAAACAAGGCAAACACATACATAAGGAAAGAAAAAAAAATCAGGAGAGAAAGAAAAGGTAGTTTGTTTCTCTGGTGTTGACTCTTACTTGCAACCTCAAAGCTGGAAAAACCCAGGCCAAGAACAATCTTACCAGCCATTCTGAGACCTGGCAAATTTGTACCAGCATCAGGCAGTTTAGGTCATTGCTTTTATCTGCCTCTCTGGTCACAGACTTACAGCAATATTGCAGTCTTGGCCAGCTAAACCAGACTCTTATTAGACAAAAGGAAAAAGGAGAGAGGTCAGAAAGAGAAGAAATAAGGAGGGGAAGGCAAAGGACATATGGGGCAGAGGAGGCACAGTGTGGAGATAAAGTCTCACATCCAGGTGGTGTTTAGGTTTCAGCTGGTGGCAATGCCATTTGGCTCCTGCTCTCTTTGTCCTGGTCTGATCAGAATATCTCTTAGGTAAAAGAAAGGAACATAAGAAAAAATAAAAGCGGACATACAGGATCATACCAAAGGTCCACTTAGCCCAGTATCCTGTCTTCCAACAGTGGCCAATGCCAGGTATTTCAGAGGGAATGAATAGAACAGGTAATCATCAAGTGATCCATCAGAAGGCCCTAGGTAGCAGAGGATGGTGGGAGTCGCAGTCATGATGGTGATACTCGCTCCAATAGCCAATTTTTCTCCCCAAAATCTCTCTCTTTAAGGATCCAGAGAGGAAGTGGTGGGTTGAATAGCCCATCTCCTTATTATTATGTCCACCAGTTAGACCTTATTCCAAATGCACCGATTTTGGTTCACCTATTTCTGGTTTTATCCTCTTCCCGTTTACCAAACAAGATTTTAACATTATCCTTGAGTTAGATCAGTAGCCATTTTTGTTTGGCCTAATTCAGTCTGTCTCTTTTTTGCACCTCTTGCCATCAACATTTGTTATTGTTATTATGATAGTTTATGAATTTAAACTCACTTTTTACAGGCACACTCCCAGTTAGGGTAATTTTTGTAGGCCCAGTTGTCACCACATTTGTTATCTAAGTCATCTAATCAGGGAATAGAAACAATACAACAATATGCACTGTAACAATATAATGTGCTTTAGGAGTCTCAAAATTCAAATGTTTGCAGTGAATGGTTTGTGACATTCACAGGGAAACATAATCCATAAACAAGTGGAAATAATTTCAAAAAAATAAATCTTAGAATGTCATGAGCTGCCCACAAATTTTCTGAATGGAGGAAGAGATGAAATTCAGCACTTAAAATTTATGTCAGCATAGGTATGTTGGTCAGGTATGTGAAAATGACTAAACACCCAGTGTAAATTCAGATATGTTTGCGGAAGAGTGCTTCAGGGAGGTGGTGTTCCTATACTGACAGAAGAACTCCTGCTGTTGATTTAGGCTGCATCTACAGCAGGAGGATGACGTAGACTCCATAGTGTAGACATAGCCTAAGTCCCATCTTCAGAATGAACTGGGAACAGATTTTTAAAGATATTTAGGTACCTAAATATGTAGTTAAGCATCTAGTTGATTTTCAGAACCTCCTAGGCATAACTTCCATTGAAATGAATAGGAGATAGTCATCTAGATGATTTTGAAAATCCCAGTAGGCACCTATCTGCATCTGCAGATGTCCAAAGACCTTTAAAATCCAGGTTTAGGTGCCCAACTCCCATCTCTTTTTCTTGTCTTAATCCAGAATGTTGGATTGTGCTCTGCTTTAAAGGCACAGATTTCGCCATTTGGTTATATTCCTGGTACATACACTGAGACACCATAGACAGTCTGTTAATTTTCAGAAGCCTAGAGATGTGCCAACCTATGTGGAAGCTTTGGGTTTCTCTGGATGGGTAGTATTCAGCAACTTTAGGGACAGTGCCGAAGATGTCTGTTACCTCCCCTCTAAAGTGTTTCAGTCAAAGAAATCAGAGTTTAATCTTTGCATGGATGGCAAGTAATATTTGTTCTTTAACAATGTTAAGAACAGCAGTACCAAACAAATGTCTCCATTAGAATTGCTTACTCTTTAAAACAAAGGCTAAACTGAACATCACCTTCTTCTTCTTATGTGGCATTTCCACTGCTGGAGGTTTGCAACCATGGTAGTCCATTCTGTATTATCCTCTTCTAATCTCTTTGTGGAAGAATCATCCTTTTGATCCACCCAGTATACTACATCGTGCATCCAAGATCTTTTTTTCTACCTCATATTCTTCTGCCATTAATGCCATTCTGCCTTCCCATGCCTATAAATATGCATCATCCAATGAACCTCTTAAATGTGCCAGGCAAGTCAAATCTTTCTTTTCATAAGATCCCTGAATGGAAAACCACAAGGTTGTGATGGAATATAGGATGAATTGTTAAAAAGCATAGGTTTTGAAGGCCTGAAATCCCTATCAGAATAATGAAGAATATGTATGAAAAAGAATTGCCAGAAGACTTAACTACCTCAATGTGTATCCAAATCTCAAAAAGACAAACTCTACAGATTGTAAAAACTATGGAAAAATCAGCCTAGTATTGCACGTCTCCAAGATACTTTTGTGAGTTGTTCAAGACCAAATACAAAGAAAAATTGATAAGGAAATAAGCAAACAACAATACTGCTTCAAACATGGAAAGTGTTCAATAAATGTCAATCTGAACTTGAAGCTCCTACAAGAAAGAAATGATGAAAACATTATACTTGTGTTTTGTTGACTTCCAAAAAGCATTTGACAGAATCTACGACTATAAATTGCTCAACAGATTAAGATCTGTAAAGACTGTTGGATACAAACTCTGAGTAATAAGACAATTTATAGTGAAACCAGAAAGATATTTATTAAGCATGTTTGGTTAAATTAATAGAAGAAACAGACAAAGATAGTAAGATGAATGGAAATAGGTGAACAACATTCATTATGATGATGACACAGTGCTGTTGATGATTTAGAAAAAGGTCTGAAGTTAGTGGAGATTATGAGTATGGCAAAGAATATGGTTTAGAGTTGAATGTGGATAAGACAAAACTTTGGTGTTATGCAAGGATCCTGGAAAAACATGAAAGGTTCCAATGTACGACACAGCCATACAGCCAATGAGAAATTATTGCTACTTAGGAAGCATAATTACAGACGATGGAAGACAGGATATTGAAGTTAGCACCAGAATATCAAGAACAAAAGACACATTCTGGAAGAACAAGCCTCTGATGAGAAGGGACATAAATCTGATGACAAAATTATGATGTTTAAAAACTTACATTTGGTTTGTGTTAAATTACAGATGTGAAACATGGACATGCAACAATTAATAATAGAAATGTCAATCCTTTGAATTATGGTTTTATAGAAGAATTTACAAAATATCCTGGCTAGATCGCATAACTAATGAAAAAGTATTGGAGATTATTTGGATTTAGCAAATGCTAGTTGGAGATTTTATGAAAAGAAAGAACATTATCTTAAATGCCTTAAAATTGGTTCTCCTCTGTAATCATTAGATGTTTACCATTCATCATAAGAATTCCAAGACAGGACTGCAAGACAGACACTGATCAGGCAAAAACCAGTTATTCATAGGCTTACCTTTAAGCATTTAGGTAATCCCCTTCAATTAAACTCATGATGGAAAGGATGGTCAAGGCACTGAAGTAACACTAATGACCTGTTCTTAATTCCTTTTCACATAGACTTCCTGTGTGAGCTTGGGCAAGTCACTTAGGACTATCTACATGAACATTTCTTTTTGCGGCAAGCTGGGGTGTGGATCTACCACGCCCTAGCCTGCCAAGAACTAACTGTCCATGTGGACGCAGCTGATGCACACTACTAATTTGTTAGTGTGTTTTAGTCTACTCCTGTTTCAAAGTGGGATAGACCAAAATGTATTCCCAAACTGTTAGCAAGCATCAGCAGGGTCCACATGGATAGTTAGCGTGTGGCACGCTAGTGTGGAGTAGATTTACATCTCAGTTTTCCGTGAAATAATATACAAGTCCTCAGTCTCTCTGTGCCTCAGTTCCCTGTCTGTAAAATAGGGGTAACAACACTTTGCAGTGTTGTTGCAAGGATAAAAACCTTAAAGATTGTTTGGTGCTTAGATATTATGGCAATGGGAGTCACAGAAGTACCACAGATAGATAGATAGATAGATTAGAGTAGATTATTCACATGCATAGAATTAAATACATGTTTGCAAGATCAGGGCTTTAGTCTGTTATTCTTTAACCCAAAATCCCCTTTCTTCACTATCTCCTTTTATAGAATGAGGGTTATTTCACTTCCCTGGGATAGTCTGTGTGACATTGTCAGACAAGAGCCTAAGTCTTCAATATTAATAAGCGTGATTTCTTACGGTTAGAAAGAAAAATAAATGGAAAAGAAATGATCTCTGCATAGTATGACAGTGTTGGTGAGGTCAGAACATAAGAGCGGCCATACTGGGTCAGACCAATGTTCTATCTAGCCCAGTAGCCTGTCTTCCGACAGTGGCCAGTGCTGGGTGCTTCAAAGGGAATAAACAGAACAGTCAATCAGATGATTCATCCTCTGTCATCCACTCCCAGCTTCACACAAAAAGAGACTAGGGACACTCACAGCATGATGTTGCATCCCTGCCCATCCTGGCTCATAGCCATTGATGGACTTATCTGTGAACTATTTAGTTCATTTTTGCACCCTGTTGTAGTTTTGGCTTTCACAGCATCCCCTGGCAATGTGTTCCACAGGTTGACTGCGTTGTGTGAAGTACTTCCTTTCGTTTGTTTAAAACCTGCTGCCTATTAATGTCATTCAGGAACCCCTAGTTCTTATGTGAAGGAATACATAAGATTTCCTTATTCACTTTCACCACACCAGTCAAAATTTATAGACCTCCATCATATCCACACTTAGTTGTTTCTTTTCCAAGCTGAAAAGTCCCAGACAATATCTTTTATTGGACCAACTTCTGTTGGTGAGAGAGACAAGCTTTCAAGCTACACAGAGCTCTTCTTTGGGTCTGAGAAATGTATTCAGAGTGTCACAGCTAGATACAAGATTGAACAGATTGTTTAGCATAGGTGGGTCTTAGCCCATGAAAGCTTATGATCCCTAAGATCTGTTAGTCTATAAGGTGCTACAAGACTCTTTGTCACTTTTGCAGATCCAGACTAACATGGCTACCCCTCTGATACTTTATTTAACATATTTCAAGGGACCATTCAAGGTGAAGTGACCTGGTACCACTTCTCCTGTCATGAAGACAAAGGAAAGGTTAGTACAGGGTGGTCAGAAACAATCTTTCTGCATATTATGTCTTGTCTAATACCTAGCAATAGTTCAGCTAGCTAGGTGCATCTTGGATTCACCTGCAATAAAGAAGTACAACTTTGCATGTTAAGTGAATACATTCTCCTTTCTCCCCTCTAGTTATTATAGCTGACCAGCATGTCAGAATCAGTCTCTAGTATCTCAGGTAGTTGACTCACTCTCTTCCTTTTTAAGGCATCTCGTGTTTTCCCAGTTACAGTCCATGATCCTTTGCATCTTAATGGTGTTAGCCCATCTATTGCAATATCACAGAGGTATTTACATAAATTTCTTCACTGAAGACATCTGTCTCTTATGAAATGTTTCTCTTTCTCTTATGAAATGTATATTATGTTTCCTCGGTCCATTCTGAATTGTATTTCTTGCCTTGGAAAGCTTTGTTACTGTTTTTCATGCACAAGTTAAGAAAATTATTTTAAATTTTTTGATTTTGCATTTTAATGCCTTGACTGGAATGTCTGCCTGAAAAATATTTGTAAAGGTACAGACCCAGATACTCAGCTGACATACCTTTATTCATTTAATTTGGTAATAGTCATGACAACATCCAATATTCACTCAGAAGCCTCCTCAGCTAAGACAAATCTTAATTATACCTTGCTGGCATCATTTAGGATTAGCAAAGTGTTCACCTTAAAAATGTTATGATCAGTAAAATAATTTGCTATTCCAACTCCTGAATGTGTGGAGTACTAAATCTTCTACCAAGCTGTCAGATTACTTCAAGGGACGCTGAAAACAATTCACCATGCAAAGATAGGTAGAACCAGTTTGGAAGATTGGGCACTTTCAAAAATAACATCAGGGGGTAGCCATGTTAGTCTGTATCCACAAAAACAACAAGGAGTCCGGTGGCACCTTAAAGACTAACAAATTTATTTGGGCATAAGATTTTGTGGGTAAAAACCCACTTCTTCAGATGCATGGAGTGAAAATTACAGATGCAGGCACTATTATACTGACACATGAAGAGGAGGGAGTTACCTCACAAGTGGAGAACCAGTGTTGACAGGGCCGTTTCAGTCAGGATGGATGTGGTCCACTCCCAATAATTGATGCGGAGGTGTCAATTCCAGGAGAGGCAGAGCTGCTTTTGTATGAGCCAGCTACTCTCAGTCCCTATTCAAACCCAAATTAATGGTGTTCAATTTGCAAATGAATTTTAATTCAGCAGTTTCTCTTTAAAGTCTGTTTCTGAAGTGTTTTTGTTCAAGTATGACTACTTTTAAATCTGTTATGGAATATCCAGGAAGACTGAAGTGTTTTTCTGCCGGCTTCTGGGCTCCTACTGGGCTCTGAGGTGGGTAAGAGCTGTATTTGGCCATCTGAACTGAAATGCATAACAAAGAAATGTCTTTCTTATGGTTTGTTGGCATTGCACTTGGTTGCAGTGCGAGAGGCTTCCAGATTCAAAGCACAATTTTTGCCATGATTCTCCTTTTTTTTTTTTTAAGCTCTTCTTCTAACCTTTGCTAGGCTTTTATGTGCTATGATGTTAGTAGCAGAGATATTCTCTGGGGCTGATTAAACAAAATGTCATGCTTAGATCAGAACAAGAGTCTTGCATGATGACCTCTCGAAGCGGAATTCTTCTGGAAGGAGATGAGTGCAAGTAAGGTGAGCTTAATGCAGAACTTGCTTCAAAGGTCAGAAACTCAGCGGGTGCATTGTCATAGCTCCATTAACAGAAATACACTAGATGAGGATCTAGCCCAGGACATGTAGCACATACTGCAATTGAATAGAACAGCACAGCAAAATGCCCTTCCATCTAGAACTATCCACAAAGAGGTTGAGAGAATATAAAATATTTATGTTTTGGAGGAAGCAAACAAAATGCCTGAGAGAAGGTGCGGTTAAAATGAGGAAGTAAAGGGAATTTGAGGGCCTGAAGAATACTTTAAGAGACTGATTCCAATTTTACTTGCACTATTATTGCAGGGGTGTAACACAATTGCTTTCAGTGCGTTACTTCTGATTTATTCCAGTGTAAGTGCTTTGGGCTCTCCATTTTTCATTCTTTTCCCCTCACTCCCCACTCCCAAATAATAAGAAGGAGATGGGTAACATTTCACCACTGCTTTGTGCCTGCAAAGTGAGGACAAGTTGGCTGTAAAACACTGCCCACCACATTCTCAGTCCCAGATGCACCAGTGAGGTAATCCTTCACCTTTCTAAAGCTGTGCAGAGAGAGAGAGAGTTAAACTGCTGTCAACAGCATGGCTCTCTGCAAGCTGCAACATTAGGATGTCTGGACCTGAAAGGAGTGTGGCTATATAAAACCTACCCTGCATTGATTTTCAGCCCCACCATTGAGATTTAGTTGCCACAATCACATCCCATGTAAGCTAAAGATACATTTAGCCAATTCTGAACTCCTGTGTAAATGGAGTGATCAGTTGATCTCTTGCAAAAAAAGAAGCATGTCTGCAAATGTTGGATATCACGACAGCCCAATTTATTACAACCGAAAGGTGCACATTTAATATTTTGCACTTTGAAATATGTGCAATAATTCATTGTCAGTAATGCTCTGCATTGCCTCTTAGATGCTTATCACCGTGCATCACCTCACCTCATGCACACGTATAGACACCTACCATGGGGAATTATATTCTATGGTCTACTCACTAATGGATAAGAAAGTGGACTGGGAATAAAGCAAAGTCAGTTCTATTCGCCTCTGCAGTGTGATATTGAGCCAATCATTTTCTCTCTCTGTATACTTATTTGCTTCTCAAGATCTGGCTGTTTTATCTTTTTAGATTGCAAGCTCTTGCGGGCAGGGACTTTCTCTTTTTATTTGTTTGTACAGTGCCTAGCACAAATGGATCCCGTATCTCAGATGGGAGCCCCAGTTAATACTGTGATACAAATAAATAATAACATTGCATGTGCCTGAGTTAGTGGCTTGGAAAAGTGAACATTTTAAAATATTTCATGCATGTAAAAGAACAATGGCAGTCATTATGTCACATAATATAAAGTGTGAACTAATGCTCTGCAGCCTTGTACTTTCTATTATTAGCTGCTATGGTTGTAAGAAGAAATCCACTACCAATCTTGCGACTAACCAAGAGACCAAAGCAGAGCAGTGATGTTCCAGATACAAACCCCAGGTGGGGATGTTGGAATATCTTATGCAAATTGTAACAGACTTTTACACAAGCAGGAGTTGTAGCTGAATTGGTGGTGGTTCTTTCAATTCAGTTTTTGTGATGGTTAAACGTGTTTCCATGTGGAACATAAGCAGGGATCCATATAGTCCATGATTTCAAGGCAGCAAAATTTGCCTGAAATCTACCCCTTGCCACAGAATTTGAGCTTTTTTTTATTATTATTATGTTTTTAGCCCTTAGGGTCACAAAGATAACCTTACAAACGTGAACCAAGTATGTGCAATGTAGTGATGTCTGCCTGAACCAGCAACGCTTGATGCAATAGCTCTCAGAAGTGTGAAATTGCTCCATTCATCTTAACTAGGGCCCTGAGAATACCATGATTTTACAGCCGTGAAGTCTAGTATCTTCCCAAATTGCCATGAAATTTAGCATTTTTGCTGCAGAATTCATCATTTTATTGCCACCAAGAGTCTGGGCAGATTTTGGTGATTTTTTCCTGTTCCTCTGCCCTGCTGGAACCTGCCCAGAGGTGTCTCTTGCTCTCCGGCTTTCTCCACAAGAATGACTTAATTGGATTTCAGTGCATGTGCCTGCACTGTTTCAGGGAGCTGGACTGCTGTGGGTTGGCATGGTAGGGCTGACATCCAGTTTGCAGTCAGGGATGGTGGGAGTCAAATGTTTCATTTGGTGAGGTTGGCAGTAAGGAGAACACTGAAGGTGCCCAGGAGATGAGTTATTAAAGCCAACTACAAAGTCCTTCCTTTTCCAGTGTATATGAGAAGGAAGTTCTGAGCTGGATCTCCTGAACAATGTCCTGGAAGATGGGGAATGGAACTAGGCTGACAGGAGAGCAGAATAAAAAGCAGATCTTTGAAAATTATCATCAACAAACTGCACGTGAATTAGTAGTGTTAAATATCAGCTAAAGTGTGGAGGGGTGGGAATGAATGGGGTATTGTGGTGATAAACTAATGGTGCCAAAGAATTCAGGGACATCAGCCATTCAGTCAGGTCTCATTGTGGCACAGAGTACACAGGACCCTGAAAATAGGTATCCCTCTGACTATTTTTCCTTTTCAGAGTTCAGAAGGAGGCATATAACCCTGGGCCCTATCCTTTACTTTTTGAAAAATGTAAATATTTTTCCTTTTGGAAAATTTCTTCACACAGCTCTTTGCACACTCTTTGTACCCATAATAATATGCTCAGCACGGCTCCTGTGGGGAGGAGGGAATGGTCATTTAAGTTAAATGATGGATCTGGGGAGTAGAGGAGAGTACCATAAACAACACTCAGGAAGAAAGACCATGCTGGGAGTACTTTTTTTTTTTGCGATCCTTCCCACAATGTAAAACAACTAATAGCCAAGCATCAACATGCTCTTTGGGCATGATCCAAAGCCAAGCAAAGTCAATGGAAGCCTTTCCATTGGCTTCTGTCCCTTTTGCATCAGGTCATAGATCTGTTTCCTTTGTCATTAAGGTGTCTGGTGTCCCCTGTTCCATTCATATTTTTTCTTTTTTGATTATTATTTGTAGTTTGGTCATGTCAAGAAGCCGCAATCAGGGATCAGTTGTGCCCGTTGTGCTTGGCAGTGTACCCACACATAATAAAAATATGGTGCCTGTTCCATAAATCTTATCTAAGCATGCTTGTAGTGAAAGCAAAGCATTCCTCCTAGCCCGCTGGTGTTCCCGTCCGTATCCAGACTTCATTGCTCCTCAAGTCAGTACCTCTTCACTGCAGTTTATTTAATTTCCTTGAGTTGAACAACAAGCTCTGGGAATAGCTTAACAGGAATGATTCTCCTTAGCAGCACTGGCTTTAGAATTTTTCAGAGGGTCGGTAAAATGATCTCTTCAGTGAACTAAAAGGCTCATTTAAAATTAAACAAGTGTGCGTGATGGAGGAAAGGAAGATGTACAGTTAACGTTAAGTCAACTAAATTGAAAACTGAACCCCTTCCTATGCCACATTTAGATTTTTGGACAGTTCACCATGACCATTTTTAACAAAGTCCTTCTCAAGAGCAACCAGTTAGGATCAGATGATCAATTCCAGAAACAAATTCCTGGACCGGACACCAGGATCACCTAATACCACACTTAGCCACATAGCAACGGTATTTCTCTTCCCCCAGATCTGGAAGAGTGGAACATGAGCTCTGCTAACAGACCAGCTGTGCCCCACTGCTGAGTCTCCATATCATGTGTCAGGTCACAAGTCAGTTTCACACAAATAGTTTGGATTGTATTAAGTAAAGGTGCAAATAAGCTGATATGCCCCGGCACAGCATACCGGCAAGAGCCAGTGCTCCGTACTGGGGTGGACCAGATTCCTCAGGCAGCAATTTAAAGGGCCTGGGGCTCCCAGCAGCAGCTGGAGACCTGGGCCCTTTAAATTGCCACCCGAGCTCCACTGCCGGAGTCCTGGGGTAGCTGTGGCAGGGCTCAGGTAGCAATTTAAAGGGCTTGGGGCTTCGGCCACTGCTACCACTCAAGGCCCTTTAACTTGTCCCCGGAGCCCTCCGCTGCTACCCAGGGCTCCGGCAACAGGGCTCCAGGGATGATTTAAAGGGTCCAGGGCGGTAGAAGCAGCCGGAGCCCCAGGCTCTTTGAATCACCACCCGAGCCCTGCTGCTGGAGCCCCGGGGTTGCAGCAGCAGCCAGGACCCCCGGTGCTCTGACGACAATTTAACGGGACCCACAGTTCCTCTGTGGTAGCAGCAGCTGGCACTCCAGGCCCTTTAAATCACCCCCAAAATCCAGGGCTCCCAGCTGCTTCTGGAGTTGGAAGCTCCGGGGGTGATTTAAAGGGCCTGGGGCTTTAAGCTGCTGCTATCATGGCCCGAGCCCCAGGCCTTTTAACTCCCGATTCAAAGGGCCCGGGATTTAAAGGTCCGCCTCTTCTGGTAGAGGCCACACCTCTTTTGGTTGAAGTCCCGCCCCCTCCTCAGGACTCCGGAGTTCCAGCAAGTCCTTAAAGTTACTTTCACCCTGGTATGAAGTCTTACGCTGACCTGACCTGGCATTAAATGATATATAGGCCCAAATCCTCAAAGATAGACCTAACTTCCACTGATTTCAGAGGGCGAAAGCTCTTAACAACCTCTTAGGAACTGCACTATAAGTTTTAAATAATGTACTGTTGTATCAACTATGCAGCTGTATTAACAAGAAACATAGTTAAACTTGGCACACACAAAAAAGGAATAAAACATCTAAAATGTAAATCATCCTCTACTTCAAAGGATTAGCATTTTTGTAAATTCATTATGTCTCACCCTCTACTCAGGTCATACTCCTGGCCAGGGCTGCTGTCTATGGCGAAACGATGGCTGTATTTTAGAAACCAAAATCTAAATAAATGAATACATATCTGAGAATGCCCTACTAAGACGAATTGCTCCAGCCAATCCAGAGGTTCCTTACTGATTCCTGAACAGCAGGGTTTAGGCCAGGAAGCGCCAAACTGGGGCTCCTGTAGAATCCACATATGCACAAGCAAAGAGAATCTTGGTATGCTTCCAGCTGCCATGGTGCCACATAACTAGGATTTTATAGCTTATCATCATTCATCCTATACTTTGCTGCATTAAACATTTTTTAAAAGCCCTGCTCAAAGCTCTTGGCTTCCATTGAACAGGGAAAGCATTCACATGGGTTATGTTCCATTTGAAAATTTCAGACAGCGCTGTGAGACTGTTTGATGAAGCCCAGTTCACATCGCTTATCCAGCTCAGATCATGTGCAGATGCACACAACAAAATGTCAACACGTCCATAAGCAAAGTGTATTTATGGTTTTAAAAAATTAGTTTTTAAAAATATGTCTTTTCTGGTTTTTTTAAGATAGACATAGTTATTGCAAATTGAATGAATTGTTTTCAACCCCACAAAGCTTGGACCAGAACCAACCTCTTATACTTTCTTTGTTTATTTAATGGGATTGTTACTGGTACATGACTATGCCAATAGTTAATGCAGAGAGCTCAAATATCAGGAATTTGTATGGGGGTTCCAAAATTTCTGATGGGAATTCTTTAGAAATGAACTTCCTTTTGAAGATAACATAAGCAATAAGCCAAAACCGCAAAAAGTGTCACAGCTGCACTGATCTTTTACATTCCCATTTCTGACCATTAATAGATGTCATAGAATATCAGGATTGGAAGGGGCCTCAGGAGATCATCTAGTCCAACCCACTGCTCAAAGCAGGACCTAATCGCCAATTAAATGATCCCAGCCAGGTCTTTGTCAAGCCTGACCTTAAAAATCTCTAAGAAAGGAGATTCCACCTCCTCCCTAGGTAACCCATTCCAGTGCTTCACCATCCTCCTAGTGAAAAAGTTTTTCCTAATAACCAACCTAAACCGCACCCCACCCCAACTGCACTTGAAACCATTACTCCTTGTTCTGTCATCTGGTACCACTTAGAAGAGTCTAGATCCATCCTCTTTGGAACCTCCTTTCAGGTAGTCCAAAGCAGCTATAAAATCCCCCCTCATTCTTCTCTTCTGCACAGTAAACAATCCCAATACCCTCAGCCATTTCTCATAAGTCATGTGCTCCACCCCCTTAATCATTTTTGTTGCCCACTGCTGGACTCTTTCCAATTTTTCCATGTCCTTCTTGTAGTGTGGGACCTGGCCCAAAACTGGACACAGTATGCCAGATGAGGCCTCACCAATGCTGAATAGAGGGGAATGATCATATCATTCGATCTGCTGGCAGTGCTCCTACTCATACAGTCCAAAATGCAGTTAGCCTTCTTGGGAACAATGGCACACTGTTGACTCATATCCAGCTTCTCATCCACCATAACCCCTAGTTCCTTTTCTGCAGAACTGCTGCTAACCACTAGGTCCCTAGTCTGTAGCAATGTATGGGATTCTTCTTTCCTAAGTGCAGGACTCTGCATTTGCCCTTGCTGAACCTTATCAGATTTCTTTTAGCCCAAACTCTAATTTGGCTAGGTCCCTCTGTATCCTATCCCTACCCTCCAGCATATCTACAACTCCTCCCAGTTTAGTGTCATCTTCAAATTCGCTGAGGGTGCGATCCATGCCATCCTCCAGATCATTAATGAAGATATTGAACAAAATCAGCCCCAGGACCAAACCTTGGGGCATTCTGCTTGATACCAGTTGCCAACTACACATGGAGCCATTGATCACCGCCAATTGAGCCCGATGATCTAGCCAGCTTTCTATCCACTGTGATACAGCATGGCCAGAGGGCAGCAAGAGAGTGTTAGAGGAGACCTTTATTCCCTGTAGAGGGAAGAAAGTTTGCTGTAAGTTAGTTGGAGCAGAGAGCAGTTTGAAAGGAGTTGAAGCAGAGTGTTTGGTGTTGGAGCGGAGAGCAGTTTGAAAGGAGTTGAAGCAGAGTGGATTTGTGTTCGAGCAGAGAGCAGTTTGGAAGAAAGTAGAGGAGAATTTGGAGAGGTGCTGCGGTGGGCTAAGACCACCAAGGCCCTAGGTAAAGGGATACCTGGTTTGTGCAGAGAGAGGGCAGGAAGCCCAACAAGCTGAAGGGTGGGAGAGGGAAGTAGCCCAGGAGAAGGAATCGCTAGTTCAAGTGGGTTACCGCTATTCCTAGGGCCCTTGGGCTGGGACCCAGAGTAGAGGGCAGGCCTGGGTCCCTCCATCTCCACTCCCCTCCTCTATGATACTAGTGGGGCAGTTAATACCCTGTTCAGGGGCAAGACATGGCGCCCTGAACCCCACCTCCCAAGAAGAGAAAGTGTGGGACCCATCATAATAGTGCCGGCAATTTGCCATATCACCTTATAGTCCATTCATCCAACCCATACTACTTTAACTTTCTGGCAAGAATACTGTGGGAGAACATACCAAAAACTTTGCCAAAGTCAAGGAATAACACATCCACTGCTTTCCCCTTATCCACAGAGCCCGCTATCTCATCATAGAAGGCAATTAGGTTAGTCAGGCATAACTTACTCTTGATGAATCCATGCTGACTGTTCCTGATCACTTTCCTCTCCTTTAAGTGCTTCAGAATTGATTCCTTGAGGACCTGCTCCATGATTTTTCCAGGGACTGAGGTGAGGCTGGCTGGCCTGTAGTTCCCCAGGTCCCCCTTCTTCCCTTTTTTAAAGATGGGCACTATATTAGTCTTTTTCCAGTCATCTGGGACCTCGCCCAATCGCCATGTGTTTTCAGAGATAATGGCCAATGGCTCTGCAGACACATCCGCCCACTCCTTTAGCAGCCTTGGATGCAGTGCATCAGACCCCATAGACTTATGTTCATCCAGCTTTTCTAAATAGTCCTGAACCACTTCTTTCTTCACAGAGGGCTGGTCACCTCCTCCCCATGCTGTGCTGCCCGGTCCAGTAGTCTGGGAGATGATCTTGTTCGTGAAAACAGAGGCAGAGAAAAACATTGAGTACATTAGCTTTTTCCACATCCTCTGTCATTAGGTTGCCTCCTTTATTCAGTAGGGGGTTCACACTTTCCCTGACCTTTTATTTGTTGCTAACATACCTTAGAAATCCTTCTTGTTACACTTTACATCCCTTGCTAGCTGCAATTCCAAGTGTGATTTTGCTTTACTCATTTCACTTCTGCATGCCTGAGCAATATTTTTATATTCCTCCCTGGTCATTTGTCCAGTCTTCCACTTCCTGTAAGCTTCTTTTTTTTGTTTAAGATCAGCAAGGTTTTCACTGTTAAGTCAAGCTGGTCGCATGCCATATTTATTATTCTTTCTACACATCAGGATGGTTTGTTCCTGCAACCTCAATAAGGATTCTTTAAAATACAGCCAGCTCTCCTGGACTCCTTTTCCCCCTCATATTAACCTCCCAGGGAATCCTGCCCATCAGTTTCCTGAAGGAGTCAAAATCTGCTTTTCTGAAGTCCATGGTCCGTATTCTGCTGCTCTTCTTTTTACCTTGTGTCAGGATCCTGAACTCGACCATCTCATGATCGCTGCCTTCCAGGTTCCCATCCATTTTTGCTTCCCTTACTAATTCTTCCCTGTTTGTGAGCAGCAGGTCGAGAAGAGCTCTGCCCGTAGGTGGTCTCTCCACCACTTGCACCAGAAAATTGTCCCTACATTTACCAAAAACTTCCTGGATTGTCTGTGCACTGCTGTATTGCTCTCCCAGCAGATATTGCGGTGACTGAAGTCCCCCATGAAAACCAGGGCCTGTGATCTAGTAACTTCTGTTAGTTGCCTGAAGAAAGCCATTGTTCACCTCATCTACAGCAGATTCCCACCATGACCTCATCCTTGTTGCTCACACTTCTAAACTTAAACCAAAGACTCTCTGGTTTTTCTGCAGTTTCATACTGGAGCTCTCAGCAGTCAGACTGCTCTCTTACATACAACACAACTCTCTCATCTTTTCTGCCCTGCCTATCCTGGGCAGGGAATTTTGAAAAATTGTTTGGAGAAGAACCAAAAACTACATTTTCCAAGATGGTGGGTGAATTGAAAAGTTTGAAAAAAAAAATTTAGTTCAGGTTAACCAAAACAATATCCATTCAATTTTTTGTTCAACACAAAACATGATATTTCATTTAGATTTTGAACATTTTAAATATTGTAACTGTATTTTTAATAAAATTAAAGGTAAATTGGAAAAAAATGTTTTGAACCAAAAAATTAAAATGTTTGAAAAATATTAAAACAAAACATTTCTACATTTTTGTATTTCTTTCTTAATTTATTTTTTAAACTCATTTTGGACCCTGCAATTCAGTTACACCAACATGAATTTGTAAAACATTTTGGTGTTACCCAATCTGCATTTTTTCACCCAAATATGGTTTCATTAACAAAATATCACCCTATTCTAATGACAAGTAACTGGTTCCACTATCCACACTCAAGTATCCCCTCACAGACCTGGAGAAGAAATACTAACCTTGTGGTCTCTGTTAGGATTACTTATATTCTTTGATAATATCACACATAGAAGCAGGAACATAATGTAGTCAGACTAGAGATTGGAATCCTCTGGTGTCAGGGTAAATTGTGGTAGAATGCTTCTTCCCACTAAGGTCATCTGACTTCAGCTGTGATACTTGCCACACCAGCTGGGGTTTCAAATTGAGTGCTGTTGATCAGTGCTCTCCTCCCTTTCAGGTGTGTATGCATGCCTGACTTTACAGAACTTAATAGACACAGAAGAATAAATAATGAAAATGTTAAGTGTAGCTAGATACAACTTTAAAGGAAAGTTGTACTAAATGAGTTCTATGGATCCTGCAGAGTTGGATATCGATATCTGTATTAGTTATGACCTGCAGTTCCCATTTGCAATATTTTCTCTTTACTTTCCTCCTAAAACTTGTCTACATAATACAAATGAACATAGTTCACAAATCCAAGAATTTGCTAGTTGTTTAGAATTACTATCAAATTTTCCTTAGCTTTCCCTTTTAAAATGTTCTTATTTTTACTGATCTTATTGCATTTACTTATATAGAATTTGTTTTAATTTTTAAATATTTAATTTTAATTCAATAGGAAATACGATTTACAAAGATAAGAAAGTTGCATTCTTTGTCTCTCTGAACTTTTATCAATTTACAACAGTTTCTTTCCTTCTTCTTTCTTTTTTTTTTAATTTAGGCCTAGATCCTGTTTGGGTATGTGCTAATCTGGGGAATCTGTCAGTAGAGTTTATGAATTATGTTTGAGATTATGAACTCTTTATATATATCTCACACTGCAAACTGCATTTTGATTATAAAACTGGTCTTTACCTTCCTACTGTCTTTTGAGCTACATCTTGTACTAGAATTCCAGAGGGGATCTAACACAGGGAAAACAATAAAAGGGTCATTAAACTTCGATGTTCTGCCACCCAAATGACAAAGAGATGCCTGCTGACCAGGACAAACCAGTTGTTCAAGTCTATACTCAGGTGGGAGGTTGCCTCTGCAATGAAGTCATTCTGGTAGGGGTCTCTTGTCAGCTGTGGAGGCTGATAAGTTAGTCACCTGACAGAAAGCTGGAAGTTTATATAAAGGGAGGTGCCTCTTTATTGATGGGGTGGAGGGAGGAAGAAGCAGCAGCCCAACATGTAGGTGCTTGAAAAGGCTAGCAACCCTGCCTACCGTTCTGAACACTGGTGGTCCCCATGCATGCACCAAGAACCCCCAAGGGAATGGTGAGCTAGTGAAGGTCATTTCATTTAAGATGTTCCTTGTGTTCTAGATGAGCTGTACTCTCTGTTGCTTTATGTAATTAGAAGTGGTGTTAGAAGCCATGCAGAGTGTCTGTGTGTGTTATATGATTTACACTGAACCCCTACTCCAGAAGAGGTCAACCAGAATGCTCCACCACTTTGGGTAGGTTTCTGAAGGGGGATGTATTATACTAAGGGGAACTGTGAAGGATCAGCGCTGAGCCCAGCAGCTAGGCAACTGAACAATGGACTCGAGGTCTCATGGGTTGGTGCACCCTGACAGTGTGGCTAGGGACCTAGAGCTGGGGTTGCATTCAGACTCTGGAGACTTTAAACATCTGAGTAGGAGGTGGATTCCCTCACTGCAGTCTAGTGAGTTGCCAGGAGGTGGTGCTCAGTTGGGACCTTGGGCAGTATGAACAATGATTCTGGAAAGCTTTCCTCCCCTTACATAGTTTATTTAAGGGCAAGGTGGAAACATAGTCCATGTGCTCAAGGCAGCACAGGAACTGATCCCTCACTAATTTGCTGAAGGGGTCAGGAAGAAAAAGGGCCATGGCTCCAACTATCCACACACCAAATAGTGTGTCTGGGTGCATGGGTAGGGGTGACCAACCCCACAAAGAGATAGCATCATAGATGTGGCCCAATGGCTTGGGCACCAGCCTTATAGTCAGGCAATCTATAGGCTCTGTTCCCAGATCCGTCTTGACCTGCTGTATGGCTTTAACTTCTCTATGACTCGTGTTCCCTGTCTACAAACTGAGGGTGGTACTTACAGCTTTATGCAACATTGAGACATGTGGAAGAAAAGTGTTATATAAATGCTAAATCTTATTTTGTCTGCCGTGTTTCCTGGGAATGCCTCCCCGTGCAGCCCAGCACCTCACCAAATGCAGGATTATGTCTAAATGGCATAATCTAGGCCTTGGTAACTTTCATGTTCACATTAAGCCTTTCCCTTTTCCAGAAATCCTTAGATTCTCCTCATGTTTGTTTGAACATCTCAAGCAATCTGCCTAACTGGCTATCCAGATACTGCATTCATCCAAAAGTAAGAGACAGTCAAAACCAAACAAGCATTAGTTCTGAAAAAAACTTTACATGTCACTAGAGATAAGCATTAAGAGTAAATTTAGTGACATTCATATTATGAGACATTGCAGTTAATTTTTCAAGTTTTCTTGCTTCTCTAAGTGTTTTTTTCCTCTAATAACTCAATAGCTAATTTAACAAGTATGTTTTTATTAATTTGTTCATTTATCTCATACTTGATGTATTCTAGGCCCTTTACAATCAAAAGAAAAGGCAAGTTCCTGCCCTATTGGGCATATAATCTAATTAGACAACAATCAAATGCAGAATAATGGATGGGTTGCTACAAAAACCAAGTTAATGTGTAGTGATGTTATTTAATACATGTTTACTTGTTTTGTTAATATTTCTGTGAGGGGAATGCTAAGGCTTATGGGTCTCAAGAGAGAAGGAAGACTTCAGGGGTGTCTTGAATTAATCATGGTAGACTAGGGCAAAAGGGCAATTCCAAGCATGGGGACTATGTAGAAGCAAGCTGAGAGATGCAGTGTGGTCGCCTCTCAGAATTTTATTATGGGTCATGAAATAGTTGGTGTTTTCATAGTATTATATTGGAAAGGTGAACATTGGCTCGCTACTTGCTCAATGACCCAAGTGGGAGGAGATTGCACAAATCAAAGCAAGGGATGATTAAGCCCTTGGACCTGGTTTAATATGTGAATGGAGTGGAGTCAACGGATTCTGGAGATGTTCTAGAGAAATTAGCAACAGAATTGATCTGAGGAGGAGGGGGGAAAGGGAATCAAACATTCCATTGATATTGTGAGCCTGTCAAATGTGGATTATAAAATAAATTGCATGAAATGTCAGAAAACAGTATTCTGTAAGAATTTGCAAGATGGAGTCGAATGGCTTTTAATGTACCTACAAAAGTGTCCTCAGGTTAAAAAATCAACCTCCTGAAGTCAGCTGAGCAAGTATTTCATATCTGATCTGGATTTCACATGGCTAGTGTATCTCTGGTTCTCCCCCTGTCACTCAATAGGGTAAGTAAAGAAGATGGTAAAGATGACCACTTTTCTTAGGTGAAATATTGAATGGGACAAAGAAGAAAGAGTTGGGTCATTCCTGACTAAACCAGAGGAATAATCCCAGAAGAATCTAGTGTGTCACTGGGTACAAAATGACCCAGTGACACACAGACATGGGATTAAAGGAAACTGTAAAATAACATTTTTATTGGGGGAAGTTTACAAGGAAAGGAGAAGCAGACTGTTTAGGCTATGAATGCTGGAGCACCCTTTATGAGGGGAGAGTAAAAGATGGAGAGACGGTAAAGATGTGCATAGTTCTAACTGCAGAAAAAATTACTGTATTTAATCATGTTCCTACATTTATTCTATTTCTCTGGAAGAAGAGTGGGACATGAATGGATGGAAAATTCCTTTCAAAAGCCAGGTGTTTGGGGGAATTTTGGGGGCCAAGAATAATTCCAAGGGATGTCTTCAGTCTTATCATGGCCCAAATGTCAGTACCACAAGCATGTCAGCTTTTTCTCCCATTTCTAGTGCTGCAGATGACCACATACATCAGCACTGCAGATGGTAGGTGTGCTCTAAGTCAAACTCTCCTCAAATGATTCTCCAAATTATTTTTTTATAATGCACATAGAATGACCATTGATATTAATATTGTATAATTATAAAAATATTACCCCATTGGTATTAACTGGAGTTATATGTAGAAGAGAAAAGGAGAATATATGGTACTCCTAAAAGGATATTTAAAGACAATGGTTGAAATTTTCAAAGTCACCTCAGTGACTTAAGAACACCAGTTCTATTGAAAATCATGTCAATTATTTTCCTCACTGTTGTGGTTTGGGTAAAAATGGGAGAAGCTCAGCTAGCTAAGGCATTATAGTCTGTCACTGACACAAGAATACTTAGGGAAAGCAAATATCCAAATTGTCTGAAGTAAAACAGTCTTTCACAGTCAGCCACCACCAGAAGCAACTGATCCATAACCAACAACCCAAGGAGTATGATGTGTTTACTTGTCCATGGATTTATTGCATATTCCATAGAAAATTTATTACAGTTTCCCTTTTCTAGACAAAACATTTCAGATTATCTCACTTACTCTTGCAACAAAAATAACAACATCATATTTAGCCTGTTGTACAAAATGGTCTGAAAGGGCTTTACAGATCTATAAAACAATCCAGAAAAAGCTGTGCGAAAAGACAAAAGAAAACAAATAGGTCTTCCTTGATTCTTTAGCTGGAATTTAGAGACATACCAGTTTGCTTTCCAAACCACATTTTATTCTTTTCACAGTATTTGGAAGATGCAAAATGACATGTTGCTTCTGGATGTGATATTGCTTTTATAGGGATTTACTTGATATTTTTTTCTTTTGCCTTGTCTTCTAAGGTTTAGAAATTCACCCTGCTCATCCCATTCTAAATTCTAATGAAAACCTAATATGGTAAGAAAGTTTTAGAGTTTGGAATACCTAATAACATTTTTAGAATGTTTACAATGTCGTTTTTTCTGATATTGTACTTTTTAAAAAGTGTTGGTGCACAGATGGTAGCAATATACAGAATTCCTTTGCAAAAGCAACCATGTAAGTTAATTTATCAATACTTCAGATAATTTCAGGTGCAGAAATATGGAATGTGAACATGGAAAAATATGCTCTTATTTCATCTGTAACCTTTCACTGCTATAGTATCTTACAGAGTTTTTTCTCAAGGAGTTCACAATACTATTAAATCCAGCAAGTATTTCAAAATAATTAACTCTGTTACCTCATTCACTTGTATTTATTATTGACTAAATTGTGCCTTTATGCATAATGAGGAGAGATGCAGAGCTGAACAGTTCCAGGAGTAACATCAAGAGGCCTGTTGTTGTTTGTCATGCAGGGAAAATGCAGCTGCCTTTCTTTTTAGAGTGCAATTTACCCCTGTTTTGCTTGTCGCTTCTGTGGTCTGTAGAAGGGGTAGGGTTAGAATGTGGCCCTGCCCCTTCCTGCTTTCTGAGCACAGGAACTGTAATTCTCCTTTGTCCTTATACAGGGAAGAGGCTCTTTATAAAGGCTCTTTATAAACTTATAAACTTTATAAAAGTTATAAAATTTATAACTTTATAAACTTATATGTTCCTCCCATTCTCAGTGACTACCCAGTAGAATGGAATTCTATTTATAAATTCTATTTATAAATTTATAAATTAAATAAAATTCTATTTATTCTATTTTATAAATAGAATTTTATAAATTCTATTTATAAATTCTATTTATATTTAGAATTTATATTTATAAATTTTATTTATAAATTTTATTTATAAATTTTCTATTTATAAATTCTATTTATAAATTCTATTTATTCTATTTTATAAATTCTATTTATAAAATTTATAACTTTATAAACTTATATGTTCCTCCCATTCTCAGTGACTACCCAGTAGTGGCAGTAGAATAGAATTCTATTTCACGCACCCAAATAAAACAGTTGGCTGCTCAAATCAAAGTTAGGGAAAATATGTATTTGATTCTGGGATGGTCTCATTTGGGGGGAAGATTGGTGTCAGGATTGGGGAAGAGCAGTAGAAATGCTACAGGATGGGGGTGAGGCATGCTGAACAGGGGCTTGTTGCTGATTGGGGATGGATGCTGTTGGTATTGCAGCTTCTTATGTTTCTCTTGCCCTGTCCTCCAGCACCCCACACTGTTCCTTGGGAACAAAAGGCACCACCCATAGATGGTAAAGAGCCAGCTGAGTGTTGTGAGCAAAGGGGATTATACCCTGAGAGTCTTACAAACTATTATCCTGCAACAATCAAGACTATGTTTTGATTCCTCCTCATTCTCTTTTTTATTCTCTCCTCGCCTCCTCTGCACCTATATCTCTCTTCCCTCTTGTCTTCATCTTTCTCCTCCAATGCCACCTCTAGCTCCTTTGCTGCTGTTCTATCATGGCTATGGGAAAATTATGGAGAACAAGTCTTAAATCCTGCTTTTGTGACCCAGGGACCTCTTGCAGTCAAGTGGCAGAAGGCACAGGGTGCATAGGTTTACAGGGATTCTCTGGGTATCATCTTGCTGTAACAGTTTGTCAAAGGGTGTCATGTAAAGCCTTCACTGAAAACCTGTGTCACACTGATCATCATAATTATTGCAAAATGAATGTATGCATAATCAGTAGGGAGTTCTGCATATATACCAAAAACTAGGCTCTTAAGGTCTCTGAATTGAGGCTGGTCACCAAAAGGTGCTAAGAGTTTTTTTCAGGCAGGCGACTCATATCTACCTGTCTGGCTATATGTGAATTGAGTATTGTATGCTTCACAATGCATGCCTGTTTACATACTGAGCAAAATCGGGAGATGATGGAGCCTCCAAGGGAGCTTCTCTATAAGAAAAGACAAGCAGCAGGAGTTACCCTGTTTACAAGTGAAGAAAATGGATCACTGGAACTATATCTGGGGGTACAGGGGTACACTCTGCTTTGCTACACCTACAGAACAAGCTGCCATTTGGCTTGTCTTATGAATGGAGGATCACAGCCAGTCTGCCTGTTTAATGCTGGAAAAGAGTCTTTGGGTGAGGTAACTTTTGTGAGACAAGAGAATGTCTTGTTAGCCTAGTTTAGGCCCTAGAAAGTGTGCTATGACTTTATTTTATATGAAATCATTCATTTACATTAATTCTACTTGCTGCTTCTCAAATCTCTATTCTTTTTTAAACAAACTTTTATACTTGTTTTCACTGTAAACATGTCTAAGAACTGTGCATTGAGCGCAGAGGTGGTGCAGAGGTGTAACTGGTAAGCTGAGGTGTACTGTTCCTTTGGGAACAGCGTATCTGTGAATTTTGTGAGAGTCAAAGGGGGACACAGAGCACTCAGGGGGGTTGGAGGGTGCCTACTGCTTACTTCCAGTGGAACAGCAGAGCCTGCTTAGGCTGAGAGGGGAGTGTTTGTGTTACTTGAGGCTGGTGGAGTCAGGGAGCTGGCCTCTGGCAGGTACAGACAAGGCTTCCTTACACTAAGGGCAGGTGGTAGTGAGGTGTCTCACAGCCCTGCGAGCCCCCCAGGAAGCATAGATAGCTGGGAGGGCACCAGCTAAAGGGGAGGACGCATGACTACCCCACATATCTGCCCTGGCTAGTGACTCCTCCTGTGCTGTGATCAGTCCAAGGCCGCAGCTGCAGCATTCTCCCCACCCCACCTTAGTTGTGTGGGCTCTCTGTCCTTCTCTCCCTGCTTCCCCCTGCCCCCACCTCCCACATCCAGCACATTTGGCTACCCTTCCTGGCACAGGCAAAACTAGAACACAGGACCTCCTGAATGCTAGAGCTACCTGAGCATACAAAGCTGTGCATATGTTCTCTCTTGTGCGTGCAAATGACAGCATTTATATGGTCAAATCACACTGGCATGCACAAATGGGTTTTGTGCGTATCATTTGTATTCCCAGGTGATTTGCGCAGGCAGGAATGGACACTGGGATGGGACCCCTTTGAAAACTTGGCCCAACTGTGTCAAAAATGAGAAGCTGGGTTATAAATGAATGCTCGTTCATTTATTAGTATTCTCAGTAATATCACCTACCATTGGATCAAATCTGAATGTCGTACATGTATCTGCATGTCTCTGAGGAACCTACAAGTACCACAAAATGAACAGTTGCAAATAAAATTTACTATATCAGAGCTTGTGTTTAACTAGTCTTTGTGGATGATTTCTAAATAGGATAATAAAGTGCAAACTTTTTAATGAAAAATTACATTTATAAATTAAGCAGTTTAAAGGTCTGATGAGATTGCCATTGAAATCAGTGGACAAACTCCCACTAACTCCAGTGGGTTTTGAATTAAGCCCTAACAGATGTCTTTCTTTATAGGGTGAATCCAGCTTCCATTGAAAATAATAAAAAAGCTCTCAATGACAGCAAGATCGGGCCCTCTGTGTGTACTAGATTTATTGCTGTTGCTGTAAATTATAGTGTAATTTCCCTTAAGTCCTTTTATCTCTTTGCTGATTTTATTCCTGTGGTCACTGGCACTCAGTGTGACTGTCATTTCTGTCATTTGAGAAACTTCACCATTTCAGTATGTTTAAGGCAAGTCTTCCTTAAATCAGTCGGGGGGTGGGGGGGCGGTTTAAAGTCCCATTCTTCTATATGTGCCAGGTTCCCTAGCTAGATTTATGACGTACCATGATGATATTTTTTTTTTCTACCAACTTTCCCAGGGATTGAGTCATCCTGAATTTGAATAATTGGGTAATGGAGATTCAATCAATACTTCATTTCTGAAATTATTATATGGTCTAATATATGACTAAACAATATTATTCCTGATATTAAGTTCTGGTATTCTTTTCTGGCCCAATCCAAAATTAATTAAAGATAATAGGAGTTTTTCCATTGACTTCAATGGCTATGGTTCAGACTCTTTGGCAATATAATACTATTGCTGATAGTTAATCATTACTGCATCTTGCATCCATAATCAGTTAATTCTCTCTTCCCTTCCTCCAGTACCCATCAACATTTTTAATTTTGTGATACTGTCTCTAGTTCTGGTGTCCACACTTCAAAAATGATGTCAATGATTTGGAAAGGTTCAGAAAAGAGTTTCAAAAATATCTTGAGTTCTGTGAAATCTGCCTTATAATGAAATCTATGTAGTTTACCCAGGCAACAGTTAAGAGATGGGTTGTTCACAATCTACAAGTATCTACACGGGAAAAAGATTTCTGAAAGTTGATGGCTCTTTAATCTAGGAAAAAAGACATAAGAAGATCCATTGGTTGGAAACTGAAACTAGAGAAACTCAGATTAGAAATAACGCACAGATTTTTAATGGAGAAGGCAATTAACCACTTGAACAATTTTTCTAGGACAGGATGGATTGTCCATCATGTAAGTCTTTATACCAAGACTTGATATTTTTTTTATAAGATAGCTCCAGCAGAAGCTATAGCATATCACATATGTGCTTGATGAAGAAATTATTGGTGAGGGTCTATGGTCCATATTAAGTAGGTCAGACAAAATGATCAAAAAGTTCCCTTCTGGCCTTAAAATCTCTGAATCTCTTTATGATCTATCCCTTTCATGTAGGTCTTCCTCTTTCTTTCTCATACTGTTCATATTTATATGCAGACAAATTATTTTGAAAGGGAGAAGTGGCCTTATTTTCAGAAGATGGGGGTTCTGCCCTTTCAAGAATCAAGCTTTTTTCCAGTCTCCCAAGTTGGGCACCCAGAAATGTAGGCGCCCTTCACAAATTTGAAAATCTTCATTCAGATTTCAAATCCTCATTCAGATACTCCAACTCTTTTGTGGATCAGCACAGAGAGGGATCTGTAACACCTACTCGCTTGTGGGTTACTCTTATAGAAATAAAAGAATGATTTCATGCTATTTGTGAAGAACACTGTACAAACATATTCAGTTATTCTTATTTGGAGAAAGATTTGCATATAGTTACACTGTAAGTCAAAACACTTAGAACACTTAAACTGCAATTCATTATGTATTTGCATGTTGACCTTAAATTTATTCTAGATCTTAGTTTTTTTCTGTCTAGGTTTTGCCTTCAGTCAAATGCTGAATTCAAAAAGGGGTTATTTTAGGTATTTCTCTCAGATCTCCCAGAACAGCTTTTGGTGCTTTATGGCTCAGAGAAAAATTGTGTGTAATATTTGAAGTCAGTGTGAAGGCTGAACAGTGTGAGGAAAAATGAGTAACTGTAGGAAGACTTTGCACAGTCTTGCAGAAACTTGTTGTGCTCAAAAATTATAATACCAAGGTACGTTCAATACTAGCAAAGTTAATGTACAAGTAATGCTAAGAATTTTTGTGGGTGGAAAAATCTGAAAGAAGAGATCAGTCAAGAGTATCATGAGCATTGGGAAGCTTGGTAATGGTCCAGATTTCAAACAGATACTTAACTACATTCTTCAGATATCTCTGATAACCCCAGTTGCACCTCATGCAGAAATGGTATGCTGATTGTGCTAGTATCATTTCTAAACAGAATGTGGACAGGCTTCTTTAAGCTAAGCAGTGGCAGGGAAACAATCCTGTCATTAAATGTCCTTGTCATTTTTGCCTTAATTTCTCTGATTGAATTCAGATGTTGTTTTGGAGACTAAGTGCCTTTATCACTTCAATTACCATCAGTTCACATTCAGTTCATAATGGCAGAATTATTGAGCAAGTGACTAGTTCACCATCACTGTGGATCTTTTCAACATCAACTTTTCTTGGAAGTTTTCTACTTAGCAAATTAATTTTAAAATGGTTTCAGGACTTAAAAAAGTGGCTAACATCTATTACCTCAGTCACTCTTTATTTCAAAATTAGATTAGCCTTTCATGAATTAGAATGACCTGTCTGTGGAAGTAAGGGTGAAGCCAACATAGACTAGTACGGGAGATCTTTCTTCAGTTCAGTCAGAGCGAATTCAAGGTAGTAAAACTTACTAACATATGAACATTTTGTGATGTTGCTATGAAAATCCTAAATATGTGCACTTAATATGTCTATTAAAGTCAGCATAATTCACCAAAGCATGGGGTTGCATCCCTGACCATCTTGGCTAATACCTACTGATGGACCCATCCTCCATGAATTTATCTAATTCTTTTTTTAATCCAGTTATACTTCTGACTTTCACAACATCCCATGACAAGAAGTTATATAGGTTGACTGTGTGAGGTGAAGACATACTTCCTTTTGTTTGTTTTAAATCTTGGTTCTTGTGTTATGTGAAGGGGTAAATAACACTTCCTAATTCACTTTCTCCATATCATTTATGATTTTATAGACCTCTATCGTACCCCCCTTAGTCATTTCTTTTCCAAGACGAATAGTCCCAGTCCTTTTAATCTCTCCTCATATGGAAACTGTTCAAGACCCTTAATCATTTTTGTTACTCTTCTCTGTATCTTTTCCAATTCTAATATGTATTTTTGTGATGGTGCAACCAGAACTACAAACAGTATTCAAATTGTGGACATAACATGTATTCACATAATGGCATTATGATATTTTTGGTCTTATTTAATATCCCTTAATGGTTCCTAATATTCTCTTAGCGTTTTTGACTTCCGTTGTACATTGAGAGGATATTTTTACTGAACACAATGACTCCAAGATCTCCTTCTTGAGTGGTAACAGCTAATTTAGACCCCATTATTGTGTATGTATAGTTGGGATTATGTTTTCTAATGTGCATTACTTTGCATTTATCAACATTTGAATTTTATCTATTACTTTGTAGCCCAGTCACCCTGTTTTATGAGATCCTTTTTAACTTTGCAGTCTGCTTTGGACTTAACTATCTTAACTAGTTTTGTATCATCTGCAAACTTTGCCACCTCAGCGTTTACCCCTAAATCCGGATATAAATATTTTGAACAGCACTGTTCTAGTGCAGATTTCTGGGAAACACCACTATTTACCTGTCTCCATTCTGAAAATAGACCATTTATTCCTACCCATTGTTTTCTGTTTTTTAACTAGTTACTGATCCATGAGAGGACCTCCCTTATTATCCTATGACTCCTTACTTTGATTAAGAATCTTTGGGGAGGGATGTTGTCAAAGGCTACCTGAAATTCCAGGTATGCTATAGTTACTGGATCACTCTTGTTCACATGTTTGTTGACCCCCTTGAAGAATTCTAATACATTTGTAATCGATGATTTTCCTTTATAAAAGCTGTGTTGACTCTTCCCTACAAATCATGTTCATCTATGTGTCAGGTAATTTGGGTCTTTTCTATAGTTTCAACTAATTTACCTGGTACTGTAGTTAGGCGTACCAGCCTTTAATTGCCAGGCTTGCTTTTGGAGCTTTTTAAATAAATTGGTGTGATTGCTGTTACAGACTACAGTTCTGCAATTTCATATTTGAGTTCATTCTGAACTCTTCAGTGAGTACCATCTGGTCCTGGTGAATTATTACTGTTTAGTTTATTTTGTTCCAAAACCTCCTCTAATGACACCTCAACCTGGGACAGTTACTCATATTGTCACCAAAAAGAACGGCTCAAGTGTGGGAATCTCCCTCACATCCTCTATAGTGAAGACCAATGCAAAGAATTCATTTAACTTTTCCGCAATGGCTTTGTCTTCCTTATGTGCTCCTTTAACACCCTGATCGTCCAGTGGCTACAGTGATTGTTTGTCAGCTTCTTGCTTCTGATGTACTTTAAAAAAACTGCTGTTAGTTTTTGCATCTTTTGTTAGTGAGTCTTCAAATTCTTTTTTGGCCTGCCTAATTATACTGGACTTACCAGGGTTTATGCTTCTTTCTGTTTTCCTCAGTAGGATTTGACTTTCAATTTTAAAAGGATTCTTTTTTCCTCTGACTTCTTTTAATTTAGCCATGGTGGCATTTTTTGATCCTCTTATTATTATTTTTTTAATTTGAGGTATACATTTAATTTGAGCACCTATTGTAGTATTTATAAAAAGTTTCCATGCAGCCTGCAGGCTTTCCATTGTAGGAGATTTTAAAGTTGTTTAAAGGTTTGTACACAAGGTTCTCTTCTCAGATACTTTTCCGATATTGGACAAGATCCTCAGGTGGACAACACAGTGTAGTTCCATTGACTTCAACAGATTATTAAAGCAACAATTTTAATAATGTTAAGTTTTCATATAATCTTGATATTTTTCAAGAAAAACTATCCTGTACACTGAATTCTCCTTGGCATAATTCTTCCTGTAATATTAAGGCACTTGGGTTCAAATCACATTAAACAACATTATTATTATTCTCCTTTCTAATAATAACAAAAAGGTTGGCTTCAAGGGAGGATCAGAAGTTGTAATTGCACGCTATGGTAGTTTGGCAGTCTTTCTGGAAAAAAAGAAACAACCATACATGACTTAAAAAGCCACAGTTTCAAAAACTTAGCTCATTTTTGAGTCTGAGAAACATTACTTTGCTAGCCTAGGGAAGCATCAGGTTTTTGTATGTGTAAGCCTTACGGCCAGAAGTCCAAGAGTAGTGAGCCCCCTGTTAACACTTGTTGGTGAATGCACAGGGGGCAGCATAGAGAAAGGAGTCTTCGGCCAGTATCTCTTGTTGAGCAAAGGGAAATGATTGAGTGGGCCAGGCACTGTTACAGTCTGGGACATTCTGAGTTTGGGAGCAATAAAATGCTATTATCTTTGTTGGGAAACTAAAAGACAAGAAAACTGCCTAAAGTGGCTATGCTGAAGGGTCAGTTTACCCAAGTGGACAGGGCTAAAGGGAGAGGAGGAGGGAAAGGACTCTGGGGTAGGTTATGTTTTTTTTTGTTTTGTTTTGTTTTTGCTGGGAGTGCATTTCTGATGGTAAGGACTCTGTTAAGGGATTTAGATACAATTGATCTCTCTCCAGAGAGTCAGCACAAAAGCACCTTCAAGACAGTGGATGATTTTGAGGCAGCAGGTCTGAGCTGAGGCGATTTTGAGCTGGTGGATGGGGCTAAGGCAGCTTTGAGATCACAGACAGAGCTGCATTGAAGGGACCTTGAGGTGGCTTAGGCCGAAGGTTTGAGGGACTCTGGTGTGGGCCTCCCTGCCCAGAAACCAAAGCTGGCATCACTTCAGCTGTGTTCTGAGCAGCCCAGGCAGCCTTTCCCTTCAGGGCTAGAGACTGTCCTGCCAAAATTCTTGGACGCCTCCAGCTCTGGACAGCCAATTGTAAGTGGGAAAGCTAAGGAGGAGGGAAGTGGCTAAAGCTGATCAGAGTTGTGAGAGGAGTTTGTGGAGTAGGACTCTTACATAATAGATAGTGTTGATTTATTAATTGCTGGCTTCCCAAGATTATATTGTTGCTCCCACACCCATTTTCCCACACAATAAAGTTCTCATTGTTTTAAACTCCTGGGCTCAGTGCTTGTGAGTTGGGAAATAATGCTTGTCAAGAGTGTCGAAGATGGTATATATAGTTTCACAGGTTTCTTGTTGCAGGTTTGAGCTGATGTTTCAATTTTCAAAAGTAAACCCATTAGAAAATTGAACCTAGTTCTTTTTTGCTGCCCACAGCATCTGTCAGAAGGATTACATATGCTTTAATTAGCTTGTATTTGTAAATTCATATATTTATGTACACAAAAATTGCACTTTCCAGAAGTAGGTAGAGATCACCAAACTGAGCACCAACCATCAAAGAGTTGTTCAATGTGGTCTAAGTTTTTGGAAGATAATTTATGGGTGTTTTTCTAATCCCTGAAGTGCATAAATAGGCATAATTTTAAAAAAGAATATCTGAGATGCTATTACTTTAGAAGTATGATTGATATATGCCAATCTTAGAACCATTGATTTGGGGAATCAGTAAATTCTCTGGAAAGTAAAAGGAGATATTACTGTTTATGAAGCTAGTTGCTCTCAGAAGTACAAAAAGCTATTCATAACCATTTTTGGGTGCTCTTCCTCTTAGCCATGTCTTTCCTGCTGAAAAGATAAGTAAGGCATTCAGAAAAATAAGCATCTGCTTTTGCTTATTTGGGTTGTGTAACGCTCTTAATTTTTAAGCTAACAAAATTTAAACTCATTGTGGTTGGAAGGTGAGAGCTCCTGACCAAATATTAGCCTATATGTTAATACTCCATATGTTCCTTGGCATTCAGTTTCATGTGAAACATAAGCAGATTGGAACTCATTCAACCTGGAATCCTCCCATCTGCTGGAACAGCCTTCAGTCCCCACATAAATGCAACCATAACCCTTTTTTTAAACTGAGAGAAAGGGGCAATCCACCTCAGCCCCCTCTTGATCCACTCCCCAGCCCCTGCTCCCTTTGAATGCCCAGGATGCATGGCAATGTGAGAGAAACAGAGTGAAGGATGGCCACAGGAAACATTGATCTCCATGGCTGCCCACACTAGACGGCCACGTGCACAGCTTCAGGTATCTTCCTGACATCAAAGTTTCTCTCATTCCTTTCAGTTTCATTACTTAAATACAAGGAGACAGGCCCTGGAGGACTGTGAATGACCTCTTAGTGTAACAAAGGTATTTCCAGATAGTTACTGCCTGGGTCCAGGCATGTGCCATGGATCAGGCCTGGGAAAGGTTAAATCCTTGCCATGCAGCTGAGGTCAGTATCCACTGACTCCAGTGCCTTCTGCTGTAGCTGACAAGAAATGTTCAGCAGTCCCTACAGAGTGCTAAGCTCAACCCAGACCATTGACATCAACACATATTTTCCTGTTAAAAGTATGAGCATGGCAACTAGTATTACTTGGACAAATATGAGAGAAGTACCATGAAGGCTAATTCCCTCCTTCCCCAGCCTTTATTTAGAGCTCCCTTTCCTGTTCTAGATTCCTGTCTTTCACCCCAGCACTGAGATTTGGCTTCCATATCTGTCATTTTCACTGACTCAGCTATCACCATACCTCTTCATGTTCTCTCTATGAACTAAATAGGGCTTCCCTCCTTTTTCAGGTCATAGGTGCAGTGGCTGATGAAACCTGTCTCTTTTTATTCTGGTTGCCTTTACATGTTTAGGAATTTTGGGAACCACTTCTGTAAGAAGTCAACCATTACCTGACCATTTGCACAGTCAGCTAGGCCTAAAGTCATCCCCTCTAGATATATGAGGCAGAAATCCTCTTCTCAGTAGACAGGATTTTAATTGGATTCACATAACTTCATTGCTTAATGTTTCCAATATTTTTGAGATTGCTCATGTCTTGAGCTTCCCTCGTAGCTATGGCGATCTATTGCATGAAGCAAGCAGAGTTCAGATTGAGTTATTTGTCTGCCATTCTCACTACATCATCACCAGGCTCATCTTTGTCTGTGGATTGCAAATTAGTTGATACCACTTTTCTTCATTCTTTTTTTACATCAAAGGCTCTTATGTATCCCTCAAAATTCTCTGGGGGCATAGTGTATCAGTGCCCCAAAAATCTACAAGGCTTTGATGAGAGCACTAATCTTGGATGGGGCAAATTTTCTCCAACTAATGTTTAAAAAAGAAAGCTCAGGACACGACACACTGAAATATAAAATACCAATTTCTTTGGATCATAAACAGATTCTCAAAATAAGGGGAATCATAAACAACAACAAAAATTTTTAACCAGATTTAAATCTTATTTATATAATAGTTACACTACTTTCAAATTCTAAAAGGATGCTGACAAGATATTTTAATTACAGATGCACAGCAGTTGGTGTTTTATAAAATGAAGTCTTAATTTAGAAATTTTGCTGATCTTTTTTTTAATATTTTTTTCCATATAATGAATTATTCACAAAAGGGGTCAATAATGTATAGGTCCTACACATAAACAAAACATGCCATTCACTGCCATAGTATGTGTGAAAAGTTGTTTTTTCCTCATCCATATAACTTTGCATATTGCCAAAACAGTTTTTGAAAATACTAAATTTTACCTGTGGAACTTGTTGCCAAAACTATAATGGGGTTCAAACAAGAACTAGATAAGTTCATGGAGGGTAGGTCTATCTATGGCTGCAACTTCATGCTCCGGGTGTCCCTAGCCTCTGACTGCCAGAACCTGGGAGAGAACGACAGGGGATGAATCACTTACTGATTACCTGTTCTGTTCATTCCTTTTGAAGCACCTGGCATTGGCCACTGTCAGGAGATGAAATACTGAGCTAGATGGACAATTAGTCTGACCCAGTATGGCTGTTCTTATCCTCAGAGTTAATTTTCATGGACTAATTGAGTTTTGAACTATAAACATACATAAAAACATATATAACAGAACCTTGTTATACCCATCAACAAGTAGGGAAGCCACCATGGTTCTGTCTGCTGAAGGTGTACAGCAGAATTGGGATGGAATCAACATAATAAATACTCATAGTCACAGTGCTATGAAATCATCTTCACCACTGTGGATGGTGTAGAAAATATGATGATCTGACTATTGGAACAAATCCTTCAAACAGTTTTGCAAGTAAGTTCACTTGTGAGTAGTTTCAGTGAAGCCAGTAGAATAACTCACAAGTAAAGTTATTTATGTGCACAAGTATGTCATGATCAGGCCCACTATTTGGGATAGTTGATTGGCAGAAAAATGCCCAGTTGAATGGCAGACTTCAAATCATTTGTTGCTGTTTTGGGACACCAGAATTCTCCTCAGATTATTTGGCCCAGGTCTGGAACTAATCATGGAAAAAACCTATGGTGCATTCTTTATAACCTGATTTTTATAGATGGTACTGTTCTCTCGATGTGCAGAGAATTCACACACTTAACTTGCTCACATATTGAAAAACAATAGTGCTGCTTTGAGTTCATGCTATTTGT
Organism: Dermatemys mawii; assembly: GCA_007922305.1. NCBI lineage: Eukaryota > Metazoa > Chordata > Testudines > Dermatemydidae > Dermatemys > Dermatemys mawii. The sequence continues at coordinate 6,818,621 of ML677348.1, forward strand.
TCTGTTTGCTGCCATGCCCACCTTGAACTTCTATGGTGTTTTCTAATACTCTTTTATGAACTTTGATATTTGTATTATTATTAACATTCATATTATTATTGCAAATATGATTGTGTCAAGCTATAAATTCCTCACTAATTTTTTAAAATCCCTCTGTGAGACAGACTTGGAAATATATAAATGTTAAATTTTATGGTTTTTTTCCGTGTTACCATAGTCTGCAGTTCTATTATAAACTGTCATCTGTAATATAATCAAAGAAAAATTGGTAGGAAACCTCACTGTAGTCCAAGGAACATTCCTTTTTACATGAATTTACTGACTTTAACGGGATTTAAAGTGCCTGGCTCGATTTGCAGCTTTCAGAAATTCTAGGAAAGACTGAGTCAGACAAGAACTGCGATATTTATGAGATGTCCCCTAAACTTACCTAGATTTACAAGGGTGTGTAATGTCATCAGAAATGCTTCCCCATTGAGTAAGAATCCTTCATTTTTTTTTAAACAAGTCCACCTCACTTCACTTCAATCCAGAGTTTCTGTTGCAACCTTTTCTATTGCTAGATAACACTATTGTCAGTTTTAACTTAATAAACCAACAAAAAAAATAGATTCAATTAGTTTATTTCATGTCCCTTGATTTCTTATTATTGCCTGGATTGCTGACACTGCATATCATTGTTTATTTATTTATTATTAATTGTTATAATACCCTAGTCATGGTGCAGGACTCCATTGTGCTAAGCAAGCAAACAAAAGACAGTTGCTGCTTCTCAGAGCTTACACTCTATATACAAGTAAAAAACAAGCTACAACAGATGGAAGGAGGAGTGCAAGGAAACAATGGGATAATGCAGGTCACCAGTTTCTGCACATCAGCAGCCTAATCATTGTCAAGGTTTTTTTTTAGCCATCCTGGCAAAGGAGGGTTTTGAAGGAGGATAATAAGGTGGCTTTGTAGATGTTTACAGAGAGCTCTGCCCAAACATGAAGGGCAGCACAGGAGAAAGCACAAAGGTGTGTTTGAAAATTAAACAGGTGGGCAGTGGTGTGCTTTGGTCAACAAACAGGACAGAGAAATCAGCTGCATATCTAAACCCAAAGCCACTTTTGCACATTGTTCTCATTAGTATTAGTGCTTGTTTACATGAATATTTAGTTTGTGGCAAATTGTGGGGTAAATCTACCCCACACTAGCCTGATGTGAACTAATGTCCATGATGACCCTGCTGCTGAACACTAACAGTTCCCTAGTGCACATTGATCTACACTACTGACATGGGAGTAGATCAAAGCGGACAAGGGAACTGTTTGGGCCTGGCAGCAGGGTCTACATGGACACACAGTTCTGATCCTGCAAGCACTTAATCACTGCTTAACTTTTAGCACATGTATTGTCCAAATGGGTATTTGCAGGATCAGGGCCTTGGTGATCTCAGTGCAGTTCCTGGTGGACAGGTTTCCACATCAAAACTCCACCGCCAAATGTATGGTATTAGCACAGAGATCAAGGGTATGGAGCTGGCTGGATGAGTAGTGAAGCTTGAACTTTAGTGGTCTGGGCAGAACGTCTTCTATGGACCTGTTAGAATATAGCTATGCAGGCCTATCTGTAAAGACCTATACTTTAAGAATTTAGGTGTATTTTTATTATTTAGTTAGTTATAGAGGTATAAAACAAAAAAATCAAAATCACATGTCCGCTTGTGTATGGGCCTTCTCTCACTAGGATAGTTTGAGGCCTGGTTCTTAGGCTAAGGCCTTTGGCTAAGCAGCAGAGGCAGCCATAAGCTGCGAAGAGTGTGGTCACATCCTCACATTCCAAATTAGTCACATTGAAATAAGGTGCTAGTGGGCTTTAGGCATTATCAGGACAGGATTGTATTATTATTATTACCACCAGATAAAGATGGGGAGTCTGACAGCATCCTATCTGGCAAGAAATCACTTCTCAATAGTTATGGTTGTGAAACCCTCATTTCTTTGTTTTATCTTTATGGCCCCAACTTTTCTATTTTTAATCTGTCTGGTTCTCTAATTTTTTTTGTCTGCTGTCTAATTAATTTTGTTAGGTGTAAGTTAATTAGAGTAGTGGGATATAGTTGATTGGAGAATTATGTTACAATATGTTAGGATTGGTTAGATTTGAGTAAAAAGATTGGTTAAGGTATAGTTCAGAATATTACTATATACATATATAGTGTGCAATATATATTATATATATAAAAATACCAGGGGCAAACAGGAAGTAAGTTGGGATTCAAAAATAAGGAAAAAGGAACTTAAATTTAAGCTTCCTGGAAGTTCACCCCAATAAACATTGAATTATTTGCATCTTCGGACTTCGAGTATAGTTGCTCTCTATTCACGCGACAAGAACCAGGGGAGTTGGAGGGTGAAGGAATAAGCCCTCTAACAGAATCAGTAAAGGATATCATTCTCCAGTGCTGCCAATGTCACACAGCAGGACTGAGCAGGACAGAGGAGGCTAACACCCACACTTTTAGTTTTATAAATTAGTGCATTTTGCCTTTTCTATTTTTTATTCTTCCGGAACCTCCAGATTTCATTGTCTTTTTTCCAAATGGCATAATCAAAATTGCCAAATGTCTCATCTGGAACCACTTTTGTCTCAGTATGATGCAGTTGTGTTAGCCACATCACAGTTCTAATGGAAATTAGATTCCCATTTAAATCAATTTTCATCCCATTCCTCTATGTACAAACAATCCTTTGAAATGTCATATACCACAGAAAAGTTATTGGATGAGATCCTGGTCACACTGATTCCCCTTTGTGCCACACTGGATGGAAAGTTGTCTTAAACACCCAGCTGGGGGGTCCCCTTTGTGTAGGGAATTCCTCAGATGATATAAAGGCAACGTAGCCTATTCTACAACACCCACTCAAGACTCCTCAAGAGTGGGGCAACTGTCACTGAGGAAAGCCTCAGCTACTGCCTAAATAAAGGAATCTATAAGACCGATTTGTGTTGCAGAGCAGCATTAAGGGTGTTTAGGAGGAACTGAGGATCTGGCCAGGAATTAGTCTGTGGAAGTGGCAGTGCATAGCCCAGGAGGAGCTTCAAGACGAATTTATATCTCACAGATTTTCAGTACAGGGCTCCCCCCAGCCCCATGTTTCTGGGATGTGGAACTAAATCAGGTCACACCACTTTAGAATGCAGCTTACTCCTCCCACCACTTGCACCCAGCCTGTTACTCTGGCCCTGCTTGTATTGGGTGAATACCAATGCTCTTCTTCCTCTGCATCCTCTAGGGCTGGAGCCACAATCTGAGCACTCAAGCATGGGAATCTTGTAGAGCTTGTTCAGCAAAGCAAGGGTGAACAGTCCAACATCAAGTTCCTTTTCCATCACCTCTACTGTACCAATACGACAATGTGGTGCAGCAGTGCCAGCAACATCTGCAAAAACCCAACAACTCACACTTCATGAAATGTTATAATGAAAAATAAAATTTGTTCCAAATCCCCTTGAGGTTCTGGGGCTAATGTATATTATAGCATACAAGACACTACTGCAGACCTTTTTTTTTTTTTCTTTCCATTGTGGGTGGATGGTTGGTATAGCATGGAAAGCCAGATTACCGCACACCAGCATGTATATTTTTCCTTGTAAATTTACCAAACATTTGTGAACTTCTCAAAAAGCCAGGTCAGGCTGCCCCTGCTAGAGGAAAGGGTTGGAGTAATGCATCTCACGTCATCACAGACACGTGGTGTTTCCAAGTTCCCTGTTAGGCAATTGGTTCAGTACTGGTAGACTCTCCCCTCCTCAATGGAGACAATTTCAGGATCACAATATAAGTTAAGGAAGAGTATTGTTATGATGGCACAGTTGCAGGGTACTCGATGTCCCATAGGAACGAAGCACACACACAGCTGCTGAATAAAAGTAGTGAGTTTATGGAAGGCAAAAGTGGCACACCTGCAACGGGGGCTCCCTTCGTTGCTGCTACGGGGAAAGCCCAACGCATCGGAGCAATGCTCGGGATGAAGGACACTGCGCGTGGGCACACAGGCAGAGAAATAACAGGAATATTTGCATCTCGTGCATACCTCATGAATAACTAATACCTTGTTTCTGTCTTGTTAGTATTACATAATGCAAGCAGGTGTCTCATTACAAGGCGAGCAGGCAGTGAAAACCAATTAACTCTGGCATGTGAAATATGTGATAACAGGGCAGGGACTGATAACGATGGCCGAAAGTACCCTTTCCTTCCCAGGAGTGGGGAGGGAAATAAGCACCCTTTCCCTCCCAGGAGTGTGTGTGGGGGGAATAAGCATCCTTTCCTTCCCAGGAATGAGGGGGGGAATGAGCACCCCTTCCTTTCCTGGAGTCGAGGTTGAGAGCGCCCTTAGCACTCTACCATAACAATGTCTTGTGCACCCTTACAGGCACCATGAAGAAACCACAGTTGAAATTCAGGATGGCCTTTGCACTAGGTACTGTACGCTAGAGGTGGGTGAATAACAGGCTTTTCAGTTCACTAGCAATTCCAAACAATTTTTAAAAAATCATTTCCGGTCAAACTAAATGCTTTGATCTGAAATGAAATGTTTCATTTCCATTCTGAGCATTTTTAACATTTTAAAATTGTTTTTAATAAAACTGAAGGAAATTTAGAAAGAAAAAGCGATCTTGAAATGAGAAATTGAAATTGTACATCTTGGTTTGAAAATGTTGACACAACACATTTCAAGTTTTCTGGAGGAGTTGTTGTTGTTTCTTGACACGAACAAGAAAGGCAAAACCCACACAAATTCAAGATATGCTTTGGTGTTGCTGAATCTTCTTTTTTTGCCAAAAAAGTCCTGGCTCAAATTTCATCCAGGTCTGCTGAACACACAGTCAGATAGCTCCTACCTTGAAGAGTTTAAAATCAAAATAAAGAAGACAGGCAAAGGGTGGAGGGAGAAAAAAGAAGCAAAATGACTTACTTTAAGTAGGTCCAGCTCTTGCCCAAGGTCATTCAGCAGGTCAGTGGAAAAGCCAGGACTAGAATGCAGGTCTCTTTTGTCCTACCACAAGGCCCTGTCAGCTGGACCATACTGCCACTCTGGTGCTCTGGGTATGTATCCTCACACACTGGTTAAAAATGACCAGATTTCATGATATCTATTCAGTGGTGGTGTAGCCATAGCTGTTCTAAGGTATTAGAAAGACAAGGTGGGGAAGGTAATATCTTTTATTGGATCAACTTCTGTTGATGAAAGAGACAAGCTCACACATAGCTCTTCTTCAGGTCTAGGAAACTTACTCAATGTCCCAGATAAATGGAACAGATGAGCTAGCATAGATAACCCAATAACACCGCCCCCCAGCTGCCTTTTAACCCACTAGCAGCCTCCACAGCTTCTTCCCCCTCTTTTTTCCTTTTTAGGACTGGAGGATTGTTAAGGGGCCATTTCACCTTGGATGGTCCCTTGAAATATATATTAAGTATTTATGCTAAACAATCTGTTCCATCTTGAACTTAGCTGTGACACTCTAAGTTTCCCAGACTTGAAGAAGAGCTCTGTGTAGTTCAAAACCTTAGGAAAAAAAAAAGTTATAGAAGTTTGTTGATACCTAACGCATCCCAAACTCAGTCTGACCCCTAAAGTTTCTAATATCAGAGCATCTGCTGTTTAGCCATAATTTTATTATGTAGCATATTTTGCCCACCTTGATTCTTAGTAGCTGTTGAGGCACTGTTATTTCCAGAATAATAGTTCCCTGTGTCCAGTACTCCATCAAACCTAATATATTTTAGCTCAATTTCACCCATGGTATAGCTGGCTGTGCTTACAACTAGAGCATTATCTGCCACCAACCTAGAACTATATTTTCTATAATACACATATTCAAATTCCTTCTTTTAAAAGCCTCCAAACTACAAGTACATAATTATTGCTTGAAGCCCTTTTTAGGAAAAGGGGTCATAGTAGCACCACACTAGTGGGCACTTAAATCCCTCAGAAGGAAGAGTATAAGAGAGATCACTCAAATAATAAGTAGCAGATGATGTCAAAAAGAGGATTTTTGATGTACATTATAACTTGATCCCATAATAAATGATAGACAAGTATCTTCACTTCATAAAAAATATCAGCCTTATCCTACAAAAACCTCAAGATTTTTGCAACCATATCGCTGACCCTCGGACACCTAGGATGGTAACCAGAAAGGTCGAAACTTAGGTTCTTTAATTAGGAAAAAAAGGCTCCATTCTGGCAAATATTCATGTTTGCATCTTTGTTCCTGCGAATAGTTCCACTGAGCTCTGATATACCCAATTTCTATTTCATATTAGTAATGAGATGTTTACATTATTATTCGGGCTCTGTTATGATAAATCCATGTGAAAAATATAGGGGAAAGTTTGTGTAACTACCAAAAGGTACTATCCACTTCAGGGATTTTGGATGAAATCTTAACTCCACTGAAGTCAATGGCAAAATTATCATTGACTTTGATGGGGCCAGGATTTTATCCTTTGTTGCATCCAAAATTAGTTTTTCTCTAAATACAATGATAACAGAAACACATAAATCTATTATTTTGTGCCAGGTTTGCTTTTCTGAAATGCATTCATTAAAATGACTAAAATAAATTTCTAATTTATGGGCTGATTTTGACGCCTTTACTTGTTGAGTAGTAACTTACTGTCTGGTTTTACCTATTTAGTAAAACCAGAGAGTAAGTTACTGTGGAATAAAGCTCTACTTTACATGAGTAAGGGCGACAGAATCTGGCCTTTAGAAAATAAGTTCTTTCTAAGATGGCATTTATACGTTAAGCTTTCACTAGGAAGGATTTTTCCTCCACATTATAAACCCTTAAATATAGTTGTTTATGGTGGAAAAGCTGACAGATTCTTAAATGTCATGTCACAAATGAAAAGCTATAATTCCTACAAGTTTGAAGATTAAGCTTTATTGATGAAACATGGTAATTAATCATGTCTATTCTATAGAAAATAAAAATGAAGATGTCAGTTGTGTCAATAACGATAGTGGCCTTCCCTATTTCAGCTGTAGAACAATGGAATGCTTAAAGTGAGCATGGTTATTGTCTTTGAAACAATGAAAAGCTGTGGTAGGTACATTTTACGTCCACATCATAAAATGTATCTGAGTAAAAACACATGCTTTTTGATCATTAAGGTTTTTCCAGCTGAATGAGCCAAACTGCATAGTGCTGTAGAATTTTCTTTGATTTCTGTAATGAATCATTGAAGTAATCCCACCAGACTGTCCAATATAATAAAAGATTAACTGTTTCCCAGTACCAAGAATCGTGTCTGTGCCAATAAACAATAATTCAGCCTGCTAGAAATGTACCCCAGGTATAAAGTAGATATTTATTCCATATTCCTGTTTGTATCTTAGTTCTGAGATGTGTAGTCTCTGGGTTATGTCATGTTTCATTAGGGCCAAAATTTTCAAAAGCAGCCATTATTTTGGAGTACAGTGGAGCCCCGGTATAACACGCCCTGCTATAACGCGAGTTCGGTTATAGCGCGGTTATACCGTGGCTCCCAAGTCCTGAGTTCTCTGTCCCCAGCAGGTGCGGGGGCCAGGGCTTCTCTCCCCTGCTGGGCAGCGAGGAGAGAAGCTGCAGCCTCCCCTGCCAGGGACAGAGAACTCAGGACTGCAAGTGGGGACTGCGGCTTCTCTCCTCTCTGCTCAGCAGGGGACAGAAGCTGCGGCCCCAGCCTGCCTGGGATAGAGAACTCCAGGGCTGCAGACTGCAGCCTGGGAGTTCCCTGTGGAAGCCGCTGCTCCCTGCCTGCCGGGACCAGGGGACTCAGGGCTGCCGGAGGCCCCTGGCCCAGCTGGCGGGGAGCAGCGGCTTCCCTGGAAGTCGCTGCCCCACACCTGCCGGGACTGGGAGACTCTGGCAGCCCGGAGTCCCCCGGTCCCAGCAGGCGCAGAGCCGCGGCTTCCAGCAGGCTTCTCTGGAAGCCGCTGCCCCCACGCCTGCCCAGACAGGGGACTCCAGGGCTGCAGGCGCCGGTGTCCCCTGCCCCCAGCAGACGGGTTGGCAGCGGCTTCCACAGAGAACTCCGGGGCTGCAGTCTGCAGCCTTAGAGTTCTCTGTCCCTGGCAGGCACGGGGCCCTAGTTTCTCTCCCCTGCTGGGCAGCCGGGAGAGAAGCGCAGCCCCCTGCCTGCCAGGGAGTGGGGCCCTGCTATAACGCGACCCCGCATTTAACGCGATGGGATTTTATGGATCCCATCTGTTGCGTTATAGCGAGGCTCCACTGTACTTCAAGGTATGAGTGCTAACCTGAGACACCACTATGACACTGTGCTACCAAAATCTGAACAGCTCCAAATCAGTGGCCACTTCAGAAAACTTGGTTGTGTATGACAAATAGGTGTATTTAGAATCTTGCTGGTGGAAAGATGTTTTGCAGGAGCATGGAAAAATATCTGCTTCTGCTACCCATAACTGCACAAATATTAACTGTGCCTTTTTATATACGAGGTACTTTTTCATGAATTCAGGGTGTGCTGTATAACAGTTCAGAGAATTTTTTCTGGATTTTGAAAGGAAACTTTGTCTAAGAGTTTATTTATACCCAATTGTGGATAAGCTTTCAGAAGAATGCTGCTTACGCGTAACGTCCTTGTGCATCCTTGCACTTACTGTTACTTTGCAGCAATGTTTCTTGAATATAAGTAATTTTACTCTACTGTGGCTGTGCAAGGAAAATGTCCCCAGCCTATGGTATCATACCCACCCAGATCATGGGGTGCACAGAACAATCTTCACAGGGCTGCTACTTCCCCTCTGAACCAGTGGGCAGGATGTGTAGTTCAGTGATCGCTGTTGCTTATGTTGAGTGCTTGCAAGACATCTGCTTTATTTTGCATCTAGTTTTCTAATTGACCGAGCATAACAAGAACATAATAGTACCTCGCACAGACTGTCTGTGAAGCTAGCCCTTAAAGCCACAGTCCCCAATACCACATCTTCCCTTCCAAGCCAAAACTTAACACTTAAAAAGCCAACATTAAAATAACACACAATTACAAATACTTATAACCCACCTAATGACTAAACTTACTAATAATGTTCTGTTAGTCTTTGAGATGTCCTGCACTGTCACTTGTGCCTGTGGACGTCACTGGAGCATTCACATAATGCTGTCAGAAGGTGGCAAGTTCACTTGTTGGGGTTATTCCATGTCTTGGGGCTCCATTGTCTCAGTCAGCTGGGATTAGGGTGACCATATTTCCCACTGTTGAATGGGGGACACCGGTAAAATTACTCATATTCAAGTGAATTCAAAGGCAATCAGTCAGAACTTTGCAGTACAAACGTTCAAATTTGCATTGTTAATTGAGCCACTGTTTAAAAAAATACTGTATAGTTGGATTCGTTTTTATTTACCTTCTTTTTAAAGCTCAGGGGTTCATACGGGGAGGGGTGACACACATGCCCCACCCCCTCACACATACTCCTATACACCTCACTCACATGTGGGGGGAGGGAGGCTGATCTTCACATCCCACCCTGCCTAGTATGGGCACCAACTTCGTGGGTGCTCTGAGGCTGAAGCACCCACAGGGAAAAATTGGTGGGTGCTCTGCACCCACTGGCAGCTCTCCACCCCAGCTCACCTCCGCCTTCTCCCCTGAGGGTGCCTTCCCTGTTTCTCCACCTAGTTCTCAGCACTTGCTGATGCAAAACAGCTGTTTTGTGGTGGCAAGTGCTGCGGGGAGGGGAAGTGGGGAAATGAAGTGGGGCTGGGGTAGGGATTTGGGGAAGGAATCCAGTAGGGGTGGGGAGGGGGAAGAGTTGGGGCAAGGTCTTTGGGGAAGGCATTAGAATGAGGGTGGGAAAGGTCGAGCACCCATCAGCGCCGGGAAAAGTTGGATAGCAGGGAAAAGCAGATTTAGCTAAGTATACCTTCCTCAGAAGTGGACAGAGTTTGGGGAGAATTTGTGAGTTCTTTTGAAGCATTTCTACACACTAACTTGCACTGGTTCAATTAAACTGGTTTAGTTAAACCACTGCAAACCCCTGTATGGACCCTTTTGTTTTGGTTTAAGAATTTCTTACTTTTATTTTACTTAAACCTGTTCATAAATTGAACTTAAGCAAACCAAATAAGCCTGGTTTAAGCCAAAATAAGAATGTTCAAGGAACCTCAGTATAACTAAATAGGTTTAAAATCACACCTTAAGTTAAACCATTGACCTCTGCCTATAGATAAGCCCTGAGTCAACATTCCTTCCCAAGGCTCATCCAGGAGCTGTGTACCTCCCACCCCTTACTCAGGGCTCGTAACAATGTCTAAATCTAGCCCTTTATTAGGTCTGGTATTCAGAACTGGCATTAAAGTATCTCCGAGAACATCTTTTTAATTGTTTACAGTCCAGCAAAGTGCACTGATGACAGACATATGTTCCATACTCATCAGTCACAATATTTTTCAAGAGGATGATGTACAACAGGCTAGTTTTTGGATTTGAAGTATTAATCTATGGCTGAAGTTAAATATATGGTGAAATCTGTTAATGTTGATTAATCTCATAATCAGGTGTTTATTCATACATGTCCCCATACTCGATCTTTAGTATGTTATTTCAACCTCAGGAAAGACCTGAGAACAAATACTTATATCTTCCTTCTAAAGTCTGAGTAGGGGCATCAGAATCTGGCCTTTTGTCCACGTAGTAAATGGAAAATGGTAATGTCTAAGTGTCCTAGAGGAACAAAAGCACAATTGGTGTCTTCTAGAAGCAGTTGCTGTATACCTATCAGTCAGCTAATGTTGGAAGAAAATTACTTGATGCTGCCGAATTTCTTACATTTTCTGCTCTGCAAAAAAATAAAAGGACAAAATTTGAGGTCAAGATGACATCTCAGTATTCCTGGAGCAGCGCAGATCAGCAGGGAACACAGACAATTCTCTCCACACTACATTATCAATCCATTTTGAAAACATTAGGGTAATCAGGCTAATACTTATTTTATATTAATTTCTGTTCTCAAAAGAAGAGTGAATGAAGCTTAAGTGCTGTGAAAAGCCCACAGTAGAAGTAGGTGGGGATTGTTTTGTTGTTTTATGTGCATGGACTGTATTTTTAAAACTTTTAAATAAATAGCACTTAGAGCTTGGAATACGTATATTTTTTCTTTGAGAAGAAGGGTGGACTTGAGCTTAAGGCACTGAGCTAGGATACAAAAGATCTCAGGTCAATTTTCTGTTCTGTGTCAGAATTTTTATATGACCTTGGTCAAATCACTTCACCATTTCTGCTTCAGTTCCTGATCTTCAAAATGTGAATAATAATCCTTCCTTTCTTTGTCTATTTAAATTGCAATCTTTTTGTGATAAGGTCTTTGTATGTACAAGACCTAGCATAATGAGACCACAATTTTGGCGCTACTTCAATAAAAATAATAATTAAAATAATACATATGCATTGAAATAATAAATTGCTTAATAAATACATAGTAAAGTAAGTAACTATTAATTATTAGAATAGGAGAATGGTCATCTTGTTTCTGTTCCCATCTCTGCCAGACTTCTTATGTGACTTTTGGCAAAATGTTTATGCATCAGTTTTCCCATCTCTAAAATTGGAATAGAAACACCTATCTTACAGTAGTGGTGTTTGTAAGAGGCTTATATAATCAACCTTAGTAAAACACTTTAAGTTCCTTGATGAAAGAAGTGCACTTTCTTAGTATGTGGTTATAGTATTTTGGGAAAAGACACTAAGCAAATATAAATAAAGTACTTAGGCCTTATTCTCCATTGCTCAGTACTTTATGTAGTCATTTAACCAATGCAAAGTGGTTTTGAAAGTGTGTGATTTACTATTCATCTTAATCTTCCAAGATACACATTGAAATCTGATTTCTGTCAACATCTGTCTTCGCCTCTGTGTTGTTCCTCAAGACAGTCCTGAGCATAGGGGCCTAAACTGAACCTTTTCTGAGATAAAGAGTAAAAAGTACCATACACTGCCACAAAGCAGTGGAACTCTGAGCAAAAGGGAGAAAAGAGGACCTCCCTCCCTACCACACACATACACAGCAGGCTGAAGCAGCATAAAGGGAGAAAAGAGGACATGTCCCCATGAAATGTCATTTCATCCAGATCCATGAGCTAAAAGTCCTGAGAAGAGGGAGTGGCTCCTCCTCCAAACTTTGTGGTTATGGAAAATTATTCAGACAAAGCTGAATATTGGATTTTTGGCCAGTTTTCAGCTGAAGTCAGAAACAGACTTCAAGACAGCTCTAACCACTGCCAAAGCTTGTATCATTTAAAATATTTAATACACAAAGGATGCTCTTTAGAGAATAGCGTTAGTGGGCTATAGTTTAACAAAAACACCCTTAATCATGGACACAATTTTAATGGGCAAAAAGCCTACTGGCAAATGTGTGCTGCTCTTGGTAAATGAAACCAGTGAAGTATTGGGGCATATTGTGTGCTGTGTTCATGTAAGCATTTTTATATGTATCAGACTCTTTTCTTTACAAATCTATTCTTCAGACTTCAAAGGGAGAAGAATTAGGCCAACTGTGAACATTTTGAAAAATCCCATTCTCAGTGAAACTCTCAATTGTTTTCACATATTAATAATGCACTTTTCTACAGTACAGTATTGTTTTGTCTAGCGCATACAGAATTAATTCATTAAAATGTGCATTTCCCAATAGCTTGACCTCCATTCACCTCTTGCCATTTTGAGGCAAGATATTTTAGAAGACCAGAAACCTATCACAGCCAGTGGTCTTACACCAATATAAATATTTTCTACAGTGCTAATACTCAAAAGTTCAGTCTCTGGCAACTCACCAAGAATTTTATATAGGAATGCACTGTGCTGGAGACCCCTATCTAATAAATTTTATCTGACACACTCAGCATCCACTTTTACTGCCATGTCTGATTTTCCCATGCTCATACAATTTTAAAGCTATAGCTTCTCCCCTCTTCTTCTTGGAACAAAGAGTAGCACTTTGAAACATAATGCTACCAGGGCACATTATCATAAGTGCACTCATCTGTGGAAGCTTAAGACAAAAGAATCTATAATATATATATTCGCAAAAGAAAATTTAAAAAACTGAGCTAGTGAGTGTATGTTGGTGAAAATTGTACTATTCATTGGATTGAAATTACTCCACTCACAGTATTCTTAAATCCATGTGTCAATAGTAGTGAGTTCTGATGATCCCTTAGGTATTTCTAAGGAGTATGAGGACTCCTGTTGATCTCAATGGACTTTGGATTGGGGCCTATGTGTTGATAAGAGCACAGGTTAGATAAAGTACAGAAAAGTATCCTAAGACATCTTTATGATGGTTTATCTATATTATAGATAATTGCATGTGCCCATCACTCTTTGAAAACCCTCTTGATACGCATTCCTTGTCTGTGACCCTATATTCCCGTGCAAATCAGGAATTGTGCCCATGAAAGACTTCGAAATGTGCCCTTTAAATGTGCCCTTTCCTTGGTCACCATAAATTGTACACACCAATATTTTTCAAGTTTTCTCATGTCTGACATGTCTGAAACCTTCTTTCATTCATGACTGAGTAACAGACTAATGTGATTCAAAAGGAGGCAGCAGATACTGCTTTAAAAAGATCCTCAGAAAGAAAAAAAAATCTTGTCTCCTGAGGTCAGATACAAAAATTATATTAATATTGAAGTCAATGAGACTCTTTCCATTAATTTTGGATTAGGTCCCTGATATGACAACATCGTGCCCACCAAAATACAGAGGCATGCCCTAAATTCTAGGATGGCATACACTAACGTCAGCCCTGATCCTGCACTCCTGACTCAAACAAAATTTCCATTTACCTCAGTGGGAGTTTTAACTGATTAAGAAGCATCAGGCAAGCTCAATCAAATAGAACTCCACCTGTCAGAATGGTACGTATGTCAGTTTTTCAATAACATCTGTCCTTGTTTAGATTAGGCATCTTTTGAATTTTGTATGCAAATTGAAATTAATTGTTTAATAGGCTGTCTAATGGATAAATTGTCCTATGTTAATTTGTGTAACTAATTATTTGGTGGTGTTTAGAAAGAAAAAGGTTACACCAAAAGCCTATTGTTTAACCAAGACTGTGTGTGGTCAAGTGGATGCTAGAACACTGTACAAAAAGACCTTTGGGTCTTGCTCCTGTTCATCTCAGGTGTACTTATGCTTCATCAGGGGAAGTTTGAGTTTAAATAAGATTTAAAGGAATCTGCATCACATTTGACTTGGGTACCTGGATGGAGATCAGAGGCTGGGTTGCTTTAAGGGAACTGTGTCATTTAGGACTTCTGAGTAACCAGTAAGGTATTAAAGAAGCTGTTTTATGTTGGCTTCATAAATATAAGTATTGGAATATCAACTAGCTTTTTGGGGTTTGTCTGCCCCATTCTCTGCAGTTCACCCTAATTGAGTGACCACAGCTGGCCCCCACTGGGACCCCAGTCACAACATGATGGTGAAGAATTAGAAAAGTGAGAGAAAGTAAGGAAGACATCACATTCTTCCTGTGACGGGTTGGGATCACAGAAACTCACTTAGAAGCTGCCATCCGATGTGCCAAGGCTCCTCCTGACTCTGTTTTCCTGCCCAAACATGTTAGGTCCTCAGTACCCTGCCAGGTCTGAGCCACATCCTCCAACAGCTATGGGCTTGCCCAGAAACACGCAGGACGTATTCTTGCCTCTGGCACTCAGATGGTCAGCTCCCAATGGGGTCAAACCCTGAATAAATGTGTTTTGCACTGTATAAAGCTTATACAGGGCAAACTCATAGATTGCTAGCCCTCTATAACAATGACAGAGAGATATGCACAGCTGTTTTCCCACTCCCCAGTGTTGCAAAAACTGCTTATTTCCTTTGGAGTTCAGGCCAATATACCTCAAAGGACAGGCATAACTCAGTAGACTTCTGGAAAAACAAGATTTATTGCAAGCAATAAGGAGTCAGAAGGGGTTATCACCCAAACTGGCTCAACTCAATACATGTGTGTAGATATTTTATACCCCTGTGTTGATAAGGGAGGGGGGCTTTTAATCCACTTACACAGGTGGGAACACTTAATGGCTATTACATCCATTGTTGGTCTTAATCTATTTCATTTACATGTCTGGTAAACAGGAGGTTCAAAACACTTAGGGGTACTTAGACACTATGATGCCTGCACATCTGTGGCAGGGTGAATGCAAGTTTAAAATGCATGTTAAACTAGGGGTCAATAGTACATATACAGGGAGTGAGATTATAAATCTAAGGTTATTTTAAAATCATACTACAACATTCTAAGTTACATTTTCCTAACAATCATTTTCTTAACAACTCCTTCCTCTTTAAAGATGATTTCTTCTACATTCTATCGGGGAGCAGAGCTAGCTTAGCTCTCCTGGGTGGGGTTTGTTGACATAACAATGGAATACAATTGATAACACAACAAAAACACAATCCTATAACAAACACTATTAACACAAAATAGATTCCTCCCTTTATGAGAGGTTTTTATCCAGTTATCAACATTAGGCAACCATGACCAAAAATCAAAACCTTGAGTTTGCTTTATCCCATGCACTAGTTCCTTTAAGTTGTATAAATCCTTTTCAATGGAAGTTTTCTTATCAGTAATATTAAAACAACAAAGGCCAGTAAACTCAGAACAGCTGTGTCCCTGTCTGAGAATAGTGTAATGTCTGACTTACAGGAGGGGTCCAATGGTATGTTTCCCCGTCTATATCTTTTGGTGTTATGTTGGGGAACAGGGACAATAAGGGGTGCCACTCTCCCTACTGTGCAGGGCCCACCCAAGCTGTTAGCTGGTACATGTGCGCCCACAAAGGAAAAAAACCAGCCATGGGGGAGAAGCATAAGCATAAGGTCCATAAGCAAATGACTGAGTAGTGGTCTGATTACAGACCAACTCTTTGTTTGTGAGATCATGAATATACTGAGTGGCACCTTCAAAAGTGACACACTGGGCAGCTGGTGTTACATTTGCAACCAAAAATGAAAACATATTTGGCCCATTTCATACAAATAATCATATGTCATTGTTTTGGCAAAAAATTTTAAGTGTGTGTAATTTTTCAATGTGGAAGGGGTTGTACTAATGCCAAGAAAACATGTTTCCATAATTTTACCTACAGCATATGTATTTGGCAGGCAAAAGATAGATGAATTCAAGGCTAACCTTGCCAATGATACCCAAGTGTTTTCATATGCTTGGAAACCTCTAGGGGTTAAATTATACATACATACAAAGACATATCCAATTAAAATGTGGAACACAAACATGTTACTGAACACGGTTAAGTCGGAGTCGCAGAGGATCCAGGCAAGTAACAGTTCAGTTGTCCTTAGGTGGAGTTTCAGGATTCCGGAGGAGAGGTGGGGTGTACTTTTTAATACGTGAACAATGTGTCCATTTGTCACTGTTCTCAAGTTTTACAGCCGTGTGTGTTGTGAGTAAAACTTGATAAGGTCCGTCCCACCTCTCAGACAAAGGGTCCTTTTTCCACTTCTGTACCAACACCTGATCTCCTGGCTGGAAGTTGTGGATAGGAGTGTCCAGGGGCAGATTCTGGAAGGGTGCAGCAAATCTGTGGAGAGAAGACAATACAGACCTCTTGTCTGTCCCCAGCCAGAGGGCTCGTGTCAATGCAGTGAGTTCTGCTTGCGCTGACCAGCTGGCGGGGAGCTTCTCCTTCCACAGTATTTCAGTCAGGGTCACAACAGCGCAGCCCGTCTGTCTGGTGCCTTGTACCATACTGCTAGATCCGTCCACGAAAAATTCCTCGTCTGGGTTTTCCAGAGAATCGTCCTGCAGGTCTGGTCGAATTAACACCATCTCTGTAAGTGCTTCTAAACAATCATGGTTAGGTGGTCCTGGCTGAGGGAGAAGGGTAGCTGGATTTAAAGCTGTAGTATGTTTAAATGTAAGCCCTTGGTTAGACAATAGGAAGATTTCATATCTGGATTGTCGAGAAGGGCTTAAGAATTTCCCACCTTCTATTCCAAGAATCTGGGGGACCCCATGTGGGGTGTGTATGTTCATATCTGCTCCCATTGCTATCTTTTGGGCTTTTGTCACTATGGTTGCAGTTGCTGCTACAGCTCACAGGCAAGCCGGCCACCCCTTGGCTACCGGGTCCAGTACCTTTGAGTAATAGCCCACAGGTTTCCAGGTTGGGCCTACCGGCTGAGTTAGAACTCCCAAAGCAATGCCCTTATTCTCATGTACGTAGAGTCTATAGGGCTTATGCTCATTAGGAATCATGAGAGCCGGAGGGTGCATTAAGGCTGCTTTTAACAGTTCAAAAGCATGCTGATGCTCACTAGTCCATTTCCAATTTGTGAGGCCTTCCTTAGTGAGAGATTCATATAAAAGTTTAGCCTTGTTACCATAGTCTGGGATCCATAGTCTACAGAATCCAGTCAGACCTAAGAAGGCTCGTAGTTCTCTAGGGTTGGTTGAGGCAGGCATATCTTGAATTGCCCTGATTCTCTCTTTGCTGAGAGCTTGTACCCCTTTCTCAATTTCATATCCCAGGAAGGTAACCTTCAGTTGGCATATCTGGGCTTTTTCTCGTGAAACTTTATACCCTTTCTCCCCTAGAATATTTAGCAGAGACTCGGTTGCTCTTTTCCCCACTTGCAGATCAGGACTGGCAATTAACAAGTCATTAACATACTGGAGCAAGGCAATCTCTGAATGCTGGCTTTTCCAGTTTTCTAAATCTTTCTGCAATGCTGTTCCAAAAAGAGGGGGGGATGACACAAAACCTTGAGGTAAAACAGTCCACATTAACTGAGTCTTATAGTGAGTTTCTGGGTCCTCCCATTCAAAAGCAAACAATTTCCAGCTTTCCTTTTCTAATGGTATTGAGAAGAAAGCATCCTTTAAATCCAACGCTGTAAAAACAGCTGCTGCAGGCAGAATCTGTGTTAGAATGGTGTGAGGGTTCGGGACCATAGGGTGGTCTACAATAACCTTTTTATTTATTGCTCTTAAGTCATGCACCAATCTATAGGTACCATCTGGTTTAGGCACTCCCAATATGGGGGTATTGAAAGGGGATGACCCCTCCACTAGCCAGCCCCACTGCTTGAATTTTTCAATGAGGGGCTTTAAGCCCAGACGAGCTGCTTTTCACAAAGGGTACTGTTTTACACAGACAGGGCTTTCTTTTTCTTTTAGTGGTATTTTCACAGGGGGTACAGATGTCGCCCTTGGATGGTTTCCATCTGCCCATACATCAGGGTTTATTCCTTCTAAGTCTTCAATGTTCCCTGTGCAGGTAGTTGACTCCTTGTTAAAGAGGGCCATTTGATAGTTTGAACCCTGTTTTCCTGGTAGGTGTACTACAATCTGCTCTTGGAAAAAGATTTCAACTTGTAGTTTGATTAGGATATCTCGTCCTAACAGAGCAAGGGGCATGTAGGTGAAACAATAAAGGCATGCTCTAGCATATTGTCCCCGATTTTTGTAAGCAAGGGCTTATATACAGGCAGTTTACTCTGTTTTCCCTCAATTCCTTCTATTATTACATGTTTTCCGCTTTCTTCAGCAGAAGAGGGTTTTGCAGGGATCATAGAATACGTAGCCCCGGTATCCACTAGAGCTTTATATTCCTTGCCACCCACCCTTATCTGTACCATGGGATTTTCCCTGTAAGAGGGGTTTTGGCTTTTCCAATTAAATAAGTCCGTGGTAGTAAAGGGGGCATAGAGGAAAGATGTTCGGCCAGTGGGGGACATTACTTCTCGCATGGGGCAGGCTCGGTTTATTAAATCATGACTTCGGGTATTTGAGGCAGGTCCCGTGTGATGGCTTGGGGAAAGGGGGTCAAATTCAGCAATTATGTTACTGATTCCATTTGCTCCCCCTTGGGTGGGACTGTCCTCTGGAGTCAGGGGACTAGCCAGTTGAACAGGGCTAGTAACAGACGGAGATGGGCCAGTTGGACCACTTCCTGAGGGAATGGGGGTGGATGGCCTATAAGGGGGGGGCTGATGGCATTACAGTCTCGAGACAAGCATCCTCTGCAGGCTCGCAGAGAATAGTCGGACGAGGCTTGGGAACCCCTAGACGCATTTGTTTACATAATTTAGAGGCACATTTAATAAGCCAGGGGGGGCCGATCCTGACATACTGTTAGCCAACAATCAATATAGGGGAACTGGTCCCAGTGTTGATTTGTAACCACTGTTTTATAAACCTTAGTTGTGAGGTCTACATCAAAGGACCCTGAATCGGGCCAACCAAGACCGAACGTGGTCCATTCCAACTGACAAAACATATTCAACTCATCTTTAGTCATCTTAATACCATGATTACTCTTAAATTTACCAAAGTTACGTAACATACAACCCAAGGGAAAGGCGGAATCTTCCATTCGGGAGCGACCCGATCCCATTGCTATACCAAATGATTCACAAGGAATCTACAAACGGCGAATTAATACAAAAGTACTAAAATCACCAAACATATTAACAATGAGAGTAATGGAGATACTTACACCGCTCTGTTTCCCAGGCGCCTACCAAACTCCAGAAGCCTCTGGTCTTGCCTGATTTGTAGGGACTCACGTTTTAACGTTCTGGGTATCACCGCAGGTCGGGTTAGAGTTAGGACGGGCAAAAACTGCCCGGTGCGCACTATCCTTCCTCTGGTTGGTCTGCGGTGATCCCGAAGTCGTCCAAAGGCTGTCCCATCTGGGTCGCCAGAATTGTTGCAAAAACTGCTTATTTCCTTTGGAGTTCAGTCCAATATACCTCAAAGGACAGGCATAACTCAGTAGACTTCTGGAAAAACAAGATTTATTGCAAGCAATAAGGAGTCAGAAGGGGTTATCACCCAAACAACTGGCTCAACTCAATACATGTGTGTAGATATTTTATACCCCTGTGTTGATAAGGGAGGGGGGCTTTTAATCCACTTACACAGGTGGGAACACTTAATGGCTATTACATCCATTGTTGGTCTTAATCTATTTCATTTACATGTCTGGTAAACAGGAGGTTCAAAACACTTAGGGGTACTTAGACACTATGATGCCTGCACATCTGTGGCAGGGTGAATGCAAGTTTAAAATGCATGTTAAACTAGGGGTCAATAGTACATATACAGGGAGTGAGATTATAAATCTAAGGTTATTTTAAAATCATACTACAACATTCTAAGTTACATTTTCCTAACAATCATTTTCTTAACACCAGTACCAACACATACTCCAGGTTAATTACAAGTAAAAAGTGATTTTAATAAAGACAGGAAGTAGTATTTAAGTGGTTCCAAGTAGTAACAGACAGAACAAAGTGAATTACCAAATAAAATAAAATAGAACATGCAGATCTAACACTAATACTGTAAAAAGCCTCACCCTCCCATGTTTCAGTGAATTTCTTCTTTCAGACTAATCTCTCTGTTAGTCTGGGTCCAGCTATGACTCACAACCCCACTGCAGTCACTGTCCTTTGTTCCAGTTTCTTCTAGGTATCCTTGGAGGGTGGAGAGACTGTTCTTTGAGCCAGCTGAAGACAACATGGAGGGGTCTCTCCAGGGTTTATATAGACATCCTCTTGTGGGTGGAGACCCCTTCCTCCTTCCTATGCAGAGTCCACTTGTAAAATGGAGTTTCAGAGCACATGGTCCAGTCACATGTTTGAGCCAGACTCCATTTATTACCAGCCAGGCCACATTCCTGGGGAAGCTCAGGTGTGGAAGGGCATCTACAAAGTTCATTGTTAGCTTGATTAGTTCTTGATTGGGATTCACTGAGAATAGTTTTTTCTCAGAGAGCTGCTCAGCTTCTTTCCAAAGTCTACTTACAACTAACCAAGCACATAGCCAATATTCATAACTTTGAATGCAAAACAGACACATACATACAAATAGGATGAACAGATTCAGCAGATCATTACCTTTACATAGATATGTTACATGGCATATGTAGCAAAACCATACTTCAGTAATGTCATACATATATTTATAGGCACCCCTCCCCCATAAAGCCTTATGGGGCACACCGTCACAATTTTTCCCTACCATGCCCAAGTATACATTTCAGAAACAAAATTGAATTTTTCTGTTGAAATTTCAGAAAAACAAATCAATAGCAACTAAATTATTCCATGAGAGAGCTCATTGCTAATGATGCCATGTTTTTGATAACACTTTTTCAGCCACACACACACACACAAAATAGTCAACTGTACATATAAGCAAATAAATTATGTGATTTCAAACAATGTTTTCACTTCTTTGTAATGACAGTGCAAACCAGATGTAAAAAAGTTTACTTTAAAATTATTTTCCATTATTTATCAATTACTTAAAGTCCTAGAATGATAGAAATGTTAGCTGGAAAGGAAACTTGAGGTGTCATCTACTTCATTCTCTTGTGCTGAGGCAGGACCAAGTATACCTAGACCATCCCTAACAGGTGTCACACCTGTTCTTAAAAACTTCCAATGACAAGGATTCCATGACCTCCCTTTGAAGCCTATTTGAATATTTAACTGTCCTTATCATTTTCCTAACATCTTAGAATCAAAGAAGACCAAGGTTGGAAGAGACCTCAGGAGGTAATCTAGTCCAACGCCCTACTCAAAGCAGGACCAACCCCAACTAAATAATCCCAGCCAGGGCTTGATCAAGATGGGCCTTAGATGTTTTTAAGGAGGGAGATTCCACCACTTCCCTAGGTAACCTATTTCAGTGCTTCACCACCTTCCTAGGGAAATAGTGTTTCCTACTAGCCAACCTAGACCTCCCCCACTGCAACTTGATACCACTGGTCCTTGTTCTGTTATCTGCCACCACTGAGAACAGTCTGGCTCCATCCTCTTTGGAATGCCCCCTTCAGATAGTTGAAGGCTGCTATCAAATCCCCCATCACTTTTCTCTTCTGTAGAATAAATAATTCTAGTCCTCTAAACCCCTCCTCATAATCATTTTTGTTGCCCTCCACTGGACTCTCTCTAATTTGTCCACATCCTTTCTGCAGTGAGGAGCCCAAAACTGGACAATACTCCAGGTGTGGCCTCACCAGTGCCAAATAGAGGGGAATAATCACTCCCCTCGATCTGCTGGCAATGCCCCTACTAATGTAGCCCAATATGCTTTTAGCCTTCTTGGCAACAAGAGCACACTGTTGACTCATATCCAGCTTTTCGTTCATTGTAATCCCCAGGTTCTTTTCTGCAGAACTGCCTCTTAGCCAGTTGGTCCCCAGCCTGTAGCAGTACATGGGATTCTTCCGTCCTAAGTATAGGACTCTACACTTGTCCTTGCTGAACCTCATCAGATTTCTTTTAGCCCAAGCCTCCAACCTGTATAAGTCACTCCTGACCCTATCCCTAATCTCCAATGTATCTACTTCCCCCCAGTTTAGTGTCATCCACAAACTTGCTGAGGGTGTAATCCATCCCATCATCCACTTCATTCATGAAGATGTTAAACAAAACTGGCCCTAGGACAGATCCCTGGGACACTCCATTTGATACTGACTGCCAACTAGACATCGAGCTGTTGATCACTACCTATTGACCCCGATAATCTAGTCATCTTTCTTTCCACCTTATAGTCCATTCATCCAATCCATACTTTTTTTAACGTGCTGGCAAGAATACTGTGGGAGACCATACCAAAAGCATTGCTAAAGTCAAGATATATCCTGACCGGATCCTCAAGGAATCCATTTTAAAACACTTGGAGGAGAGGAAGGTGATCAGGAACAATCAACACAGATTCATGCCTGACCAATGTGATTGCCCTCTATGATGAGATAACTGGCTCTGCGTCTGTAGTGTGCTTTTACATACTCCGATTTTACATAGCAACTTATTGCATGGCTGGCTAGTGCACTGTGGATTCATCCCCAAGCTAGCTGCACACTGTTACTGTGTAGATAAGACTATACTGTAGGTATGGGTATTTTATTATCTAAATCACAATATTTCAGAAAATAGACTAGAAGATGTAATAACAACATGCTTTCAAATGAATATCAAAAAACCTTTACAAACATCATTTAATTAAGTCTCACAACTCCTCTATGAAGTGAGTATTATTCCTGTTTTTCATATGGAATATATTATTCCTGTTTAGGTAACTTGCCCAAGAACATAGAGAACATCAGGGTTAGAGCTGGAAATATAATCCAGGAATTGGTCTCTCAAAAAATAACACTAATACCTCAACTGTGCAAACACATACATATGTGCTTAACATTAAGCATGTGGGTAGTGCCACTGAAGTCAATCGAACCACATAGAGATGCTTAAAGTTAAACACATACATTACCTTTTGCAGAACTGGGGCATAAATTTCTGTCTTCTCAAATATTCAGTATCAATGTATATTGTCTGTTTAAGAACAGGTTTGCCATATTAAATGAGACCATTACTCCCTCTGATTCAGTGTCCTACCTTAAGTAGTGGACAAGATGTGATACTTCAGTGGCAGGTGATTCCCTCTCCACCATATCTAGTACATATATCCTTTCTCAGGCCAGGACTACACTAGAAAATTAAGTTTCTTTAACTATATCATTCAGGGATGTGGAATATTAACACCCCAAAGTGGCATAGTTAAATCTACCTCAATCCTCCTGTAGACAGTGCTAGGACAATGGAGAATCCTTCCTATTGGAGTAGGCAGTGTCTACACTGAAGTGGTACAGCAATGCAGTTGCAGCAGTGCAGCTGTGCCTGTAGAATTTTAAGCATAGACAAGCACACAGAGAGCAGTTGGCTACCATCTTGGATATTTTTATCTGCTGCAACATGTCACTGAAATTATTTCCTTAAAAAAGGATGAAATATTAATAGATCACTTTTACAAAATGTAAAAATGATTTGCCATGATAAGTCTTGTTTCTAAATACCAATGTATGTGTGAGAAAAGAGGGGAAAGACATTTTTAATGTTTAGTACTTCTATTTTTATATTCCCAATAACCTTCTCCCCCTCTTTCTGTTTTTCTTCATGATATCAAGGCTTTAAGATTTTTCAGGGTAATTTTCTAGCTCTAATCTTAGCTGTATGATCCTCATGTGATGCAGCTCTCTCATCATTGCCCCTGGTTATTGTTGGTTCACATTTTGTTAACTTTCAGAAATGTTTCAGACGTGTTACTTTCCTTCTAGGAAAACCCCTAAACTAACATAGGATTAGCTTTTCAATCAGCACTTTCATATAACAGCCAATGTGGAGCACAAAGTAAGGATTTCATTAACTAGAACTTTGCTGTCATACTGGTTATATCCTATATGGGAAGAGTAATGATATTTATTTCCACTGGTTCTGGGTCAGTAAGAATACAGTATAATTTTCCTCTCTCTCATCTACAAGATTGCTCTAAATACCTGACCCTTCTGCATTCTTACAGGAAATGGTAGGCCTGCTTTGTGGTTATCCCATCATTTTCTTCACTTAACCCCAATATCAACAGTGCATAGTCTAGACAGAAAAAAAGTTCAGGATCATTAACAGGCTTTCTGAGACTTCAGATCTAAATCTCTTCCTAGGAACAGAGCAATCAAACCAAAATCTCTTATTTTGTTCTAAGTATCCATCACACTTGTGAGGGACAGAAATGAGCCTTTTAAAAAATACTATATAAATTGAATGTGAAATGGATATATTTTGGTCTAAAGTGCAGTATGAGTTAATTTTTTAAAAAATGTTTTATTTTCTTCCTAGCAGGCATCTTTTTATCATATTTTAGATAAACATGTTCATGGAAAAACATATTTTTCAACTGTCTTGTTCTCTTCAGAAGAGATGAAATCATAAAGTTTTGAAATATTGCATCTGGTGCAATGAGAACCCATGGGCCTGATCAAAGTCTGTTTTGTCTCCCAAAATATGGGCATTATTAGAATTGAGATAGCAGAGTCTGCCAAGACTGAAAACGTTCCCTCAGAGATCTTTAAAAAATAGAAATCTAATTTTACAAAAATTTAACAAAAAATCAAAATAGCAGATTAATGTTCCAGATGTTAAAGACGTTGAACCAAATAACAGATGAGAGTCAACAGGCTTTTCTGGCCATAGTATATCATCTTACAATACAAATTGCCATTAGTAGATGACTCTCTCAACTAAAACAGGCTGATGAATTATAGACCTGTGCCACCATCCTAGAAAAAGTTATATGTGTGGTTAACTTTAAGTATGTGAGTAGTCCTACTAAATTCAATGGCGCTCTTCTCCTTCTTAAGGTAAGCACACATATACAAGTGCTTACAGGACTGGGGCATTAAAAAATCCAGTTACAAAAAAAGCGCAGTACAAACAATGTTATGTACCTCACACAATTAATATGCCTTGCAGTGATCTGAACTGTTACTAGACTGAGAGATGCATGAGGCAATTGTATATGATTAATGTTGTAGGCAGGGCTGGTAGCACCTCCTACTATATTACCCTAACACTTTCCATTAAAAGGTCCTGTTTTCAGTTACTTCTAACTTGGCCAAACTTTAACCATTTGCATTGAAATTTTAAATGTCAGGTGTCAGGATGAATGTTTTTGGAAAATTTCAGCTAAACCAGTTGCAGCTATTTCTGAGAATGAAGCTAGGCAAAAAAAAGATTGCTTTGCAAAGTTAAAAAAAAATCTGGTGACCTTTTCTTTGAAAAGCTCATGCTTTAGAACTTGACTTTGGCAGGGAGGTGTCTCTTGTATCAGGGATTTTTCCTTTTACTGTTCTTATGAAAATTTGTAGGTACTTGATCAAATTATAAGCCTTTGAAAAATTCAATTTTCCATATGCTGAGTAGAGTCTTAAATTTCAGCAGCTAAAATTTCAGAAGTTTCTGAGCACACTGAGTATACCTGAACATCTCACAGGTTAGCACTGACCAGACTGCACATGTACAATCGCCACAGAATAAATTGTCTCTCCTGCCCATGGCTACAGGGGCAAACTTGAGAATTTTGCTGTGATAGATTCCCCCAACTGCTCTGAGCCCAGGTGGTGGGAGACCAGGAATCCTGTTCCTCCTGTGCTATCACTGACTCTTCTGCTGGGGCCCAGGCACTATGGAGGAGGAAGACACAGAGCAGGTCCATCCTGTGCTCTCAGCAAGACAGGGGTCCTGTGGAAAAAATAGTACATGATCATATAATAAAAGGCATAGGTACAAAAGGGCCAAATTAATGTCGTATAGGCAACCTTAGTTCTGGCATTTCCTAACTTTTGAATGCATGGCTCTACAACTTTAATATCCATTTAGTGAGGATGATGTTTGGGGTCCTTTTTTTTTTCTTCTGTGGAATCTTGAGTCTGGCAAAGATAGTTCTATTAGTGTGTTTAGCCTCTTTGGCTCCACATAGGCATCATGGCTTCTATTCTGACCTTACAATGATTATGGCATTGGCCTCTTTGAAACAGGTCTTTAAAGGTCTTTTTTTCTTTGCATGGCTTTTGTCATGGATCATTGGTGACTTTAGATTTATCTTTCTGTTATTTTATTTTATAACATTTGAAACTTGCATTTTAATTTATAGTATGGCTTGTTGTTCTGGAAACTTGCATGGTAGATAAAAGACTTGCAAATAAAATTATTTTATTTATTTATCTATCAGAGCCATGGAAAAAAACTATGCTTCTAGGAAGGCAATATTGTAATTCATCCAATTAATCATTCTTTTCTTACCTCTTTTGTTCAGCCTGCTAACAGAGACATTCAATTCAAATTAAACATTTAGGGACATTCAATTCAAATTAAACATTTAAGGTCAACTCTCAGATCCACACCGATGTTTCCAAACTTTGGGTATATATTATGCATCTCAGACTCTCATTGCAGCCTCCATGCCAAATATCTGATCCTCCATTACTCTGCTCTCCTGTGAAATGTGCTGACCCACGTATCCTTCACCTTTGTGTCAGTTCTCCAAGTGAAAAGAATTGGCAAGTAGTTTAGAGAGCATAAATTAAGATTGACTTTGGAAGGGATAACCCCTGCTCTTGTGCCATTTCAGATGTGTAGCCAGTAAGGAACTGTCTAGGTATGTGAATTTTTGCTCATCATTCAGCAAAAACAAAAATCCAGATGCAAAATCGACTACTTTCATACATCATATGTTATTTGTGGCACTCCCTGGAGGACTTTACAGATCAGCCAATGGATTACAGTGAGACAGGAATGTAGCATTTAAAGTTGTGACAAATATAATCTTATTAAATTTACATACCTGTTTCTGAACATCATGTGTGAGAGACCACACCAGGTTTTATCTACAAGTAATCTATTTTGTGTACGATAAAGGGGTCAGCATTTGATAGCATGTGATAAGTGCATGTTCAGCAGAAAATCAGCATATAATTTAGTTTTCAGCTCAGAGAGATATAATACAGATTCAGCCAACGAATGCCAAAGGTGACTTGTTTAACCTCATCATCTCCCATCTGTACAGTTGCAGTACTAATACTTACGCATTTCACAGCAGCGTTATGAGACTCAACTTTTGATTATGAGAGTTACTGAACACACACAGCTCCTTCTGAACTCAGTGGGAGTTGTGACTTCACGGCACCTCCTAGAATGAAGCCATTGCTGGAGAAACTGGTCCCTACAAATTAAGCTGGTGTCAGAACAGGCAGAAACTGTTATGACCAAGTCCTTGAATTGATCAGCCACATAGAAGCCAGCTACCAACACCAATTTAAAACTGTGTTTATCTGTCTTAGTTCCATATATGATACAGTGTAGCAGAAAGGACTTCTACAGAAACTTTTAATAGCTATGCTCTGTTGCCCTCCAGTTAGGCTCATTGAGGAAATACTGAACAATTGCAGATTCAGTGATGCTGTCAGCAGCCTGTGAAGGCTGAACAATGGACTCCTGCAAGGGTCCATTTCAGCTCCAGCACCTTTCAACCTATATTCCAGTGATATTCCACCAACATCCTCTCGCAAGTTCATACACATGGATGACATCATGCTGGCTACTCAGTCTTCCTCATTGGAAACTTTAGAAAATGTTCTAGAATAAGACCTAAAAGCACAAGAAACCTATTTCAAGGTGGTTAAAGGCAAATGCCTCAAACAGTGGTCTCAGCTTTTCAGGCCAAGAAGACATTAAATATCAATTTCTGTTCACAATCCTGACCCGCGATACCCAGGGATAACCCTAGACCGCACACTCAGCTTCCATCATCACCTTGAGCAAATGAAAAGGAACATGAAGGCCAGGATCAACATCATACAGAAGCTTGCAAGAACAGCTTGGGGAAGCCATGCCTGCACACTCCAAATATTTACACAACACTGGGATTGTTGTGAGGCTAACTTCATTAAAGATTGTAAAGTGTTCAGATATTATCGTGATGGAGGTCATCTATTGGCTACATGAATTGGACCCTTCCTTTTCAGCCAATGATTTTTTAAAATTATTTTTCATGTCATGCTAACTGGTGTATCAGGCTGTCCTGTGATATTTCTACTCCTCTGATCTCAGTGCCAGCCAGATCAGAAAGCACAGGGCTGCACACAGACATTTTTATTTTTTGAAAGTTTCCTAAACTTTTATAGTTATTAGTAATAAAAAGCAAATCTTTAAGTTCAATTCAAAGCATTGTGTGACTCTTTAAGCTGGGTCTAATTTTATGCAAATGTTTTTGTTGTTGCATCTCTAAGAATAATCACAGTAAATGTCTTGGTCTATATTATGGCCAATATTATTATATCATGATCTATTTATGTAAAATGATGCCAGAGAAGAACCATGAGGTTATGGAATAGTTCCATTGCCTGGAAATTTTAAAAATAAACTGGATAAGGCACTAAAAAGTATACCACAGAGATCAAACCTACACTGCCACAGGGAAAGGAATGGAAAGACCTATTGTAATAGAGCTTTTCCTTGTGTAATTATTATAGTTCTAAGTCTGTTCAGCACTGAACAGCCAGGATGAGACACATGCTAAGTACAAAAATGGTTCCATATCTGACCATATTGTATGCATGATTTCAGTACTGGCCATGTTTGAGAGAAGTTAGGCGTGGAACAGTCTCTCACATCCATACATGCAGATACATATACTTGGATATCAAAGAGCAGAATGCGTTAGGAATTCTGCAGTCCTTTCAGTGCACAGCCTTCAGCACTGCAGGGTGGGACCTTCATTTTGTGATAATTAGTTCCTTTGTTGCAAGTACCTACTAATATAGAGCATTTTACTTTCTGAGCTTACTCTGAAAAATGTTCTGATAGAGTTTGCACTTGTAAGTAAAAGCATAGTAGCAGAGGATTTTAGCTGATTACACTCTCAGTCCAGTCTATTAGAAGGACTGAGTAAAATCAGAGCTCTGACTTGTATTACAGAGGGACAGTATGTTATTTAGCAAAGAAAAATTACTAGAGTGAGGCCTGGTTTGCTTACCCTATTAATTCTTACACATGATACTAGCTTGTTATTATATGCTGACAGATTGCAAGCTATGGAATTTACCTTCAAACATAATCCTTATTTTGTCATGGCTCACTTCCAGAAGACTAGTAAACCCATTTGGCAAATTACTGTAATTATTTGTTCATTCTCTTGTCCATAGCGGGAAGTACAAATGTTCAGGGTAATTACAAAGGGATTTGTCCACTACGTAACCTGAGCGAATGGCCCATCTGCATCTTCCCCTCAGATGTATACATTTCAGGTTTAGACCCGTCGGACACTGAGTAAATTGTGTCTGTTGCACAGTTCACTGATTACAGACCTACTGAGAGAATGTGAGGGTTTGTAGGTGTAATGTCCTCTATAAATTATCCCAAACTGCTGTAAAATAAAAGTAAACAGTTTGTAATTCTTTCCCCAAAATCAATCCATAAATTTTCTACAATAAAAGTGAGGAGTCACCAACTTTGCATGAAATGTCGGTAACTCTGGGTGTATATTAAGGGGCATCCCTCAAAATAAGGTACATATGAAAGCTCTGCTATTGAAAACATGTTCATTTTCTTATTTAAACAATGATGAATGTGCATACCACATTTTATGAGGAGTTTTAGGGGTGATCACCTTGTTTCCTCAAAATTCCTCCAAGCTGCCAGTGTCAGGACATCCCTCTAAATGTGGAAACAGAGGCCTTGGTGAAACGGTTAAATAAACACATGGTTACTTTTGAGCTTTGGAAAAGGATATTAGATTACATACCAGGAGAGCAAACCATGTCTGTCTTCAGCATTAAAGAACATCTGAGTCTCCATTTTCTTGTAGTGCTGTGTTTAGTTTTGATTATGAACAGGCCAGAAGTTTCATTTATTTATCTAAGCATTACTCTAATATAAACTCAATGGGCGCAGTTCTGCCCTCAGTTACGCAGATGAACTCAATGGGAAAAAGCACTTGTGTGACTAAGGAGAGAAATGCGTCCATTATCAATTGCCTATGCACCTGCATTTATATTTTTATGCTCAAATGTTTTAAACTGCTCAGATATTGTAATCGGGTGTTCTTGATTTTTTTGATGATGGAATTGTTGGTTATAATGGGGATGATTAATAATTCATTCATATTTTACTTCATGTAACTAGAAACAGCACGGATGAAGGACGAATTAGAGGGGAAGAGGTGGGTGTTACAGAATGAGTGGCAGGGAATGGATCACTTGATGATTAACTGTTCATTTCCTCTGGGGCATTGGCCACTGTTGGAAGACAGGATACTGAGCTAGATGGACCTTTGGTCTGACCCAGTATGGCTTTTCTTATGAGGAGGTGCAGACAGTGGGAAATAGAGATTGTGAATGAAGGCAAGTTTTCTAAAGATGGAGCATGAATTTTAGAGGGTGGAAAATGGGAGGGGAAATAGGGAGCAGGCTATTTGGGGAGGCACCGCCTTCCTTACCCAGCACTCCATACACTTTTGGAGCTGCAATGTGGCCCTCAGAGGAATAAGCAGATAAAAAAATTTGGTGGCTAGAAGGCTGACTCAAATGACCTACAGAAATAATGCAATGAGACCATCATGAAATGACATCAGATAAATTCAGCAACAATGTACTTGTGAGATTTAGGGAAAGATATTCTTTGTTTTTTAATTCTGTGATTGGCTTTACCTATCAAATGACAGAAAACAGCTGCATTCCTAAAGCAACAACTGGACTGAACTTGTAACCTAATCCTTCGTTTGACACTTGGAAAAAAATATTCTCCCTACACATGTGATCCAGAAATATGAGCAGTACTACGTGTATGAAATCAATGAAGCAGTAAGATTAATTACACTATTAGCTTCCCTTGTCATGGTTCCTCCCCCACTTTCTTTTTGGTTAAATAGAGATAACAGTTTTTTAGAGACTGTATATTGTCTTCAATACCTGGATGCAGTTTTTTTTTAATCTTTGAGCCTCTGATGTTCTCATAATTTTAAAATAAATACTTTGTCTTACAGAACTGCCTCAGAGTTTTGGGATACAAATAAAAAGGAGCAGTAAGTGAAGGTAAACAATTGCTAAAAACACCCCTAACATCAGCATTTAGCAGCGTTCATGCTGTTGGAGGAAATTTTCCCTCAAAGTTTTAAACCTAAAACCCAGTTCATAAACATTTTTTGTACCACTTCAATTTTCTTTTTAGACAAGAACTAAAAATGCAAGAACTGGCTATGAAAATGGATATGGAAGATAATTCCTTAATATCATAATTACACATGTTAAGCAAAGATCTTGTACACAGGAACGTGAATGCTGAGAATATTTTAGCAGAAAATGTGACAAAGTACAAGCAAAAAAGTTTTAAGAAAATACCTATGTGCTGCTACTATTATTTGTCTGACATATTAAAGGCTAATACCATCCCACCAAAGCAGCAGTCCTTTACATTAATTAGCATTAGGCTAAATCGGTGTCCTTCAGACATGTTGGTAAACAAGCTGCCTCAACTCAGCACATTCTGATCAAGAAGAACATCTGGTAATCCAGTATACTCCTGTTTATCTGAAACCCTATTAGCAGAACCTCCATATTATCTGAATCCCTTCCTTGTCCCCATGTATCTCAGGCTGGGGACAAAGAAGGGATTCAGATAATGTGGGATTGGGATAGAAGAGCAGACACCCCTGGCCAGTACTGTGAGGAGCAGAAGGATGAGCCACAAACCATGGGGGACTCCCCACCCCCGACTGCTGAATAGCTCCTGACCTCTCAATTATCCAAATTCCCAATTATACAAAAAAACCCCGTCACCTACACTATTCAGAAAATTGGGATTATAATCTAACATTTTACATTTATACAGCATCTTTCATCCCAAACGGCAACTGCAGTGACCTCTGTGATAGAGGATTGCAAGCAACTGGTTGACAGAATGCTGCCCAGTTTGGAAGAAAGGGGAAAAAATGAACCATGACAGCAAATTTAGATTGTGACAGTGTAAATATCTAAAGGCCTATTGTTACAATATGTGTCATGAGGTATTTTCCTTCCACACAAAGCAGAGAGGATTTGAGTTCTGACTGTTTTATCTGAAAAATCCAGACATTAAACTGCACATATTTCAGTTTATCATCCTTCAGGATGAAGGATTAAGCCAGCCCTGCCTAGACAGAGCCCAGAGGTGACTTCAAGAACACTACACATTTCAAACCTGAGATGTACACCCCTTAGCTACCACTGGCAGCTGACTTTAAAAGCACCTTTTCTACTCTGTACTTTCTCCATTATTTGTTCCTATATAAATCTATGCGCCTGCGAGGCTCTGAACTATCATACCCTTCCCAAAACTCTGAGTCAGCATTAACTTACCTGCTGCCCACCTTTAGAATGAGTGACCTCTTTTCAGGGAAACTCTGGGCATAGAATGATTTCTGCAGGTGAGTTTATCATATGGGTACACAATTTATCACATGGTGCATAGCCTGCTTCTGCTCCCAATAGTAAAACACATACTTACTTCAGTGAATGGTTCAAGACTATAGGGAATGCATGATAGCATGATGTGATATAGTATAAAGGTTTTATCATAATGCTTTTGGGATGTAGAGATTACTCATTTGCGATTAAGCCAACAGTGAGTTATACCGGTCATCCCAAATGAATGTATCAGAGGTCTGGAAAGTGAGAATAAGGCACAGTGGGAAAGAATTAGTGGGCAGAGAGCAGCTGAGGTGGTCAAAGGTATAATAAATTCATTTATCACACAGTTCTGTGATTTATCATATATTCTCCCTCCACACATTTGGTATCTATTGTTCTATCTGTATTATATATACTGTGACGGAGTCAGACCAGAAGGATATAGGAAAGTGCTGGAAGGCAGGTATATCAGCCTCAGGATGTGCAGGTCCTTGTTCCCTGGATAGCCAAACAAAGGCTAGTCCAGACCAATCAAGACACCTGGGGCCAATTAAGAACCTTCTAGAAAGGAGTAGAAACAGCTAGCCTAATTGGGACACCTGAAGCCAATCAGGGACTGGCTGAATCCAGATAAAAACCTCCCAGTTAGTCAGGTGGGCTGTGGGTGTCAGGAGCTGTGGAATGAGGTTGTGCTGTTGGTGAGACTGACTGGTGGACAACATATCATCCAGAAGGAAGGAGGCCCTGAGGTAAGGGTGAAGGGGAGTTTGAAGAAGCAGGGACTGCTGTGGGGAAGTAGCCCAGGGAATTGTATTGTGTTTTGTGGATAAAAGGTCAGCCATCTTAGCTGATACTATTAGGATCCCTGGGCTGGAGCCCAGAGTAGAGGGTGGGCCCGGGCTCCCCCCGACTCTTTCCACCTTCCATACTGGCCTGTGATTAAGGTAACTCACTAGGTGGTGACTCTTGCCAATTATACTGAGAAAGGGAGGTCACTCTGGGGCCTAGATGAGTTTCTGAGGCCCCTAAATCTGCCAGGAAGCGCAGGACCCACGAGTACAAACTTGGAGCTTTGTCACAATACACATGCATACACAATCAAATTCTAATATATTCAAACTGGCCTCTGATTTGGGGAACTTCATTTTTGGACACCCAACTTCAAACACATTTGGCCTCATTTTCAAAGGGAAAGAGCACTTACAGATCATTTGTGTTTAATCCTTGTAAGCATATAGTCCCTCTGAAAATCAGGCTTCATGTCTCTCAATTAAGGCAATCAAAATAAGAACAGAAGAACAACTATATTGGGTAGGACCAACAGGTCCATCTAGCCCATTATTCTTTCTTCTAAGAGTGGACAGTGTCAGCTGCTTCAATGGGACAAGTCAGGACAATTTACTGAATGATCCATCCCTTCTCATCCAGTCCCAGCTTCTAGCAGTCAGAAGTTTACAGACACCAAGAGCATGGAGTTGCATCCCTGACCATCTTGGGTAATAACTATTGATGGACCTATCCTCCAGGAACTTATCTAATTCTTTTCTGAACCCAGTTATTTTGGCCTTCACAATATCCCCGTCAATGAGTTCCACAGGTTGACTGTGTGTTATGTGAAGAGGTACTTCCTTTTGTCTGTTTTAAACCTGCTGCCTATTAATTTCATTTGGTGACTCCCTCACTCATGCGTTACGTGAAGGCGTAAATAATTCCCTATTCACTTTCTCCACACAATTAATGATTTTATAGACCTTTATCATATCACATCTCAGTCATCTCTTTTCCAAGATGAATAGTCCCAGTCTTTTTAATGTCTCCTTATATGGAAGCTGATCCATACTCCTAATTAACTTCATTGCCCTTGTCTCTATTTTTTCCAGTTCTAAGATACCAATTTGTTTTTGAGATGGGGAGAACAGAACTGTATACAGTATTCAAAGTCTGGGCATACCAAAGATTTATATAGTGGCATCATGTTATTTTCTCTATTATTTAGCTCTTTCCCAATGGTGCCTAACTTTTTGTTAGCATTTTTGACTGCCACTGCACACTGAGCAGATGTTTTCAGAGAATCACCCATGATTACTCCAAGATCTCGTTCTTGAGTGGTAACAGTTAATTTAGTCCCCATCATTTTGCATGTATAGTTGGGATTATGTTTTCCCATGTGCATTGCTTTGCATGTGCCAACATTGAATTTCATTTGCCATTTTGTTGCCCAGTTTTGTGAGATTTCTTTGTAGCTCTTTGCAGTCTGCTTTTGTCTTAAGTATCTTGAGGAATTTTGCATCATGTGCAAACTGCCACCTCACCTTTTACCCTTTTTTCCTGATCATTTATGAATATGTTGAACAACACTGCTCATAGTACAGTTCCTTGGGGAACTATTTTCCTCTCTCCGCTGTGAAAAATGACTCTTTATTCCTACCCTTTGCTGTCTGTCTTTTAACAAGTTACTGATCCCTGGGAGGATCTTCCTCCTTATTCCATGACTCCTTATTTTGTTTAACAGCCTTTCAATAGGGACCTTGCCAAAGTTTTCTGAAAGTCCAATATATCCACTGGTTCACCACTGTTCATATGTATGACACCTTCAGAATGCTAATAAATTGGTGAGGCATGATTTCCCTTTACAAAAGCTGCGTTGACTCTTCTCAAAAAATGTATGTCTATCTAGGTGTCTGATAATTCTGTTCTTTGCTATAGTTTCAACCAATTTGCCTGAAATGAAATTACTTACTGACCTGTACTTGCCAGGATCTCCTTTGAAGGCTTTTATTTATTTATTTATTTTTGGTAAATTGGCATCACATTAGCGATCCACCAGTCATTTGATACAGAAGCTGATAGGTTACGTACCATAGTTAGTAATTCTCCAGTTTTATATTTGAGTTCCTTGGGAACTCATGAGTGAATAACATCTGGTTCTGGTGACATATTGCTGTCTAACAAAAGTCACTTTTGTGTACACAAACTCATACACACAATATTAAACAGAGAGAAAAGTAATCACCATGATGTTCCACATGACAGTGTATGGTAAAATCTGATTTAACTCCTCTGAAATGAAAATAATATAGTGAAAGATCCTGAGCAAATATATCCCTCATGCATACTCTCTGTGTGTGGGTGAGTGAGTGTGTGTGTGTGCGCGTGTGATTGTCTCTCCTTTTTTTATACACAGATACAATACACATCAAAGATATTTTGTCCCTCCATCACTGCTATCATATACTTATATAGGTTTTATTACTTTTCTGAACCAAAATAAATAAGAATATAAGACTGACCATACTGGGTCAGACCAAAGGTCCATCCAGTGCAGTATCCTGTCAACCAATAGTGGCCAATGCAAGGTGCCCCAGAGAGAGTGAACCTAACAGGTAATGATCAAGTGATCTCTCTCCTGCCATCCATCACCCCACTCTGACAAACAGAGGCTAGGGACACCATTCCTTACCCATCCTGGCTAATAGCCATCAATGGACTTAACTTCCATGAATTTATCCAGTTCTCTTTTAAACCCTGTTATAAAAGTAGCCTTCACAATCTTCTGAAGCAAGGAGCTCCACAGGTTGACTGCATGCTGTGTGAAGAAGAATTACCTTTTATTTGTTTTAAAGCTTCTGCCCAGTAATTTCATTTGGTGGTCCCTAGTTCTTATATTATGGGAAGAAGTAAATAACTTTTTTCTTATTCACTTTCTTCACATCACTCATAATTTTATATACCTCTATCATATTCTCCCTTAGTCTCCTCTTTTCCAGCTGAAAAGTCCCAGCCTCTTTAATCTCTCCTCATATGGGACCTGTTCCCAGACCCTAATCATTTTAGTTGCCCTTTTCTGAACCTTTTCTAATGTCAGTATAACTTTTTTGAAATGAGGAGACCACATCTGTGTGCAGTATTCAAGATGTGGATGTACTATGGATTTATATAAGGGCAATAAGATATTCCCCATCTTATTCTCTATTCCTTTTTTAATGATTCCTAACATCCTGTTTGCTTTTTTGACTGCCACTGCACACTGCATGGAAGTCTTCAGAGAACTATCTGCAATGACTTCAAGATCTTTTTCCTGAATCAGAGGGGTAGCCGTGTTAGTCTGGAATTGCAGAAGTAACAAAGAGTCCTGTGGCACCTTAAAGACTAACTAAAGTATTAGAGCATAAGCTTTCGTGGGCTAATATCCACTTCGTTGGATGCATGCAGTGGAAGTATGAGGCTGAACCAGCTTGTTATCTCTAATCAGGGAGGGTGAGGTATTCCTCTAGCAGCTGAACTGGAGGTGTGAAGAGAAGAGAAACTGTTCTTGTAGTTAGCTAGCCATTCATAATCCCTATTCAGTCCTGAGTTGATTGTATCAAATTTGCAAATGAATTGCAGCTCTGCAATTTCTCTTTGCAGTCTGGTCTTAAAGTTTTTTTGCTGCAATACAGTGACTTTTAAATCTGTAATTGTGTGAGCTGGTTCAGCCTCATTGGACTAACCCTGTTATCTCCAGCCTGGTTCTTGCCTACCTATTTATACCTGCCCCTGGATACTTCCACTGCATGCATCCGATGAAGTGGGTATTAGCCCATGAAAGCTTATGCTCTAATACTTTAATTAGTCTTTAAGGTGCCACAGGACTCTTTGTTACATCTTTTTCCTGATTAGTTATAGCTAAATTAGCCCCCATCATATTGTCTGTATAGTTCAGGTTATTTTTTCCAATGCGCATTATTTTACATTTATCCACATTAAATTTCATTTGCCATTCTGTTGCCCAATCACTTAGTTTTTTTGGACACTTTTGAAGTTCTTCACAGTCTGCTTTGGTCTTAACTGTTTAGTTTAGTATCGTCTGCAAACTTTGCCACCTCACTGTTTATCCCTTTTACAGATCATTTATGAATAAACTGAATAGGATTGGTCCTGGGACTGATCCTTGGGGAACACCACTAATTACCCATCTCCATTCTGAAAATGGAGAGGGGTAACTAGTGGTGTTATTTACCATTTATTCCTACACTGTGTTCACTGTCTTTTAACTAATTCTCAATCCATGAAAGGATCTATTCTCTTATCCCATGACAACTTAATTTACATAAGAGCCTTTCATGAGGACCCTTGGAAATCTAAGTATACTAGGTCCACTGGATCCCCCTTTTGTCCACATTTTTGTTGACCACTTCAAAGAACTCTAATAGATTAGTAAGACATGATTTCCCTTTACAGAAACCATGTTGACTTTTGCCCAACAATTTATGTTCTTCTGTGTGTCTGACCATTTTATTCTTTACTATTGTTTCAACTAATTTGCCCAGTACTGATGTTAGACTTACCTGTATGTTATTGCAGGTATCACCTCTAGAGCCCTTTTAAAATATTGACATTACATTAGCTATCTTCCAGTCATTGGGTGCAGAGGCTGGTTTAAAGAACAGGTTACAAACCCTAGTTAATAGTTCTACAATTTCACATTTGAATTCTTTCAGAACTCTTGGGTGAATGCCATCTGCTCCAGGTGACTTGTTACTGTTAAGTTTATTAATTAAATACATAAATAAATTGCTGGGGAAAAGAAGAAAATAAATATATGAGCACGTAACATAAAGCAAATACATTAGAAAAGATGTGAGACATAAAAAGATATGTTACCCAAAAGCCAGCTATGTTAGAAAGGGATAGAAGCTGTTCAAATGGCCAACCTAAAAGGGAAACAGAACTGACCCAGAGCTCAGTCTTTGGTTTATAAACTCTACGAAGATGACCAAGTTAGCCCTCACTGTGATGTGATTTTTAACTTGACCACTTAAATAACTAATTACTTTCTTATGTGGCTGTTTTTATAGATATCACATCTTTATAAGACAGAGTCTTTTTTTAATGTTGGGTTTTGTACATGTGAAATCTTTCTGATCAGCTATCCTTAAGCTACTGCAACTTGTTCTTTGTCCTGTCCGATATCAGCTTCTGTGAAAAATCTTACAGGTGATTAATTGATTTCAAAGCCTTTTGAAAGCACTCAGCATCTCCTACTATATAAATCTTTATTTCACAAGAGGTAAATCAGTATTTAGTAGAGATTATTACAGGGAGCATTACATCAGTTTGATTTTTCATGTGTTTAACTTTTCATGAATGTGGTTGAAACGTATTCTTTCCTTTTAGCAATGTAAAGTTTATTCTTGAAAAATAGTGATCCTCATTATCTTTATTTTATATACTATATAATAAGTTTTTTTCCAAGTCATAGTAAAAAAGATATTTTAAATGAAAGATTACAACCTAATTTGCACTGATCAGGAAACATAATCCCTATAGATATACCATTACAATTCCATGCAGACTTTATTAGAGAGATCACCATCTGCATCTAAAGGACTTAAACACTAATAGTAATAGCTGTTGATAAAAATACTAATATTTAGCAACATGATGCCTAAAGAGACATTGCCAAGTGAAAAGGATGTCTGCTGTTTGTAGATTCCTGGGGTACCTGACTCATGATTTCTGAAAACTTTGGGGTTGGCCATACTGCGTCTGCACAAACTGTTCTAAAGAGGAAGCAAACATCACCTCCTGTCCTTACCCCAAAGGAAAATTCAGAGAGATCCCACTAGAGGAACCTCATGCAGGTTTCCTCCCTCCTCTTGCTCCCCCTTCCTGCAGGGGTGTGAATGGTGATCTGATTGATGAGCTAATATAGTCCTAATGAATAAAACATTACAAGCTTTGTAAAAAGTGAATTAAATGAGTTAGCTATGACATTGTGTTTAAGTCTAGTACAGGGGGTAATAAGGTGACTCTTCCATGATACATTAGCATAGTTAAGCATTAGAAAGACAGAAAACAATTGTCATACAGAATTTTACAATGAGGTCCACCAACTCCTGACTTGAAGCAGCTGTGAAGAAGGGGGAAATTGATCACACTATAAAATTCAGAAACTACTGAATCTTAATCCGATCTCTGCTGCTGACTTGTTGGGTGGAATTGAGCAAGTCAGATCATCTATCCAGCTCAATGTTTTTTTCTTTATAATGGAGTAATGTTATATACCTACCTCACAAGAAAACCACTCTGCAAGAATTACCGTCATTGCTGTGGAATTTTTCAAAAATATCTCCAGTATCCTAGCCAGCATAGCATACATTTTTTTCAGTAAAACAGGAACTAAACTTAATTCCCCAGAATATTGTAAATGATGAGCCAAGAGCGGTAGCTTTGTTTTGCTAAATTGTCTCTGCGCTATCAAATGTACAGGTGAAAAATGATATTAAAGCTTTTCTTTCTCTTTCTTTCTTCCTTTCTTTCTTTCTTTCTTTCTTTCTTTCTTTCTTTCTTTCTTTCTTTCTTTCTTTCTTTCTTCATTATTGTTGCCTTGAATAGAATTAAGGGCCAGATCCTTAGCTGATGTAAATGGCATCATTCCAATAAGGTCAAAGGAGTAGTGCTGATTTACGACTGCTGAACATCTGGCCCAGTAAAACCACACTATGTTTTGTTCTACTGTACTGCTTTATGAGTTTCTTCTTTTGTGTGACGAAGTACAATGGCGTGGCTGTGATGTGACTGATGAGATAGTTGCTAAATTCAACAACATGCAGGGGACCTTTTTGAGACTCGGTTTCTGTGGCTAAGCTTGAAACAATGGCGTTACATTTGATGGCACACAAGAAACAATTAATTCAGCTATCAGAGGGGTAGCCGTGTTAGTCTGAATCTGCAAAAGCGACAAAGAGTCTTGTAGCACCTTATAGACTAACAGATTTTAGGGATCATGAGTTTTCATGGGCTAAGACCCACTTCATCAGATGAATGTTGTGGACTTTGGTGGCTTTTATATAATAGCAAGTGTTTCTTTGTTCATTTATTGTAATATTGTCATACATCAAAATATTTGTATTTTCATTGCCACACATTGTGCACCACATGCTCATAAATACTGAATATTTTGCTATTCTGTAACTCGAATGTAAGTCTTCAAGGGCTTATTAACATGCTCTTTATTCGCTTATGATTTGCACATATACTTAAAGGGTTGGCAAACTTGGCATAATGTAAATGTCACTTTTAAAATTTGCTCCAGACTTAGACTACAGTAGAGGTTAAAAAACAGAGTTTAGAGTGTTGAATAAATGGCAGAACTGCCAGAATCAATTGAAAATGAGCATTAATGCCATCCTTAGCTGGAAGGATGAGAGGCATTCCGCCTCCCCTGCGTTCAGTCTCAATGGAGTACAATCAGGATGGCACTAATGAGCAGAAAACTTGCAAGGTAGGAGTGATGTTTCCTTCAGAAACACTATATGCACTGCTACCCTAAGCCCCCTAAGGACCTGAAATCTGTTATTGTTCCTCCTGGGAGGTCCGTTTACACTTAACACACATCTGGCTTAATTAGGCTGACAGCTGCTGCAGGTACTATTGGAGAAGGTCCAGGCAACAGAGTGCATTAGCATTTGTTTAATGATTTAACCTTTCATAATTTGATCTCCACTGCATACATGAACCAGAAAGTATCTTTTATTACTTGTTAATATGTGTTGTGTGCACACACACTTACACACACTACTCCAAAGTATGTGGTCTATATGCCAAAAAAAGCATTTCCAAATGTAAACTTGTGATTTTTTAAAAAAAACATGTAAAATATAAGCAAAAGAGGAAATCATCCAATGAACCCAGTGGCTAGAAAAAGTCCCTCTGCAGACCAGATTTTAAAAACTTATGGTTTGGGATATTTTAATAACAAATCTTTAAGTAATCAAAACTGGTTATAGTTATTGCTGTGTAGGTAGCTACAATCAACACAGATGGTCCAGTGCAGATTCATGGTAGATATGTAAAGTTAATGTCTTTCACAGTTATAGAATAGATCCAATGAATGATATGAGCTGGACTCTGCTCTTACTTATCCTGGTGTAAATGCAAAGTAACCCCTTTGAAGCCACAGAGGAGAATCTATTCTTACACTAGTGCAACTCAGAACAGAAT
The DNA here is from genome assembly GCA_007922305.1 of Dermatemys mawii. NCBI lineage: Eukaryota > Metazoa > Chordata > Testudines > Dermatemydidae > Dermatemys > Dermatemys mawii. The sequence goes on from ML677348.1 coordinate 6,860,435, forward strand.
AGAGCCCAAACTGTTATGCTTGTACTTTGTTTGCTCAAGGGGACAGTTTTTCTGTATCCATTGAATTCATTCTTTATTCTTTATGTCTAAGTGGCATAACTCCCTGTAAAAACAGCCTTTGGCAAGGTAAACTGATTTCTGCATAAACCCAGAACTCAGTGTATAACTGAAAACAAAATCAAATCCAAAGGTGACTTACTAATTCCAATAGCCTTTCTTTAGTATTTCATTTATTGAAAATAGACTGAGATACTATTTTAATTAACAGATCATTTTCACCTTTCTAAGGATTCAAAATGAATGTGAGACATTCACCTGTTTGGAGACTTTATATTTTTTAAAAAGCAAAGCTTTCATGTAGACAAGAAGCACATTTAAACATGAAACCATTTACCTCACCAGAAAGTTCTGTTTTCCTTTGTCCTATTATAACAAGCTTAGAGCCCGGTCCTCCTTTCCTGATTAGTATGCGCAGAGGATAACAGCCTACTACAACTGCTGTTTAATCAAGTTATTCCTTGAGCTCAAGCAACAATGTTCTGTGTTTTGTTGCTGAAGTTCTGGGTTTCAAACTGTGCTTTATAACCTGTGTGGTCATTATATTCTCATTTCATGTGCTACATTTGAATGTGTTTTTTCTCCCTCTTGGTCCAACTTCATCTTTGCCCAGTTCCTGCAGTGTATTTTTAGAGTCCATTCCATGTCAGTGTCATCAACTTCAATCAAAGTTGAGGGCACCCAGGACCGTACAGAACTGGGTCCATAATAAACAATGAGTGAAATGAAAACATGTTGACTAGCATTGAGTTATATATTTTAAGGAAAGAACAGACCTCTATGATGATATACTCTGACCTTTTATATAACACAGCCACAGAATTTCTTCCAGTAGTTCCTGCACTGGATGGTGGCGTTCTTCCTTTCTGTGTAAATCAATCATATAAACCCTACCATGAACAGTTTACTGAGAATATTGTTGTTGTTGAGCTTCATCAGGATCTGGGTCTCAGTGGGCTAGGTAATTTGCAAACATATTTGATACCTGGCATGTGAAATTCAGGCTCTGATGGTTAATTCCCAACTAGGTGACATTCTAGTGTTTCTGTTCCCTGGGAAGACAAAGAGGATTTATATAATGGGGGAGAAGAGGCCTTGAAGAACTCACTGAGGCTTTGAATCTCTCAGGAAGAGGTTACAAATAAATAGAATCTAGGGAACATTAGAAAAATATAAACCCCTTTTGCTTTCTGGGCTATGCAAGCCTTTGCCAAGTCATCAGTCCTAAGAAAAACTAGGTGAATATAAGATTTGTTGTCTGGATGCAGAGTCCAAATTAAATTTCAGTTCAGCCCCTGCTGCAAAGTGTAAAGTCAGATTTTTCTCTAGATCATTTACTTATGTCTGTGCTGGGGCTCTTGAAAGAGGATGTAGGAACCTTGTTCCCCTCCTATATCAAACAGTGTCCAATTCCCTGTGACATAAACCACTTTCACAACTGGCCACAGTAAGAATATAAAAATAGCCACATTGCATTAGATTAATGGTCCATCTAGCCCAGTATCTTGTCTCTGACAGCAGCCAGTGCCAGACGCTTCAGAGGGAATGAAGAGAACAAGGCAATTTTGAGTGATCCATCCCTTATCCATCCAGTCCCAGCTTCTGGCAGTTGGAGGTTTAGGGAAATCCAAAGCCTGAAGTTGCATCCCTGTCTGTCTTGGTTAGTAGCCATCAATGGACTTATTCTCCATGAACTTATCTAAGTCTTTTTTGAACCCAGTTATACTTTTGGCCTTCACTACATCCCATGGCAATGAGTTCCACGGGTTCCACTTGCTGGTTAAAATTTGGTATCAGAAAATTTGAGTTTTAATAGTCACCTCCTACAGATATTTGCACGAGTAAAATTCAGACACTTGAATGTTCATGGAAAACAAATGAAAAGGGGGTTTGGCACTGCAGAAGACAAGATCTGATGGGATTAGGTTTACATTGGGGAGAGGAGTTGTATGTTTGGAAGGAGTTCTGGAGCAGATTGAGCTGGAATTACTCACATGCTTAAAATTAAGCACATCCTTAAGTACTTTACTGAATCATTGCCTCATTGATTGAAAAAATAAGTTTCACTGTAATCACATTTGTGTCAGATGTCAACTCCCACTTTCCCTTGAAAATCTATCCCTAAGTCATAATGTGATTGAGAATATTTTAATGTTAATACGACATTTATTTCCAAGAAGATAACAGCCCAGCTATTTTGTGATGTATAGTAACTCCTCACTTAAAGTTGTCCCGGTTAACGTTTTGTTGTTACATTGTTGATCAGTTAGGTAATATGCTCATTTAAAGTTGTGTAATGCTCCCTTCTAACCTCGTTTGGCAGCCTCCTGCTCTGTCCATTGCTTGCAGGAAGAACAGCCCATTGGAGCTAGATGAGGGAGGGTTTGGAACCAGGGTGCACCAGCAGCCCCGCAGCAACTCCCCTAAGTTCCCTGTGCAGCAGCTGCCCATCAGGCTATCAATTACCAGCAGTTCAGCTGTCCCTCCCCTCACTGCCATGTGCTGCTCCTGCCCTCTGCCTTGGAGCTGCTCCCTGAGCCTCCTGCTTGCTTTGTGGGGAGGGGAAAGAAGGGGGCTAATGTCAGGGTGTCCCCCTGCTCCTGCATCCCACCCCCACTTACCAGAGAGAGACAGAGAGAGCTTGGGGCAGCAGCTGCTGTCTCAACTTCCTGATCCACTTAAAAAGACAATGCACTTAAGAGTGGGGTCAGTGTACTTAAAGAGGCAATGCACATCTCTCTCTCTCTCTCTCTCTCTCACACACACACACACACACACACACACACACACACACACACACGGTGTGTGTCTCTGTCTCTGTCTGCCATGCTGTCTCCCCTTCCTCCATTCATGCTGCCTTGTAGAGTGTGAGAGGCCAGATTAACAAAGTGTTAACCCTTGATGGCTCAACAAAAAACTAATTCATCATTTAGCAGTAAGGCATTCCCTGGGAAATATTCCATCCTCTTCCACCCTCTAACTTCACCAGCTCAACCAAGCTTCACAATTATCATTGCTGTGTACAGTATTAAAATTGTTTGTTTAAAATATATACTCTGTGTGTGCGTGTGTGTGTGTGTGTATAATATATATGTTCTTTGTCTGGTGAAAAAAATATCCCTGGAACCTAATCCACAATTTCTTATGGGGAAATTGGATTTGCTTAACATCATTTTGCTTAAAGTTGCATTTTTCAGGAATATAACTACAATGTTAAACAAGGAGTTACTGTATTCAATCTCTAATTCTAGCATTCCTCTCTGTATATCGGTCTTATTCTCTCCTTTTTGCTTCTTCCTTTAGTGTGTTAACACTTTGGAACATGGATCTGTTATGTTTTTGGCTTTATCCCCTAATATTCAGAATGGTGCAAACTTAAAACATGCTATATAAACCATTATTATTACTAATTCATAGCTCTTTGATAGCACTTTTTATGCATAGATTCCAAAGTGCTATACCAAGGTAGAAAGTATCATCTCCAATACTCGGTAGATGGGAAAACCAAGGCACAGAATGGGGAAATAACTTGACCAAGATAAGCTAGCATGCATGGGTAGAGCTAGGAACAGAACCCAAGTTTCCAGTCAAGGTGCAATCTACTAAGCCACACTGCCTCTTCTTCTTAATTCTGCAAGCTGTTATTAAGCATCTTTAATTCTGATTGCAGATGCATTTTGCTCTAAGAACTGGACTTTAAAAGGGTAGAAGATAAGCAGGATTAAGGGAACTTGATAAAAATTTAAATCCCTTTTGCTTTCTGGGCTATCCAAGTTTTTGCCTTGAGTCTTTTTATTTTGCACCTTAGACATCTTTCTCTTTGATTAATGGCATGCACTTTAGAGATTGTGAGACTATTGTAACTCCATGCAAATGAAAGATATTACATTAATAGAGTGCATGGCTCTCTGACAACAGAGGAACAAACAGATGATCTCTTTTCTTGAACTCCTATACTCCTGTACTGGAACATGTTGCAGAGAGAGATGCACATGAATCTCATTTGATGGTATTCATCACCTTCACACTCATAAAGCCTTTCTGTGTTGTAAAAGTTATTGAAAGAGCAATATATCCTATTAAAATCATTACAACCAAATATCATGATAACCCTGATGATGCAACACTTTAATCATACTTCCCATTTTATGGAGGCTGTATTTCCCAGTTAATGTTGCAAGGAGGCACTGAGAGAAAGAATTAAAAGATTAGATGATAAATTACCTTTGAAACCATATGGATGCACTTGTAGGAAGGCATAAAAATTAGTAAAATTTTGTAAATGCTTCATTTTTTACTGAGGTTTTCAAAAAAAATGTTATGAAAGTATATTTAGAACTTAAAATCCCCCAAAAATCTCTTGTAAGAGCCCTGAATGTGATCACTAACTTTGAAATAGATGTAATTGCTGCAGCCAAATAATTTGGATAAAGTTTGTTGGATCCCAAGTAATGGATTGGCCACTCAGTGTGTCATGAGTGTGATATACTCTATGACAGTAATGGAATATTTTGACAGTAATGGAATACTGTGTACTGAAAAAAGTCCTTGAGATGAGCTGTATGTTATAACTGAACTCACTCATCTTGTATAGCAGGGATTGGCAATCTTTGGCCGCGGCCTGCCAGGGGAAGCCCCCTGGTGGGCCGGGCTGGTTTGTTTACCTGCCATGTCCACAGGTTCAGCCAATCGCAGCTCCCACTGGCTGCAGTTCACTGCTCCAGGCCTATGGGGGCTGCAGGAAGCGGCATGGGCCTAGGGATGTGCTGGCCACCTCTTCCACCTCTTTCTGCAGCCCAGTGTGGTGCCAAACCATGTGCCAAAGGTTGCCGATCCCTGTAGTATAGTATACACTTTTACAATGGTGAGTTTTCTTTTTTCCTTTTCTTTTAGTTAATTACATGTAATAAACACTTATCCCTGTAACAACAGAAGACTTTTGTCCTGTGAGGCTCCAGGCATTGGTGATAGGACTTGGTGTTTTCTCCTCACTGATTTATTGAGTCAATCTATTTTATGTGAGAACCAAGCATATGACTGTAAACCATGATCCACAGAAAATAATCCTACAGCTCCCTGAGGGTTGTAAAGTTAGTGAGCAAATTTATCAGTCCTTCTTGCCAAATTCACAGACCTGGCTACATTCATAGATTCCATGGCCAGAAGAGAGTACTGAGATCATCTAGTCTGACCTCTTCTATAATGTAGGCTGTAGAACTTCCCCAAAGAAATTCCTAGATCATATCTAAAATAATCTAATTTTGATTTTTAAATTGTCAGCAATGAAGAATCCATGACACCTCTTTCTAAATTATTCCAAAGGTTATTTTACTCTCATTATTTTAAAATTTATACCATATTTCCACTATGAATCTGTAAAGCTTCAACTTCCAGCTATGCAATTGTGTGAAACAATTCTTTGCTAGATTCAAGAGCCTGTTACCAAATATTTGTTCCCCGTGTAGGTACCTATAGCTTATAATCACATCACTCCTTGATCTTCTCTTTGGTAAGCAAAATAGATTCATTTCCTTGAATATGTCACCGTAAGGTATGTTCTCTGATCCTTTAATCATTCTCTTCACTCTTCTCTGAGCCATCTCCCACATCCCTCTTGAATTGTGGACACCAGAACTGGACACAGTATTCCAGCAGCGGTCATGTGAGTGCCAAATACAGAGGTAAAATAACCTCTCTATCCCTACTCAAGAATACCCTGTTTATGCATAGAAAAATTGCATTAGCTCTTTTTGGCCACAGTGAAACCCTGGGAGCTAATATTCACTTGATTATCCACCATGACCCCCAAATCATTTTGTAAGTCATTGCCTCCCAGGATAAAGTCATCCCCTCACCCCCGATCTTGTAAGTATGGCCTACATATTTTGTTCCTAGATTTATGCATTTTAGTCATATGAAAATGCATATTATTGCCTTCTCTGCTTCTATTGCCTTCAGCTGAGTTGTGAGTCCACACAAGCAAGGGTGGTTTTGACCCACTGTCTGTGGGTCTTTTTTTTGCACCATAATTGCCACTCATTTCTCATAAAAGGACAAATGTAAGGAGAGAAAGGGGAAGCCACTAGAGAAGAAAGGGCCTGAAATAGAGATTTTTTTGGAATCTTTCTTTGTGGGGAATAATGCAGTTGTGTATGGCTCAAAGGGGGGGCTTAAGAATGCTATCACCACTTTTCCCCTTATCAGTCACTAGTGCTGTCATTTTCTGGATATTAAAATTACTGGAGCTGTTTTGTGTGCTGATATGGGAATGGATTTAAACTGAAGTTTTTCTATGTGTATTGACATGTTGAAGGTTTATACTTTGTATCAAGACAGCCAAAATGTACATTATCTAATGACTTTATGTTTCAGAGCAAAAGTTACTCAGATAAAATTGCAGTCTGATAAAATTACCCCTCCTGTCCTCTCGCTAAAAAAAAAAAAGAAAGGCATTGCATTAATAAAGTACTTGATTTTATTTTAGTACCCTTGAAAATATACACAATCTCTTTTAGAAAGAATGGCCAACAATTGCAGAACATACACACACACACCTCTGGCAAAAAATGAAACATTAGCTAGCTTCTTGGCTTCATATAGTCACTGCATTCCTTGCACAACTGTTTAGAATGTGGTTGACTGAAGAAAGTGAACAGCTTACACCTGATCTACTGATTACACTGGAAAACAATTACTTTTATGTTTTGCTTATGTCACCCTTTGGGTTCTTCGCTCACACAAAAAACTCTGAGAAGGAAAAGACTACAAATAAGATGACAGATGAAGCCCCTTTAACCTCCAGGCATGATGGGCCTATGGTCATAGGCTGCAAAAAAACAGGCCTGCCCCCGCCCTTTGTGAAAAAGACCAAATGGAACTTGTGCAGGTGGGTTGGGGTGGAAATAAGAGAGGAGCCAATCTGAAGACTCTGGGAGTGAGGAATGAGTGGCAACTGACTGAAAGTATCCTAGGTCTCCCTAGAGGTAGGGGATCATCAGAACTCCTTGTGGACAGAGAGTTAGAGAAAGAGGATCAGTAGCCATTGTGAGAGAAGGTGTGAAATATCCTGCCTGGCTGCAGAAAGACTGACAGAAGCACAGGCAGGTGGGACTTGCACAGACACAAAATTCCTCTCCGCAGGAGGAGACCCAGCTTGCTGAGTCATTTTCCAGCCAGGGACGAAAGGAGCCAGAACCTGCTGCAGAGGAATCCCTCAATCCCACCCAAGCTACCAAGAGTCATCTGATGTGCTGGGATAAAGAGAGGGAACTTTGAGTAGCTGAGACCATCTGAGGACTGTACCCCGCCTAGTCTGAGGAGAATACACTGATTCATCAGGGCTGTCCCTGCAACAATAATTTGATCGTGTCAAAATGATATTTCACAGCTATCATTTAATTTAACTGTAGCCCCCAATAAAAACAGTATTGACTAGGGTGATTTATGCACTTTTGCTGTCCTCTCAAGCTTCCAATCACATGTAGCTAAGATATATGAAAAACAAGACACTGATCAATTGGACTATTTTCCCTCTAGGGACAGTAGTTCTTCTGTTCACTTCAGAAGGCCAACAACTTACATGAGACAAGAGCAATATAATTCACATTTAAATAAAGTTATTAGAAGCCACAAGCTATCTATCCCATTGGCTGATAGAGGTGACATTTGGTATTCCAAGTCTGTTGTATGCAGGCCATTTGTTGTAAGATTTGGGGATTCACCAGACTGGGGGAAAAATAATATTGTAAAATTGATGGGTTCTCCACAAATGCAGGAAGCTCTAGATCTGGGCTGAAAGAAATCGTATTTTTCAACAAAAGTTGACCTTTAGAGGTAGTAAGAATTATAATATTTTATTAATTAATTAATTTTATTCAGATAGTGTCTTTTTTGTGGTAGATGCTTTTTAAACAGAAAAGAAGAGGCAAATGATAATAAATGAGTGGTCTGGAAGCCTGAAAAAGTTCCACAGATTAATTTGTTAAAGTCTTACCTATTTGCCTTCACACCTGGATAATATTACTGTGGTATTATACTTACTCTAATTAGTATAAGGGATATTGCAAATTCTGAGGTAATGTTATCTACTTGCAAAACTACATGCATCAACAGGTTGATGGCAGCCAACTGTGCTAGAAGCAAAAATTATAATTGGAGAGAAATAGGTTAAGTGACTCTAATAATTCATTCATTCTACTTCTAGAAGCAAACAATAGATTTAACCACTTTTAATTGACAACTATGGTGAATTGAATACCTCTTGAATGCTCTTCACAGATTCTATTATGAAAATATTTACTAGTCTAAACAAAGGACTAGTTTTCAGAAACCTGATAGGTTTAAAAAAGAAAAGAATCTAGGTATTTTGGTGATTAAGGTTTCTCTAGGTTAGATTAGTCATAACTTGTTCTTGTTAAAACACACAAAGAATAAGTCAGATTCTTCTGTAATATGCATGTAGATATGTACCAAAAGTGAAGATTATTAACTTATTATTTGGCTAATATGCTGTAATTAACTAAGCTACTTTGTTGAAATTGCTAACTGGAGGATTCCCATCCCAGAAATTGAATGGGTTTGCATCTGAAGCATGTTCTTCATGGCACCTCAGCTTTAAGATACATCTAATTAAATTACCACTTTATTTGCTTCAGCTACTGCTTTATACATTTTCACTTCAATACAGTCCCATTGTTCATCCTGTGTTTTATATTTATCAGCTGGTGAAAAATGAAGCCAACATAGTTTGATGATGACACTAGCTTTTTAACATTCAAATAAGGCCCAAAGGATGAAATACAATTATGGAGTCAGTTGCATTAAAACAATTTGCTAAAAAATTAAGGACATTACACCAGCCATTTCTGAGGCTGGTATGCATAGAGATGGCCACAATAGAAGGAGATTTTTATTTCATCGGGTGATGTGCCCTGTGTCTCCAAAAATGAAATCTAGAAACAAGAACGTACTATTTTTGATGATTAAGTATGCTGTCAACAATTTTTGTTATTGAACAGTGTGGTCCAGATAGACAAGAAGGAATCAGTTGATAGAGACAAAGGACTTGCAAATAATTTGGAATTTGCATTTGAAAATGACAAAATGAAACCACACAGCCATGTATGTAATACGGTTGGCAAAGAACAGGGCAGCTGGAAACTGTCAGGGTTAGTCTGTGGTAATAACTGTGATTTATAAAGAAAGAAGAAGTAGTGCCTAGTGAAAGTCTATGGATAGAATGAGTGTAAGACAATGGCAAAGTAGTATAAGCAAAAATTAAACATACAGAAACGGCAACCAGCAAAGACGAAAAAAAATCCATACCAACAAAGACAAAAAATCCAGGCTTGGGAAAGACCAACAAGCTCTCAGTGGGAAAGTATGGGTGAAATCCTGTCCCCATTGAAGTCAGTGGGAGATTTGCCATTGACTTCGGTGGAGCCAGGAGTTCACCTTAAGTGAGCCAACTTGTAATTTAAGAACAACATGTTTGCTCATTCCTTAGAAGATGCATTAAATAGACTCTTATGCACCTCTTCATATTTACATTTCCAATACTTTTTTTAGCAGGCTCATAAACTACTATAAAGGAAAGCACAGAACACTCTGTTCAAGTTAAGGATGAGGGACTGTTTTTAGGTAAATGCTGAATCCACTTGAACTTTTGCCTTTTGGAGATGTTACATCTTAAAGGGACATATGTATGGCAAGCTGCCATGCTGATCAACGTTCCTGTAGTACAGTCAGGTACAGGCAGCTGTGCTTGTCTGGTATTTTAATACCTGACTGCCTCAAGTCAGATATCATTCCAGAGCTATTACCTTTACTCAGAAATAGCTGGAATGATAGCTGGAGGCAGTCTACCATTTTTAGTGGCAATATTTGTTTCTGGGTAGTCCTTAAATGTACATAGCCACAGTGCAGTATTTATTTTAGACATGATTTCAATTGGAGTTCAGGACTGTCATTACCCATTGGCATTCTTTATAATCATCCCCTGGACGCATGGATGCAATATCATTAAAATGATATTGTTATTATTATTTATGAATATATTTGGAAAATCTCTTTCATCATGCAATCCCCGAGTAGAACTAAAATAACAAATAACAGCAAGGTAATTCATCTTTCTGTGATACTGAAAATTGGAAGCATAGTAGCTGATCACTTTGCTTATAAAAACACTTATAGTCTTATAGGCTGTGGATTTCTGACCTCTTGAATGTCATGTATAGAATGTTGCCTCTTAACTACTAAAATGAATTGGGGATCTTCTCACAGCCATTTTCCTGAGGCAGCAAACATTCTATTGAAATTGCAGAAGTGGTGGGAAATGAAGTGAAAGAAATTCAGAATATTTCTACTAGATGGAATTCTACCTTATATATTCTATAGCATCTTGATATCATCCAAAGGTCATGGAACTGATCAGAACACAGTTATTTGTAACAAACAAGACTACAGAACTAAGAGAAAGACCCTTCAGAGTTGTGAAGTCCAGGGAAACTTACTCAAAATTAGAGGGGAAAAAATGATTTGCAATATTGTGAGTCTGAATAGAGCTTAATTAAATTCCATGGGGAAATCTAAGTGACCAGAGCAGAAGCAAATAGGTAAGAGAAGTCTAAATGATTAAAGAAAATTTATTTTTCATTTTGATTTTAAACAAAATAACATCCAAATAATTCTTACTCATAGTCTTTGTCAGATCTCCAGCTTGAATTTGCTATAGTTCAGTTAGAGCTGAGTAAATAACTGATTTATTTCTTTTCTTTTGTTCAGGGACAATAAACATATTTTGATTTAGTCCAAACTGAAACTGATGTATTTTGTTTTGTTCCACTGAACTGAAAAACCTCAGGCCACTACCCCTTGGTCATGGTGGGCACCTTGAGATCCATATCACCCATGATACCTGCTTTCCCACATCTCATACCACTCGGCCCAGGTTCCTCCACCAGCATAATAGGGCTCTGAAAAAGTGGCAGAGGTAGAGCTAATTTTGCCGGTTCCTTCGGTCACTACAGCTGCTTCCTCAGCACCAGATCTCCTTATCTCCCCAGGTGATCACAGGCAATACCAGGAACTGTTACAGAGGATACATGGCAGACCTGGGCATACCACTGGAGGAGGTTCAGAACCAGCACCATAAGCTCCTGGACATCCTCCAGCTGCAGGGACCAACAAGGGTTGCACTCTCCATCAATAACACCATTCTTCAGCCCTCACAGGCAGTGTGGTATACTTCTGCCTCCTGTTCCTCCACACCAAAATGTGCAGAGAGCTGGTACTTCATCCCAGCTAGAGGGGAGGACTTCCTCTCCCCTTTCCCTCCAGCCAGTGCTCTGGTCATGCATGCGGACACCCAATACACACAAAAGTCCATCTCTCCAGCCTGGGCAGCCAAGCACATAGACCTTTTGGGGAGAAAAGTCTATTCCTCATTGGTGCTACAATTTTGAGTTGCCAATCACAAGGCTCTGCAAGCCAAAAACGATTTTAATACCAATGTTGGGCTAGAAGAGTTCAAGGACAAGCTGTCACCAGACAATCAGCAGCAATTTCAGGCCCTGGAGGATGAAGAGCACCTGGTTGCCAAGGTGGGCCTTTGAGTGGCAATCAACGTGGCTGACGTCCTCACACTCCCTCATGACAGACACTGTCATACGCTGCAACTCCTGGCTCCAGTCCTGCGGCTTTCCTTGGGAGGTCTCAACCACTATAGAGGAGCTACCCGCTGGGTGCCACCAGGGGACCCTTCCCATCAGTGCCTTCTCCAGTAAAAGGAAGATGCTCTTCTCACAAAGGGCACCGTAGAGCGCATGACACCCCCGCTACAAGGAGAAAGGCTTCTTCTCCCCATAATTCTTTATCCTGAAGAAGGGCAGAGGATGCCGCACCATCCTCAATCTTCGGTACTAAACAACTTTATCAGAAAATCCATATTCGTTATGGTGACACTGGCATCTATTATCTCTTCCCTTCCCCAGGGACCAGGTTGCGGTTCTCAACATGAATGGTGTCTATTTCCATGTCAACATCCACCCAGCCTACCAGAAATGTTTCTGTTTCCAGGTGGGACAACACTATTACCAATCCCACAGCCTCCCCTTCAGCATCATGGTGGCTCCACCAGTCTTCATGAAGGTCTTCATTGTTACGGTGGCCCAAATGCACTGCCTCAGCTACTTAGTATATCCCTACCTGGACAACTGACTCCTAGTCATGCTATCCTAACAAGAGCTTATCTCCACCATCCTTATCCTTTGTGCCCTTTTGACCTCTCTGGGTGTCTTAATCAATAAGGAGAAATCAGTGCTTGTACCTACGCAGACAATCAGCTTCATCGGGACACAGCTCAACTCAAATTGAGGCATGGGCCTTTTTTGTGGCCATCAGCATTCTGGCAATGCTGATGGCTCTGATTACAGACCTCCGCCACAACCCACACACCATGGTCTGCCATTGCTTCTCCCTCCTGGGACACATGGTATCTAGCACCTCCATAATAGTGCCGGCAGGGCTACACTGCAGGCACTGCCTCCCACTCTGGCTTCTCCATTTGGAAGACAGAGGCCTTGTCCCCCATATGGTTTTGGCTTCCTTCACATGGTGGACCAACACTTCCAAGGCCCTGATTGGAACCTCATTGACCACCTGCACCCACAGGCCACCATCACAATGGACACCTCCCTGGCCAGTTGGTGAGCCCACTTAGACTATCATACAGCTTAAGGAGTCTGGATGCTGTGGGAGGTCAGACTTCAAATAAGTGTTCTTCGCATGCCAGGCATTTCTTCCTCTCATTCAATCATGCCATGTTCAACTACTCTCCAACAATGGTGCAGCAGTTGTGTACCTCAGCAAACAGGGCAGCACCAAGTCTCCATCCCTCTATGCTGAGTTCATCCACCTTTGGAACAACTGGTGCTTCAGCCATCATGTGACTCTGCAAGCCCCGTACCTCCTTGGCTCCCAAAATTTCCTAGCCAACATCCTCCGCAGGAAACGCTACCTCAGCAATGAGCAGAAATTGCAGAACACCACTCTCTGCTACCTCTTCCATCCTGAGCTCTATATGGGTCCACCTGGCAGCGCTTAGTGCCTTTCTCTCCCCCATGGATGGTGCCTCAGTGTTTATGCATCCTGCCACCAACCCTGTTATGAAAAGTCTCCCGCCAGTATTCAAGCCCCACTCCTGTGGGACCTTAATCTCGTTCTATCTGCCGTCACAAAGCCACCCTTCGAGTTAATGGCAACATGCTCCCTCTCCCATCTCTCCATGAAAGTGATGTTCCTTGTAGCCATTACTTCAGCTAGATAGGTCAGCAAACTAGCTGCAGTGATGGCTGAGTTTCTCTTACACAGTATTCTACAAGGACAAAGTTTCCTTATAGTTGCATCCTAAATTCTTCCCAAAGGTGGATTGGAGTTTCAACTTCCTATTTGTATTCTAAAACCTGTCTTGAAATCCTCTGCTGTGGACGGGACTACTCAGCAGTAAGAGGGTCACTAGAGAGGCGGCAACCTGCATGGCCTATTATAACTTCAGCTGGGAGCACAAAGAGACTCACAATGCAGGTGCAGGTTAATGGACACTGCTAAGAAATCCTTCTGGCTCTAGTGCATGGCACGCAGGTGCACCCCCATTTGGAATACAAATAGGGGCCAGTTACAGGTAAGTAACCTCCTCTTCCCTTACGTTGACTGTAAAAACCTTCTCCTCCATTAACCATAACGGAAGGAGACAGCTGCACCTCTTACAATAGTGACCTAAATACAGTCAGCAAAATGGTTTGCAATGCTGAAAGCCCCGTCCTGTAGTTTGTTCTCTATTGCTTATTCACACTTCCCTAATAACTAGCATTTGCCATTGTAACATCCTTGTGGTATGATAGGAAAAGATTTGGATCTAAGCACTATTCAGCTTTGGTGAAGTCCAGATAGAGATATATATCTCAATATGGCAATTTAGACTGATCTGTAGATGTGACTTAACCCATTGATAGCATTGATTCAACATAGTTACTTTATCACCCCAACACAGAGTTGTGAATTAATCACCCTAACAATGGCCTCAGTTCATAAATTGAATCCCTTATCACCCGCCATTGGCTGTGGGTAAGAGAGAGGCACCAATAACACCATTATATCCACCATTTATGAGTAACATTTGTTACAAGTTCTATAGTTCCTGTTACTTTTATAATAGAGGTTGTTCCATTATTAGTGTTTTCAGTGAAGCAGGTGGTGAAAGAGATTAAGGAGGAAGAAGGGAAAGCAAAAAATGCAATGGCAATTGTTCCAAAAACTTGTAATATAGTGAAATTAAATCTTTGCCAAATCTACTAAATGTTCCTAGGCTAATATGCTCAACATAACAATCTCTTCCCAGTGAACAGGTTACACCAGGCAAGTAGTGCAAAAATGTACTATTTACTGTGTGATTTAGGTCATGAAACATAATCAAAAATTAAAAGTGATATGCTGTACATAAACCAAAACATTCCAGAAAGGTATCACTACATTTGTATGCATATAATTGGCAATTACATGCCAAAATGGACAAACAATTATTGTCATGCACTCAGTAACTTTTTCCCATGGGAGATATATACAGAAAACAAATTAACCAGATTACAAAAATCAGTCATGTTTAATCAGGTTTAATCTCACTGTTCAACAATAGTAGAATACTAATTTAAATGTATGATCAATGTTTTTGGATGTTTTTTCTACATTTTTCAAATATATTTATTTTAATTACAACACAGAATACAAAGATACAGTGCTCACTTTATATTATTTTTGATTTTTTAATTACATGATTAGTTGTGATTAATTTTTTAATTATTTCTCAGCCCTAATTAGAATATGTCTTCATCAAAGTAATAATGTGTGGCTTCTTAAAAGATTTCTGATGAGTGCTGGAATCACTAAAAGGTTCATTTAAAATGCAGTTGTGATACATTTTCTGATAGATCCAGTCAAGGACACAATCTGAACTAAGATTTTATTTAATTTAAGTAGAGTTAAAAAACCTCCGGCACATATCTCTAATTTTAGTCACTCATGAAGCATTCTATCTGAAGGGGAATAGATATTTTAAAAATGTTCACATAGGACCAACTTCTCCTCTTTGATCTTAAGTCAGAGTAGGGTTACCAGATCGCAAGAGTGAAAAATCAGGACAGGGGGATAATAGGTGCCTATATAAGAAAAAGCCCCAAATAGCAGGACTGTCCCTATAAAACTGGGACATCTGGTTGCCCTAGGTCAGAATCTGATCTGTAGTAACACTGTTGTAAATCTGGGGTAATTCCATTAAAGAATGAAACCCAGAGCAGTATCTGGCCCCTTTTTGCTGCTTAGATGGAATCTGTTGCACATTCTGCCTCTCTTCCATGTGGACTAGTTGCATACTCCACACTTCCACTGATCTTGGACACATGAGATTCAAGCTGATTTGCCTGCTACACTGATGGCAGACTCTGCATCAATATCAATATACAGGTATGTCAGACACTATCAAATGCAATCCTATATGCTTGCAGCTCTAAAAAACAGTGTAAAAATGAAAAAAAAAATCTAAAGAGCCGGGAGAAGTATATTCTCAGGCATTTAGCTGTTATTAATATGAACAGCAGGGAGTCCATTAAGCCCAACGGTTTCATTTAACAATTAGTAGCTCTGATATCCATTAGAAGCACGTCATATTTAATAGGAATGGACTACCTCACCTTTGTCTCCTACGGTACACTTAAATGATTCCTTGGCAAGTGAACTTAATTTTTTTCTTCCGTGCACAAGACTGGGAGAGGGGATAAGGAGAGTTTATTTTTGCAGACTGGGATCCCTTTCCACCCACTCCCTTCTGAATCTGAACTTCTATCTGCGATGTCGAAATGAACTTTAATAAATGAGCTGAACTCATTAGCTGTGTGTAGTTCATGCTTACATTCGTAATGATTTTAAAATGTGTGGCTGCATCTTGAAGAAGAACAGAGCTTGACATAATTTCAGTTATCAAATACTGGTAATTGACACAGAGACAGGCTGTGCTTTGCACTGGGTTATAATTAATCCACTTCAGTGACCTCAAAGGCTGCACTTCTGAGAAATCTACCACTTACGTTTTGATTCTTTGTCAACTACTTCAGCAGACATAAATTACAAATGAGGTACTAATGAAGTATTTCATCACCTGTTTACCTTCAGTGATCAGTTTCCTTACTCTAATTTACAGCAGGCACAATTTTTTTGAAGCTACTGTCAGCTGGAGCTACCTTTTACTCCCAGCGGTTATAAATTAGCACATAGCTACTCTTACACTGACACTTTCTTTGTTCTGGTTTTAAAATTGTGCTGCATGGGAAGAAATAGGTTTATGTTTATAAAGTGATAGAAAAGAAGAGAAAAATGCTGCCTTATTTATACCTTTAAAGATTAAATTCTTAGTGCTTGTGTAAATGCGTAAAATCCCATTGAAGTCAAGTAGCTGTACCCATTTACAACAGCAGAGAATTTGACTCATAAACATTGTCTCAAACATAAACTACTCCTTGCCATACTATTGAATGCTAGAAATAAATGTGCAGTACCTGGGCAAGTATTTATTTCTGGCTACAAAGATGTTCCCATTCTGGGAAAATTGTTGAGATCCCAAAATGTTCTTGTTCAAAACCATAAGTTGAAATCTTGAAAATTTTGCTAACTGAAAATCAAAAAAAGAGTGATTCGGAGTAATCAAAACATTTAATTTTAATAATGTTTCATTTCTACATTGATCTTTTTTACACAAATCTTTTAAAATCAAAATTTACAGAAACTTTGACTGGAAAAGTTGTTTTAACTCAAAAAAAAATTCCCCAATTTCTTTTTGTTTTGAAAATGTCAAGGGGATGGTTTGACAATCTCAAAATGTTTTTTATCCCAAAGAAATTTCTAACCCAGGAGATTTGTCAAAACTGGCCTTTATTTTGCAAACTGTTTTGGTTTTGACAAATACACTTAATCCTCATTAGCCAATACCCTTCCAGCTGCAGGTGTCTCTCTCCTACTTTCCCATGGCATCTCCATCATCCTCTTCAACAAGAGGTGACTTATTCTCTCATCCACTCTCTTCTCCACCAGTGCCTCCCTCTATAGGTGAGCTTGTCCTTCTCCATGCCAATCCTGCCCTGGTACTTCCATTCTTCTCTGTGTGAATTCACCACATCTCTCTTACTCTGCTTTGGTGTCGCCTGCATCCCCACACTTTTATGAGCCACCCATGGATGGCTACCCAGACTGTCTGGAACTTACTTCATATTGTGAAGGCTACAAAATGTGTTGATTCTGTTTTCTTTAGGACTTTCATTTTCACCAGGTCTCATCCTAATGAATGGTCAGTCAGGATTGAACTAAAAACGGTTCTCATAAGATGTTTTAAGTATAGCTAAGAGAAATCTTTTTATAGAAAGGAATGTCATTTCACTTTCATTAAAATCTGCCAGCACCACACTGAAGCCTTTTTAAACATCCTTTATGCCTGGCTTAAGCTTTTGTTTGAAACTTGAAAATCAGCATAAGTGTTGAGTAATGGAGGCTAGAGGAGGCTAAGCCTCTCCAAACCTCGCACCACCATGGGTGGGGGCAGTGGTGGATTATGGCATGGACTTCCATGGCCCATGTCCAGCCAATTTGGGGGTCCTGAAAAAATCCCCTCCCCGCCCTGCTCCCCGCAACCGTGGGGATGGAGGAGTTCTCGCTGCCCAGAGAGCTTTTCTGGTCTTAGGGCTGCAGTGAAGAGAAGGGTTGGGAAGGGCAGAAAGCAGTGAATGGGGCAGGGACTCGAAGGGAAGAGACAGAGTGGGGGTGGAATGGAGGAGGGGCCATGGGAGAAGTGGTGAAATGCGGAGGGGTTGTGGGCAGAACAGGGGTAGGGCATGGGGGAAAAGGGCAAAATGGGGTGGTGCCATGAGTGGGGTGTTGGCTAGGGGGTGGCACTGTGGTCCAGGCTGGGGCTGACAGCTGGACCCCATCTAGGGCTGAGCTCTCAGCCCCCCTCCATGGTCCCGACTGAGCTCTCAGATCCTCCCATCTCATCCTATCCAGGGCCAAGATGGGGAGGGACCAAGCTCTCAGGCCTCCCCGCCCCTGCCGGGGTAACAGGTGGGGGTCTGAGAGCAGCGAGTGGGCCATGGTCTCAAACAGAAGTGGTGGGGTAGGGGGCTAGCTACCAAGGGGAAGCTTCACCCCCTGCCCATGAAAATCACTCTATGTTCAATGGTCATGTATCTGGACCTACTTAGCAAACATGAGCTCCGTTTTAACTGACCTTTAAGACTGTGTTCTGAACCCAGCTGACAAACATTTCTTAGTTACGGTGCTTTCTTCAAACCTGAGAATCAGCGAATAGGGATCCAGATGAGGCCAAAGGCTAGGAAAGTCCTGTGCACTGAAACCACTGTGTCCCTCCTGAATGCTCATGACAAAGTTATTCATTGCCCTCCATCATGCAGGAAGTGCTCCGTGATCATTGTTCTATGGAAATTCTGTGGAAATGGGAGAATGTCCTTTTCATTTGCTATTTTCTGCACTTCGTCACCTCTCATTTCTCTCAGGCAGGACTGGTTGCCTCTCATGCTGCTCATGGTTGTCCAAACACTGGGGCACCAGAAATACATACTACTGGAAAAACAAAAAAGTGAACTCAAACGTGTCAGCAGTCTTCTACCTACTAATAATTTCCATGGGTTTTTCCTACCTAATTACTTTGCTATACAAGGGGAATGGGGGAAGAGTTATTACCATAGCAACTGTCACAATGCATAATATTGAACATTACTCTGAACAAGCTGTACTTTCTTAAGGAAACATACACATCATGACATATATATTTTTCTTTTGTACTTTTGGAGCTGTTTTAAGCAATAGCATGCTGCTGCTTGCATACAACAATTTCCAGCAGATTTAATAATGTCCCACAATTTGATTTGGGCTAGGTTTTGTTGCTTTTTGTTAACATTTCTATTTATTGAAGATGATCATATTTTATTTACAAAAGAAAAGAAGCAAAGAGACTGCTTTAAAAAAAATCAAAATTAGAAATGCTGAATAAAAGCATAAAGAAGGCAAGAGATTAGGGTGTGTGTATGGGGAGGGGTAGGGTAACGTCATCTTTGGATTTGCAAGTGAACATGGCAGTTTACATGCTTGCTGCCTTGCACCATGATTTTATATCTGCTCTAGAACAATGCAGCCAGGTGTGTCTACTA
This sequence comes from Dermatemys mawii, assembly GCA_007922305.1. Taxonomy (NCBI): domain Eukaryota; kingdom Metazoa; phylum Chordata; order Testudines; family Dermatemydidae; genus Dermatemys; species Dermatemys mawii. The sequence goes on from ML677348.1 coordinate 6,879,751, forward strand.
CTATGTACAGGGCAGTGCCAGTCACACTCCAGTTTTGTGTGCATATGGCCAGTCTTTGTAGCCAAGGAGTGGTACTCTTCAGTGACCTGATTTTCATACTACTGCAAAAATGTCTCTCTTTCTCTTCCTATAGGTCTAGGCAAATGTGTAAGAAACAGCTGAGGTTTGGCGGAGGATAAAGTTCTTTTTAATTCTACCATCTTGTTGACACATTCAAAATCCAGTATGAAAAATTCCAGCTGGTGGATATATGAACCTTATCTTTAATGTGTTTTTTACCATGTCCATTTCTAGCTATGACCATGAGAGAGAGAGGCCAAAATTAATCCAGTTTGGATAAACAGTACCTTCCTTTAACCAAACCTTTTGGTGTTCTCCCACACCAGATTGTATGCTTCTCATTGAAATGCAAGACTACTCTAGTTATGTGAAGGGCCACAAATGACAGACCACTGCTAACTTTACTGAAACAGAGTAGAAATCGTAAAACGGGCCACCTTCAAGATTCCCAGCTTGTTAGAAAGTCGCTGGATCTACCTCCTAGAAAACAACTTCAGGGATCCCTGGGAGAAGAAAATTATGTACAGACCAAGTGAACAGGGCCTTGTGAGCACTTCCACACATTCAGATAGTGTGAATCAGCACCAAGAGTATTGTATGCTTATAAGGACTAAACTTGAAATATAGAACTTTTTGATGTCTTTTCTTTAGTATATATATGCAATACAGTCATGATTTTGTATATGTTTCCATATAATATGCTTCTGTAGTCCTGACAGTATGGTGTGGGTTTTTGTGTGTGCGTGTGTTATTTTAATTTGAGTTCCCCAGTACTTCTGGGAGCAGAACAAGAATTACTTAAAAGGGGCAAGAGATTAACATTTCAGTTTGAGATTCACAAGTGAGCAGAATAAGCTGGAAAATAAACTGTCCTTTTTCTATGCCTGAATGGAAAAACTAAACAGAACCAACACAAATTAGGCAAATCAAAAATGATCTTTGTCTTGTCCATCTCAAAAGACTAAAAATTGTCTGAAGCCCAAGAAAAGACCCAAGTGCAGTTGTTTAGGGCTCTGGTTCAGCAAAGTCCTTCAGTCCATGATTAACTTTAGATGCATGCTTAAGTGCTCTGATGAGTTGAGGCCTCTGTTGAATTTTTCTTTGTAAACCAGATGTACTATATTCACTTTCACTACGACTCTTCCATGCTAGTAAAAATGTCTAAGAAAAGTAAAGTAAAAAGCAGAAGAAAGACAGTGTGTAACTCTGATTTTGTTTTAATTAATTATGTGCACCTAGAAACTATAATTACATCATTATGAAGTCCTGTTCACATGAAACAGTGGCTAAGTTGCTTTTGTGAAATTTTTACTTTGTCCATATGGATGAGTCAGTCAAATAACTGTTCAATGTTCATTTGTTATAAGACCAGAATGATCTGAAAGGTAAATGTGTAATATTATTGGAACTGATTTGTTATTTTTAAAGCATCTTTTATTTCATTGCTTACCATAATTTAAAACTGGGCTGCACGGCTAACGTTGTACTTTGGCAATTGCAAAAATGGTCTGTGTGTGGTCAGGACAGCTGTGTCTGTTGTTTCTGAACATAATGCTGACTTAAGTAACCAGTATCCACTTCATGTAGGATTTCAAACCTTTTTGCTTTCTTTGTCTGCTCACTGTGCTTCAAACAATATTTGCATCCAATGCAGACAGTGCAGGTACAGATCAGAACCTTTGCTGTTAAACCTTCAGTGATGAACAACAATATTATAACTTCACGTTGTTATCTCTCGAGGTTCATACCAACATATAACCAAATCCCTCAAGCTAACCCGCAACTGGTTCCTATCTCATTTACACCAGTGGAGTAATGCCCCTGAAGTCAATAGAAGTACACCACATAAATCTGGTATTAAAGGAGAATTTGTCCCAAGGTGCTGCCATTACACCAAGCAGAGAAATACTCCAACCATTTTAAACTTGCGGAAGAGAAGGGGATCAATAGCTATACAGGGTTTCAGAGCAACTGTACCAGCTGAGGTATTTACCCCTGAATGAGGCTAGGGCTAGGCAGTGGTTTCTGCCACTGAGAACTGCTTTAAACTCTGGCCCAGATTCCATAGAAGTTCAGCCAGTGGTGATTTCCTGGGAAATGGGCTGAATCAACGCATCTCACAAGAGACCTGATCTATTCCCCTTCCCATGTTGTGCCAGACAGGTCTCTGCCTTGTTGGCCAAGTGTTGGGTGAGAGGCAGTTTGTGCCGCTAGTTCCCCTTTGTTCAGAACTACTTTACATCAAGAGAATGAATCAGGCCCATATTTCATACAATTTATATGTAGGTTACAAAGAAAATAAGCACAAATTAATTGCAGAAACACAATTGCTGTGTTTTCCATGGTTTTGTTTCTGTTTTTTTATCAAAAGCACACAGAGATGGCATTGCTACAGCTAAAGAAATAAAAATGTGATCTCTTTTAAAAAATGCACCTACTGACACAATACTGCGGGGGGCGGGGGGAGGGACAACAGAAAAATGCTAAGTATCTGAGTCTGAAAATAACACTTTTTAAAAATTCTTTAGTCATGAAAGATTTTGGATGATACTTCATTCTGCATTCAGCACTCATGAACATTTAGCTATTATTCAGGGAATATGACTGTTGAGATTTATTCAACACATTCCTGGACACCCTTGTAAAGTGAGATTTTTAGATCAAGTGAACAACATGTCCCAGAGAAAAACTTTTTAAAGTAAATAAAAAGAAAACTTGTACTCTTATCTTAGTACCTTTCTAGGTCACACAAATATGTATCAGAAGGCTATATAGAAATCAGGCTCACTACATGCTGATTTTATACAGGAAGAATGTCCCCTGGTTTCATATAAGTATCATTATTTTATCACATTTCTATTATGATCAAAGCCACAACAATACAGGTGAATAATGTAAAAATGTTATGAATGAAGGCAAAAAAATTGCTGTTATGGATGATATTATCAGCTAGTGTATTAGCTTCAGTGGAATGTCAGCAATTTGCACCAGCTAAGGATCCAGACCTCAGTCTTAGACCCACTAATTTGTGTTTTGGTATTGCAGCTTACCTGTTATATGAGATCACTTAGTTTGTCAAGACCCAAATTCAATAGCTGGGGATAGCATGGTAGTTCAGAATCAAAGTTCAGTCTTAACTCTGAATTTGCTTTGTTCTCATGAATTTGTCTTATAATTACAAATCTGTGGTTTGTTTTATGGTATAATTTTGTTTGGGGATTTTTAAATGTAAATGTCCCAGTATTCTCCATAGATGCTTTAAGTGTTAGTTTAGTTTTGTGCACCAGACTTAAGAGACTAAGAGAGTGCTCTGTAATATCCCAATCAAATCCCAGTATCAATCAATTTTCATTGTTTAATTCCACCAGTAAGGTCCAAGCACCCAGTGGCCTAACACTACACAAAATATCTTTTTTTAACAAATGAACCATTTTCAAGCGAAAGGATCACAAAAAAGAATCAGAAACTGGTAAGTTTCTATTTGATTTCACACCTGTAATTTACAAATGTGCATGTCAAATCAGATATTATGCAAGTTTTCAATGACCTGTAAGAGCTCAACCCGTAGGAAATCTCAAATAGTTATTCACAAGTGTGGTTTCAAACCTACAATGATTTTATAAACACCATCAAAATTATTAATATAATCTTGCATTCCCCAAAGGACTCAAAGCACTTTACAGGCCAAGCAAATTGAACATGAACACTTGGTTCACTTCAAAACAGCCACTTCAGGAATGAAATGCAAGAACTATTTAACAGTCTGCAGCTATGCTACACCACAGTTTAGTAGAAGTGAAAAATATCTAATCCAATTTAAACTAGAGTGAGAAATTCAGCAGGCAAAACGTAATTACCCACATTGGAATTTAGCCAGGACAGCAAGATCAACACCCTTAAGAAATACTCTGATATCTAACATACTGGGTATGAAACTATTGACTGTTGTACTGAGGGATGTACAATGGGATAGAGTAATAAATAATGTGGCAAATAATGCGCGATGGGTATCTGGGCAAAAATAATCATTATAATACTTTATCATTTCAAAGCACCTTTTATCCAAACATTTTAAAGAAATATTTACCCTGATACTTTTATGAGACAAGTAAATATCATCTTTGTTTTACGGAGGTCTACATTTTGTGAAGGACACAAGATGACTGTACTCTGGGTCATCTTTTCTGGCCTCGAGGGCATTGAAGTCATTATTGCTCACGCTAGCTGGTCCTTTTTGGTCATATGCCTGCCTCAAAGTTGAAGTCCCCACACAGCGAGCTCTGAAGATCAGACTTGAGGTCAGAAGGGGTCAATGCCTGGTCACAGTCACCCCCAATTAATCTGGCTGCACCAGATCAGTAATAGCCCTGTGGAGCTCTTAAAATCCTTGAATAAAGCCAGGGTCATGGACAGTCAGCACAACAGACCTGTGCTGTCTAAGCGTATTGTTGTTGTTTAAGGAGGAGTAAACTAAAGCACAGAAAAGTTACACAACATGCCATTGGTGACACAGCAGGCCAATGGCAGAGCAGGGAATGGAACTCAATAATGTTAAATTAGAGTATGTTATTTTAATCACAAGACCACACTCCCTCTGTGCTACTACTTATTTACATATATCACATATAAAGCTATTTAGGTGCCTAACTTTCTGAGAGTTGAACACCTAGACCTTTAAAAATCTGCCCCTAAGTTCCCAAGTCACTTCTGAAAATGGGATTTAGCCATCTGAGTCACTTAGGCCTTGCAACACTTAGCAGAACAATCTTTAAATATTTGGGCCTTAGCTCCAATTCAGCAAAGCATTTAAGCATGCATGTAACTTTGAGCGCATGAGAACTCTATATGAAATCAGTGGAAATTCTCACATACTTAAGGTTAGGTACATGCTTTACTAGAATGAAGCAATATACTCCTTTATTTCTGGATTATCTCTCCAACCCTATGTACAACTATATAGTTGTTCTGTATTATTCTAGATGATCATCTTCTGCAGTGCAGGGGACACTGTTGTCTACAAATTGAAGAATTAAGACTATAGCCCCCTTCAAAGACATTGCCTTTCATTGAATAAAAGGTTAGTCATCATTAGTCGTGTGTGTGGAAAAACTGCTGTCCATTTTGGCAGCTCTCACTCTAAAAATTAAGCCTTGAGGATTTCCAACTGTGTTGGGGCTTTGAAATGTAAATTCAAAAGCAACTATTACGTTTTATAGATAGTTTACCAGACTAAACAGAGTTGTGAGACTGTGTTTAAGAAAAAAAGAAAAGCCCCAAACATAGCAACAACAGTAAGAATGAAAACAGCAAAGACTTCTGAACAGCTGTCTACCAGCTCCACCACATGGCACAGCAGAAATCTACAATTCAGTTGCTAGAACACTTAAAAGGATCACAAAGTCTACACTTTATGTTTTAAAACAAGCCAGTAAATCTCCCGTAGATTGAGCCGAAAAAGTAAACCTGTGAAAAAGACTGATACTAAAGTCAAAATGCATTAGATACACATCCATGACTAGATAGATAATGGTTCCATTCTTCAACATGGGGAACTGGCTTCTTCTTCACACAGCGCACAGTCAACCTGTGGAATGCCTTATCTGAGGAGGTTGTGAAGGCTAGGACTATAACAGGATTTAAAAGAGAACTGGATGAATTCATGGAAGATAAGTCCAATAAGGCTATTAGCCAGGATGGGTAAGGAATGGTGTCCCTAGCCTCTGTTTGTCAGAGGGTGGTGATGGATGGCAGGAGAGAGATCACTTGATCATTACCTGTTAGGTTCACTCACTCCGGGGCACCTGGTATTGGCCACTGTCGGTAGACAAGATACTGCACTGGATGGACCTTTGGTCTGACCCAGTGAGGCCATTCTTATGTTATGTTCTTGTGTCTTTTGTTGTGAGTCTTCATCATGCCAACCACAAACAGACCCTGATTCCTGATTGGGGCCAGAATATATATAACCAATAATATATAGCACCATAGGATAGGATACAGAATTAGAGGGAAGGAGTCCTCTCCAGCCGTAGGTCATGAGGGTGCCATGGAGCCATTCTGTGGCCAATACTTCTATCCTGAGGTTCCTTTATCCCCAGGAGCAAATATGCTCTGCTGGGCATGAGGTGGACAGGAGTATGCATACAGCAGCTGAAAGCCAAACACAGTTCTGCTCATCTCCCTTCACTCTTGCCCGGTTAAAGTAAACCAGTTCCATTGCCCAAGAGAGGTACCATGACAGTGGAGGAGGCAGCTGGATTTGCCTTGTTAAGAATATTACAGGATTGCAAAATCTCTCATTTTAAATTCATGGCACCTTGATTATCAAAACTCCTGTAACCGGATAAAGGGAACTAATCCAACGTTTATTCACTAGTCAAAAAAACTGGCTTGTTTATCATTCACCTGCTGGGGAATGACTGGGAGCATGAACCCCGCCCCCCCCTCATGCCCTGGAGCAGGCTTTCTTAGTGTGCAGAAATCGGTTGGCACTGCCTGCCTGTTTACTTCCCTCTGAAGTAGGTTAGCAGGAAGTGGCAGGAATAGATCAGCCCTTTACTTGGTCCCCTCACCCACCAACACACTGGCCAGCACAGCTTGAGCACAGCACATCTTTCGACTCTTAGTGCAAGTCTACACTACAGTACTATGTCGGTGTAACTGCACCAGTATAGCTGCTCTGCTGTAGTGCAGCTGGTGACAATGCACTATGCCGATGGGGGAGCACTCTCCTGTGGGCATAATTACCATATCTTGGCGAAAGCAGAAGCTATGCTGGCGGGACAAGTGTCTCCCACTGACATAGCACCAGTGTGGACAGCGCAAAACTTGCATTGCTGGGTGGGAGGGGAAGTGGGTGATTCAAACCCCAGAGCAACGTAAATTAGATCAACTTAAGCTGTAGTGTAGATCTGCTCTGAATCTAGTGAACTGGTTGTCAGAGGTGTTGATCAGCTGCAGCATATTTTAAGTGCCCCATCATGGATTTAGGTGCCTAACTCAATTTTGTAAAATTTGGCCTGTATGCTTTGGTTTCTACCACTGTAAAATAGGTTTAAACCTATTTACTTGGAAGCAGAGTATTGTGAGGTTTCATTGATCGAGGTGTGTAAAGCACTTTGAGACTCTTCCATGAAATGGCCTATACATGTGACAAGTAGCATTAGCGTTATTATTATGAAACTGAAGCCACCAGCTCATTTAACATGTGTCACTATATAAACATCACAGTCGCTCCCAAATTAGATGTGATTTAGTGACCAATAGGTGAACAGGTCCATAACCCATTAACAAAACTCTGAGGCACTAAGTTCATGCCAGGAAAGATATTTTCTAGGTTCCTTTAGTATTGTCATAGTTGCAGTCTAACATGAGTTGGGATTGTTTACCAGTAAAAAAATATTTCTATAAATTGAATTTTGGTACCAAAGCACCGTTTTGTGATGTAGCTGTTAATTCAAATGGCACTACATTTTTAGTGTCATTTCAGAAATTACTATGCATTTAATTTACAAATCTACAAGAAACGTGATTGATTTAGATCTTGACATATTTCCAACACTATGTGAATAGGGACTAGAGGCTTAACGGTGTTATAGGTACCATCAGTTAGTTTCAGGCCTCACCATGAAGATTCCTGTCCATTGGAGAACTCATCACTGACTGGCTGCTGAAGAGAGCATTTCTCTACCTAGTGCTAGAAATGCAGGTAGTGTGGAGAGATGATGACCTGAACAGACAAAGAAGATCTGTTTTCTGTGTATATCTAACACATGCAACAAGCATTTCAATTCAACTCTTAAGAAAGAGTGGGTGGGTGTGGGTGTGTGTAACCAAGGGAGTGAGTGAGAGAGGCAGAACACTGTGAAATTTCATTTTTCAATTGTTGCTGTTTTGACTTCTAGGTTTATTGGACTTTCCTGGCTGCAGTTGTTTCATTTAATTCAACAACCTTTCTCTGCTTTCTCGAGGCCATGATTTTTCATTTTACTAATCATAATTGTCCACAAGTGCCCATGAAATTAATAGTTTCATAAACATAGCTAATATTTATCTTAAGTCAGTATTTGGGAGAGGGAGGTTCAGTGAAGCTTAACTCATGAAAACTGAAATGGGGAAAGTACATGACTAGTAGTGAAGGGTGCATATGTCTGTGTGTTGATATAAGGACTCAGCAACTGGGTTTTAAACTATCACCCTGGAAAGGTTTTCAACTTCCTTTGTAAATAAATCATGTTCCTGCAGTATATGTGGTGTTCCCTACACTATCAGTTGTCAACCCTAGGAGGTCCACGAGCAGGTTTCAGGAGGTCTGCCAAAATAAACCAGAGAGTAGGACTGGTGTTAGAGTTGCTGGGGCCCAGGGTAGAAAACCCAAGCCCAACCTCTGTATTGTGGGGCTGAAGCCAAAGTCTGAACATCTTAGTTTCATGGGGCACCCTGTGGCATTGGGGCCAGGCAATTGCCCTGCTTGCTACCAACTAATGCCAGCCCTGGCTTTTAATCTACTGGATATGCAGAAAAAAGCAGTTGTTGTGGTACAGGTGGGCCATGGAGTTTTTGTAGTATGTTGGGTGGGCCTCAGAAAGAAAAAGGTTGAGAACCCCTGCCATACACTTGCATATAAGCAGGGAGAATACTGCAACCACCATCTTGATTTTATCGCATTGAAAAGGCAAAGCTGTAAAGTTTTAAATGCAAAAGATTGTATTTTGTGATAGATTTTCAGCACACACACATTATAAAGCTATATAACATAATGGGGTTCCTGAGGTGTACAACTGTAGCTTTCCCATATCAGCTTTTCTTTTCTTGAACTTCTTTTAGCTCTTTTCCACTGGGAAGTGACAAATGGACATTTGGAAGTGGCCTTTTGTAAAAGAGCCTGCTGTAACCACTACCTTTGATGCTCCTATTGTTGGTTATATGGAATTAGATTGGATTGTTGTATGAGTAATTGCCACTATCAGCCCATTGCAACATTTGAAGAATATTTTTACAGTTCCCGATGTTCCTGTGTGGTATGCTATTATTTTATTGATTGACAACATGAAGGATTTTAAAAACACAGAGGTAGTGTGACACAAAGGAAGCAGAATCTGACTCCAAGACCCAGATCCACAAAAGGATTTAGGCACCTACCCTTAGATCTAGGTGCCTAAGTCCCAGTTTTAGGTGCCACTGAAATACACAAAACCCTCACTCAGCTGCTGCCTAAACTCTCTTGGTACCTTAATTTCTTCCATAAAAGTTCCCTACGTTTCTATTTCTGAGCATGGGAACTGCAACCTCGCTCTAAGCACCTAGATGTCTATATCCCACCTAACTGCCAGTGTGATCCAAGAACCAGGGAAGATAAGTGGAGGACCATTTGTGTTTCCAGTGGAGCCCGATCTGGTAGTTGACCTCAGAGAGCACCTAACTCCACAGAAAACGGGGGGAAGGAGAGGAGGAGGAAAACATCCTCCCTTATAAACTTGAGGCCAGTGGTTAGGATACTCATCTGGGATGTAAGAGATCCGTGTCTCATGTCCTCCCTCTGCCTGCTGAGAAGAAGGGATTTGAACAAGCATCTGCTACCTCTCAGATGAGTTCCCTCATCATTGGAGGGTGGGATGTTCTGATACGGGTCTTTCTCCATTTCTCCTGTTGAAGCTGTTTCACTTTAATTACATAATTGAACATTTAAATATTAATTGGGGAAGAGAAACAATTAGGATCAATCTATTGTCCAGTGCCTCCCTGCAGTCCAGACCTAGATACCTAGTTCCATGAGAGGGGCAGGATTTAGCACACACACCTCTGGTCAACATTTGTCATTGGCTGGCTTAGGCGGCTCCCTGCCTAGCATGCTGGCTTTTGTAGATCATGTTCTTAGGTGGCTATCTCTCACCATCCATTGTATAAGGAGCACAGAAGTCTAACTCAGGCTTTGTGGATCCCAATGATGTTCCACTGATTTTCTAGGCACCTAAAAATTAGTCATTGAGATACTAATGCCCAAGTACCTTTGTGGCCTAAATCCAATGCCCCCCTTTGGTGGGGTAGCTAACCCCTATACTCCCTTCCCTCAAAACAAGAGACATGTCAGGGGAAGATTGGGGGTGGAAGAGCTGGAATGCAAAACCATCCATCTCTTCCTAGTTGCGCATGGTCCACAGGGAGTTACAAAGAGCTAGTAAAGTTTAGATCAATTCCCAGAAGGGAGTCCAAAATGACCCCTAATTTATGGGCCTGACTGTCTGGGAGGAGGATAGCGTTAATAATGACAGAGGACAAGAAGCCTGGGAGGGGGTTGGGAGAAATATAGAAGTAGTTCAGTTTTGGCCATGACAGAGAGAGATGTAGAGGGAGATATCAGAGAGAGAGAGGGGCTGAAATACAGTTTAGGTGGATGGACACAGTGAATATTTAATTATTTATACAAAATGGAATAGCCCCAGCAACAGTAACTGACTCTATAGTTTGGTGGTGGAGATGGAGACTAGTGAATCATCAGCATAAAGATAATAATTAAAATCATATGAAAGGATTACATTAGCTAGGGAAAGAACATAGAGCAAGAAGAGGTGGAAGCCAAGGACAGAGACCTATGGAATCTTTACAGAGAATGAGAGAAAAGCAGAGGGTGAGCCACTAAAAGAGATGCACAGGGAATGACCCAGGAGATAGAATTATGAGAGAACCGTATCGGAAAAGGCAAAGGTGAAGAGATTTCAAAAAGGAGATTTAGAGTTTGACTGTCAAAGTAGCAAAGAGGTCAAGGAAACTGAAACTGGAATAGTGTTTGTGAGATCTAACTAGGAAGTGATACCCCTGATGAGTGCCACTACAATGAAGTGAACCAGAAAGAAACCTGACTAAAAGAGATACAGGATGGCATTAGAAGAGAGCAATTTGAAGTAGTGGTTTCAGATGATAGGTATGGGTCTCCTTGGATCAGTGGTGGGCGGTTATGATTCCCGGCTCATGTAGACATATTCGTGCTAGCTTGCATTGAAGTAATGCATTAAAAATAATAGTGTAGCTGAGGTTGCAGGGGAGCAGTGAACTTTAGCATTGGTTAGCCATGCTGAGTAAAAACCTGCCTGAAGCACAAAGGTATACACTCAGCATGTCTAGCTTGTGCTGCTGATGCTCTGAATTCACTACTATTTTTAGAACACCAGCATTATGAGTGCTCATGTGAGTATGTCCCAGCACAAGCTGGGAATCACACCTCTAGCTCCATGGTGGATTTAGCCTATATGCTTATTGAATTCCGAGGTGGACTATAGGGCTGGCTGAATACAAGAATTCCATTTTGTGGAAAAAATTGAAGTTAATGACATTTGTTTTCATTCCACAACAGAACAAAATGGAGAGCTTTCAAAAATGTTCTTGAATGAGAAAGTGAGCAGACACCCACACCAAAATAGCTCCTGGATTAGGGGAATGACCTGTGAAACCCAGTTTCAAGGGCCTCCCCTGCCTAATGGGGAGCAGGGACTTGAACCTACATCTTGCCGACAAGTGTCTTAACCACCAAGCTGTAGAGTCAGTTACTGTTGTTGCGGCTGTTCCATTTTGTATAAATAATTAAATATTCACTGGGCCAGAAACAGAGAGACAATGAATATTTTATTATCTATACAAAGTGGAATAGCTCCAACAGGAGGAGGGGGAGGGCGATTGATCACTCCTTATTTGTTGAGGAACTTTAAATTCTCCCCGGGTCAATAAAGACACCCAGAAAGGACAATATTTCATCACCAGTTTTGGTTCTGCTCCAAGATACCACATTTCTGGAACATAATACATTAGTTAGCATGATTTCCTGAAAAGCATCTGAACAAGGACCCTTCCCTAGCATTCTGGGCATTGACATTGTGAATTCCTTTAAAGTTTTATTGGAAGGAAGCAAATTCCTAATACGTGGAGAAAGATTAGACCTCCAACCTTTCCTTCAATATGGAATATAGATCTTTCAAAGTATCATTGATTTCTGAAATTAATAGTTCACATGGACAGCAAATAAAATATATTTATGCTTTGCTGGGGGAGTTGAGACATGGCTTTGGCTTTATTAGCTGTAAACTCCTTGTGATCTGCATGCCGGAAAGGAGAGTTCTGTTTTGAGTGTAGGGTTCGTTAATACTGTATGTTGTACTGGTAAATTTTATCCAAGAGAAATGGAAAATTGATTATACTATCTACATACATATGTCAGTTCTTATACAGCCACCATATCCATCACTATAATATGTGAGCAGCTTGGAAAACATTAAAGTGAAACACAAAATCGTTCTCTTCTCCCTTCCTCCTAGGGCAGCGTAATTAAGGCTGCAATTTTGTCATGGAGGTCGCAGAAGTCACAGAATCTGGGACTTTCAGAGATCTTGCATCTGGGAGCTGCAGGGTCCCGCTGCCTCCCACAGTAGCGGAGGGCTGTGAGGTACCCCGGCTGCCTGAGGCAGCAGAGCCCGCAAGCTCCAAACTGCCAAAGGCAACAGGGGGACCCCACAGCTCCCTACCACCACAGGGGGAAAGGGAATGTCCGCAGCTCCTATTGCCATGGATGGACAGGGAGATCCCTGCAGCTCCCCATCTCCGTGGATGAGCAGGGGGACTCCCACAGCTCCCTGCTACCATGAGGCAGGGGGATCCCTGCAGCTCCCTGCTGCCTGGGGGGGTGGGAGTTAGGGATCCCTGCAGCCCCTGGCGACTGCTGGGGAGGGGGCAGGGGGATCCTGCAGCTCCTCACTGTGGGTGGAGGGGGACCCTCGAGCGCTGAGCCCCCACGGATGGTGGGGGACCCAGAGCTCCCAGTCACCCCACAGTTGCCCAGCCCCTTCCCATTTTATCATGGATATTTTTAGTAAAAATCAGGGACAGGTCATGGGTTTCCATGAATTTTTCTTTATTGCCTGTGACCCGTCTGTGCCTGTTACTAAAAATATCCATGACAAAAATCTTAGCCTTAGGCATAATGACATGTATTTTTTGTAGGGATTTATTTTTTGGATTAAAATAAAGGCAATTATTCTGGAGTGGCTACGTCAAAAACGGGTTGTGTGTTCAGTTCAGAAAGTGCTGCGATTTGTGCCCATCTCAGGGCTTTCTGCTGTAGTCAGGAATGGACGGGTTATGTACTGAATCCTCACAGCCATGGCACAAGATACAGGGTGTCACGGTACTTCTGGGACACATTAGCCAAAATACTCCTCCTTAGTATCATTAGTGTCATTGATGAGTTAGTTTGTTTTGTTTCAAGGTGGCTGGGTAGCATCCAAATTAACTCCTTTGATTTGCTGACTGTTTCTTAATAATCTTCTGTAATTCTCCAGGACAGATTTCATGAAAAACATAACAGTCAAACAGCCTGTGTGAATTAATGCGCTGAAGGAAGTCTGCTTAGAATTACACACTTAAATACTTCTCTAAAAGATGTTTTTCCTTTTAAAATATTTAACTGTTCCTTGCATATTTCTTCTGTAGGGCAGAGTCTATCTATTGATGTTCTGTATGAGGAGCTCTCACAGACCCAGATGGAAGTTTAATGTACAGCGCACGTGATAAGATTCTGGAAATGGTCATGCTGATATAACTCTCAGAGTGTCTTTATGCCTCTGATTTCCTTTGCCCCTTGTTGTCAACCTGGATGAAATGAGTTGAAATCCCGATCCAATGAAGTTAATGGGAGTTTTCTCATTGACTTCATTGGGACAAGGATTTCATTCCAGTTGTCCATACTGATATTATTAGAGTTCTCTCTCTCTTTGATATCTTTGATTATGAGGTGCTGTGGACACTCCTATGGTCTCTGCATGGCGTGGATCTAGCTGCCCTTCGCTAGTGCTCTATCTTTTTTCTTTAAGAGGTCCCAGAGAGTAATGCTGGGAAATTTCTCTTTTGTCCCAAAGACTCTATCTTTTAGGGTACCATAGAGTTTTGCATTTTCACCCCTCCTACTCAATGTGTACATTATGAAGTAGAGCCAGGGATGATATATGGGCTGAAATCTTTTTAGAATGCTGGAGACATTCCAGCCAACTGGTACAAAGCAGCTGCAAGGGAGGTCAGGATCTGGCCTATAAGAATTTAAAGCGAGTAATGTGGTATTTGTTCTTTATTCTAAATAACACTTAAAGCCAAATTCCACTGGACCATACGCTGCTTTAAGTGGCAGGATTGGACTGGACTGGAGTAGTGCTTGGCAATCCCAGAATCAGGGTGCCTAAAGCTGACTTAAAGACACTAGGTTCAGGCCTGAAGATCTGACCTTAATGTGTTCTGATTCATACTGGGCCCAATTCTGCTATCCGTTGGGTATTATCTGCTTCAAATCAAGGGAGCGTCTCATGGAATAAGGTACTACCCAGTGTGAATCAGGACTTTTAAAGATACATTAACTCCATTACTTTTAAAGAAAGATTCTGGGCAATATGCAATTGCAATAGCTGAGAAAGGGAAGATAAGTAACTGCTGTTTTGGGAGCACAGTCCAGTTTTCCTTTCTGCACTATCGGTCTCATAAAATTTCAGCTAACATGGAAAGTCAACAACAAACAATTGCCATTGAGATTAAATCTGCACTTTGTTTTCTGGAAAATCCAAGCAATGTGAAATTAAACTAATTTGTCATAACATGAATGTTGTAAAACCAGAAACAGCAAGATGATGTTGTAGAGAATGTATCATCTGTGTGGATAATGATTTATCTTAGAAATGCATCTCAATACCATCGTTCCATAAGACCACAACAGGTCACACACTTGAAGCAAGGTCACAAGGTCTTTTTACTTGGATAATAATATGCTAATCAAAAAACAGGGTCCTGAAAGAAGTTGTTATTCAGCAGTAAGTAGCACTCTACCATAATGAATCAGCATTTTGATATAATCTGAGGGTCCCTCAGCAAAGGATCTTAAGCAAAGTAATCTATCACAGGATAAGAGGGGAGGTTTCCTCATAGATCAGTAACTGATTAAAAGATAGGAAACAAATGGTAGGAATAAAGGGTCAGTTTTTGGAATGGAGAGAGGTAAATAGGGATGTCCCACAATGTTTTTTGCTTGGACTAGTGCTGTTCAACATATTCATAAATGATCCGGAAAAAGCATTAAACAATGAGGTGACAAAATTTGCAGATGATACAAAACTACTCAAGATAGTTAAGTCCAAAGGTGACCGTGAAGAGTGATAAAGGGATCTCTAAAAACTGGGTGATTGGGCAACAAAATGGCAACTGAAATTCAGTGTTGATAAATGCAAAGTAATGTACATTGGAAAACATAATCTCAACTATACATATAAAATGATAGGATCTAAATTAGCTGTTACCACTCAGGAAAGAGATCTTGGAGTTATTGTGGATAGTTCTCTGAAAACATCCACTTGATTTGCAGCCATAGTCAAAAATGACAACAGAATATTGGGAATCATAAAGAAAGGGACAGATAATAAGACAGAAAATATCATATTGCCTTTATATAAATCCATGGTACACCCATGAATACTTGAATATTGCATGCAGATCTGATCACCTTATCTCAAAAAAGATATATTGAAATTGGAAAAGATATAGAAAAAGACAACAAAAATGATTAGGGGTATGGAACAGCTTCCATATAAGGAGAGATTAATAAAACTGTGACTTCTCAACTTGGAAAAGAAACAACTAAAGTGAGATATGATAGAGAGCTATAAAATCATGACTGGTATAGAGAAAGTAAATAAGGAAGTGTTATTTACTCTTTCTCATAACACAAAAACTAGGGCTCATCAAATGAAACTAATAGGCAGCAGGTTTAAAACAAACAAAAAGGAAATATTTCTTCACACAGTCAACCTATGGAACTCTTTGCCAGAGGATGTTGTGAAGGCCATGCCTATAACAGAATTTTTTTTAAAAAAAATCTAAATAAGTTCATGAAGGCTAGACCCCATTTCAATTTTCACAAGACTCACTCTGCCATGGCCAAATTTCAGTCTGAATAATCTCACTCACCCTGCTTTAAAACTGTCCTGTTAACTCATCTGAAAGAGCTAATCTTTTTTTCTTGATATAGATTATCATATAGTGCTGTTTTGTGCATTGCTGAACATGTTTCATCTTGGAGGTGACTGCATTTCAGGGGAAAGTGAAATAATTCTATAAAACCAACTTGCATATCAGTTTGTTATGTGTTTTGGGTTGTTCCTGGCTGAATATTGCTAAGTCATTCTAAAACATGGAAATATAACAATTGTCATGGGTCCATAGCATCAGTTTGACAGTACTGAATAGTAAAGTCCTCTGTTTATCCATAGAGATATGCCGTACTAGAAGCAACAATGTACATCATTCCCGTACTATCTTGTCAATGCTCCTTAACCTTGAGTTGGATGAATAAATCCTAGGGATCAGAGGAGAGTTCATTCTTCATCCTCAACCATTTTGTTACTTCTGACAGCTAATGTGCCATCTGTGGCAATAGTTTTTGTGATGTAGACATTCTGTTCGGTATGAACAAGCTGAAACCATTTTCTCAATTCATCTAAAACAATACCAGAGGGTAAATGCCTTACATACTATATTCTTTTAGTTACATCTTATTACTTGCTTTTGACCTGATTCACCATTGCCCTGAAATGTGAGTAGTCATATATGCTTGTGCAGAGTGAGTGTAGAACATAAGCAAATCACCTGCTGTCATTATTTGTACTCACTTTTTCCTCATACAAATAATGACACCAGGTGAAGGCCAATGGTAAATTTGGACCTTGGGTCAAATATTGAGCCCCTTACTCCGACTGATGAAACTGTTTGTGCCCATAATTGCTCACCAGCTAGAGTACGGAGCTCCTCACAAGCAGGCTTCAAACCCTTTGCAAAATGATGAATCAAAGCAAAGTGCAAAAACAGAACTTAGGTGCTCACTTTAGTGTGTGTGTGTGTGTCTTATACATCAACATGGAAACCACCGTGTTTTCCTTATGTTACCAAATCTGTGGCAAACCTTTGATTTATTTTCCATATTCTGGAGGCAGCCAGTATGCACTTTGCAGCTGTGACAGAAAACTTCTTTCACAAAAGGGCTAATGCTAGGGAAAGAGATTGCAAATATGTGACTCATATTCTGGTTTCATAAAATATTTTTCTAATTTCACCGCTCCAGGATAGAATTTTATGACTTAAGCCAGAATTGCTCAAAAAATGTTGCCGCTTCACAGCCGCAGGCAAAATCTGTTCAGAATGGGATATATAATGTATACAAGCTCTCAGACAGTTCCTTTAAACATATGGAAACTCCTGTAATAGAGTTTTACTGAAGTCCAGAATACGTCCTGGCCAAAGTTTTTGCTGAATCCATTGCATTCAAAAGTAGATCTGGGTCTCAGTATGATTTTCCTCCTGTGTCCTGCATGAAACTTATATTCCACCCATGAGCATAACCTATAAAACAGGTACAATGAGATGTATAGAAATCCATCTTTCCCTGCCTAATGAATTTAATCAAGATCAACCGTTGTGTGAGATCAGTTTTGGCAGAAACCTGTGCAGGTGCAGGTTTCTATTGTTGTTCACTCAAAATATGGAACAGGAGTTCTCTTGTGGTCTATGCTTGAATAACCTGTAGGTTTTTTTCCAGCATTTAATGAGTGAGCAGTGGATGTTTTAGACATAATACCATATTGAGTACATCACAGGGATATGCATCAGAGGACCTAACAGGGTGCTTGATTTGAAATCTCTTTGTCGTACAACGTGTAGGCCCATAGCCTGTCCATGTTGTATCTCCTGTGTAACCAAAATGTACTCTGTAGAGATAATACCTGAAGCTAGGGAAGGGAAATGAAATACTCCCTCAGCCATGGAATTGGAGATACCTGCTCCCCTCGTCTCTCTGTCTGTGTGTATGCGCATGGTGGAAATATATCTATTCTTTGTCCTGAGCCCTCCTCCTGAACTGGGCCACGGGGAGTCACTTTTACTTCATACTCTGCAGGGATACAGATACCCAGAAGAAGGGCCGACTCTAACTTTTTGGCTGCCCGAAGCAAAAAAAAAAATCAATGGGGACGGAGTGCCGACGAAGAAAAAAAAGAGACAGAGAGATTGGCTGGAATGCCACCCCTTAAAATGTGCCGCCCCAAGCACATGCTTCCTCAGCTGGTGCCTGGAGCTGGCTCTGCCTAAGAGTATTCACTGGTTCTGCTGTACCCGGTATTGTCTGCACCCACATATTTTAGGGCAAGGCTGCCCTTTAAGAGAGAAAATGTGTTTCTTTTTTTCTGGTTAAATCTGCTAAAGTGTTTTTCTCTGGATTTTCCTTGAAATAAGATATTAATAGGATGCAATTGTTTTCCTCATAGCAGCTTCCTTCTTGATCATAATCATTTTAGAAACGGGCTACTAAGGTTCTCTAAATGTAATAGCAATATATCAGTTCACAGCTCCAAGAAAATACACTGACATACTGGGAAACACAGAGTTTATGCTGACTACAAGATGTACCTTCTAAACGTGAAGGCACTGATCCAAAGCCCACTGAAATGAATCAAAAGATTCTTATTGACTTTAGTGAAGTCTGGATTAGGTCCCTATGGCAAAATATTCTTGCTGTGAACTCGGATACAGGAAAACTCCTTGTCTCAATACATGAGCAAATTGCATAGCTGGCTGTAGGAAATTTCTGCATAAGAGCCCTAGTTCAGCAAGGTACTTAAGCAGATGTATAAATTTAAGTCAGTGAATAGATAAGTCAATAGAACTACTCTTGTGCTTCAAGTTAAGGACATGCTTAAGTAGTCTGTTGAATATACAGGCCATCGTGAAGCTTTAATAGAAAAAAGACTATTTTACATTCTTCTGTTTTGCTGAGGTATACGGTATGTGCAATTTTGCAGTGACAGATGATTAAATGATCTTGACACCTTCAACAAAGCTTATACATTTATTGCCTACATTTTTGGGATATTAACTAGTTTAGCTTTTAATATGTAACTGTATAACTTTGTCCTTTATTAGAAATGGCACAATTTCAAATTTTTAGTTAATATTATGGTCTTGTTTACATAAGTTACATATTCTTTGGAAAATGTTGTTTAGACACATTAAATTTTACAGCATGTCCTGCTTAATAAAAACTAAGCGAAAATTAAAAGACAATTTTATTTTCATCTGCTAACAGGTGGCATCTCTTGTTGCCAAAATTACCCAATACATCTTTCACCTAGTTTATAACTAATTTTAAATCCTCTTTTTGTGTTTTGAAGCACATTTTATGACCATGTAAGTGCCATCTCATAGTTGAGGTTTCATATTTAAATTTGTATGTTTTTCATTTTTCCCCAGCTGCCAAGGGAAACCTCAGAACCACTGCTATGGTTACTAGGAGAAATTGAACTTTTCAGTGGTTGCTGCAGTATAAAACATGTATATAAGTATATGCTGTACTTTCATTGCCCCAGACAGACATCTGGCCAGTTCCCATCTGCTGACTGTGACCTGAAGCGGTTACATTTTTGCCTCTGTCTGATTAGTGTGGGCTTTTTGCTGAGGTTCACATGCTGATTCATCAACTGTTTCCATTGGCAAACAAATTCATAATTAACAAACAGAAACAATAGCATCTGCTAATTTAAATTAAAACCACCTCCTGTTGTGCATTAGGTGTTTACCAGTGTGGGTTCTTAGAAAAATAATGATTATGTACAAAAATTATCCCATTAAAGGTATTTCAGGCTGTAAATAACACATTTAACTTCTGTTCATCTTTAAGCTAATATGTGCATTCTATCATAGGGAAAAACTTGTCTAAATCTCTCTGGATAATTTAACACTGAAAACCTTAGTCAACACAATGGTCATCTGTTAAAATCATTTGTATGTCTTTAAATGCTGGTGAGCTGACTCTGCCAGCACACAAAAAAGATTATGAAGGGCTCTAAAAATGTATTGCTCGTATAGTGTATTTCAGTGGTATATAGCCCACTGTAGCACATGGCATTTTGCTTCCAGTAGCTACCTCTGAGTTGCAAAGGGATTAATTAACTTGAGAAATGCATTTTTGACACTTTAATGCAGGGGTGGGCAAACTGCAGCCCATGGGCCATTTTTATCCAGCCTGCGAGCTCCTGATAGGGGAGCAGGGCCAGACGCCTGCCCCGCTTTCCCAGGCCAGAGCGTCCGGCTGAGTGCAGCAAGCCGCCAGCCCCCCCCCCACCCTGGAGCCAAGTGTGCAGCTTTCTGGGGGTCGGGGCTGCATGCTCCCGCGGGGCAGCATATCTGGCTTCGCATAGAGCCACACACACTTTCAGGAGCCTCACCGTAAGAGATCTGAGGCCGGGGAGTTGGATAAGGGGTGGGGACAGTCAGGGGAGAGGATGGGTCAGATAGAGGGTGCAGTCCCAGGGGGGTGGTTAGGGGCAGAGGGGGCAGTCAGGGAGCAGGGGGTGTGGATGCGGCATAGGAGTCCTGGGGTCTGTCAAGGGGCAAGGGTGTGGATAGGGGTCAGGGCAGTCAGGGGAAAGAGAGCAAGGGGGGTTGGGTGGGAGGGCAGTTAGGGTGGTGGGTCTCTGAAATGGGTGGTCAGGGGACAAGAAGCAGGGGGTAGTTGGATGGGTCAGGAGTTCTGAGGGGGCAGTCACAGGGTGGGGGTCAGACAGGGGATGGGCCAGGCAATTTGGGGAGGCACAGCCTTCCCTATCCAGCCCTCTGTACAATTCTGAACCCTGATGTGGCCCTCGGGCCAAAAAGTTTGCCCACCCCTGCTTTAATGTCATCAGTAGCATGACAGCTGTGGCAAAGTGCCTTCTCTGACTCACCAGGCTCCAGTCCTTTAAGCTCTGGCAAGGCAAGTGCTGCCCAGGCAAACCACCTAGAAAGCCCAAGGGCAGCCTTTTCCCTTCCCCCAGTCACTCCTTTTTGGCTGGGTCTTTTACTCTTTGTCCAGGGAAAGCAGTCTCCCAGCTTGGAGAGGCTCCCTGTCCTGCTGCCCCCCAATCTCCTGACAGCCTCTATCTCTCTCTCACCCCTTCCTGCCTGGGGTGGGTTTAAAAAGGACTCTGGCAGCCTTTTAATTGGGCTCAGCTGATCCTGCTTGGGCCACTGGCAGCCTTACTCAGCTGAACCCAATTAACCTGTAGTTACCACCCTTACCACCAACCCCTCTGGCAGCAGTCTGCTCTGGGTTTACCACACAGCCCAAAATGAAACAATACCTATAATTGAAAGGAAATGTAAAAGGAGCCATTTTTATACACAGATTTTGAATGTAAATGTAGTCTTCTCCACCAGACGCCGTAATCTGTTTAGATGCATAAGAATTGCATGGCCAGGATTTGGCTTCCTTAGACTGCATGTGTCACTATTGTGGTTAATTCAAATTGACTGATTACAAAATTCTGCTAGTTGCATATCAAATGGGGCTTCAAATGCTGTTCTTTATTTGTCCATTCATTATTTTTTTTAATTTATTTTTTTAAACAGCATTTATCATGTTTAGTAAAGCAAGAAATGTCATTGGGACATATAAAAATTGTGGTTGTGACATAAAAACCTTCATTTTAATAGTGAACAGAACATGCAAAACACTCAAACCATTGAAGCCAAGGGAGTTATGGCAATTTACACCACTTGAGGATCTGACCCTGTATTTAGCAGGGAGGATATAGATCTGTCAATCCTCCAGATGCCTAACTTTGGGTAGCTGTATTACTTCCTTTGTATGCATATCTGGGGATGGTCTCATGGCTAAGCACATAATAGAAAGGTGCTGTCTCTGAAAGCAACCGAAAAGGTCTTTAATTTTGCTGATGGAAATAAGCAGTTTAGGTATGTGAATTTAATATTGATGAGAGGCCAGATGAAATTTCTTTTGAAGTCAATGGAAAGATTCCTGCTAACTTCAGTGAGAACTGAATTGGGACACAGTGTAGGACCTTTAAAAACAAACACTATGTTTGTTTGACTTCGTGCTTTTGAATGTAGCTTTATTTTCTAAACAACCCACCAACTATTGCTTCTGTTTCCATGATCCTCTTTTTATGAAGTCATTCCAGCTTTTCTATCACTGAATTTGTTGTAATATATTTCATGCTTAGTCTTCAAAGACATATTAACATTTACAGATAAAAGACTCTGTACTCCATCCATGGTATGACTGTCACTGTAAACTGAGAAACGATGACATGAGCAGATGATAAATATGCTTACACAAAAAAACTATTTTTCATGGAGGCATCCAAATCATAAGTAAACCTTTGTTGCTCTATCTGTGAACTAAAAGATCTGTCCTCCCATTGAAATGCTTCTTGGTTGACAGACTGGCTACTGCAGCTTGCTGACACCATGCGACAGAACAAAGGATCTGTCCAAGTTTTGATCTCACAGCTCAGTGCAGGCCAAGTTCAGCACAGCTATCTATCAGAGTGCTGGAATGTTTTGTGAGTGAATACCCACATTCTACCAGTGAAGAAGAAAAGCTGGGTCATTGACTCTTCACAGAAAGAAGGGCATTCTCCCACATCAAAAAGGCACCAGCAGCCTTCATACAGGTCTGCATTTTATAATGGGTAGATTTTCAGCCAGTGCTCAGAAGACAAATGAAGCTTTTATCTGCTTTCTAGCCCTCTGCAATAGGAGTTTACGTTAAAGCCACTTAACTGTCTGGAGTGCAGCCCTGTGGATTACCTGTGTGTGTGAATCAAGTACATTAACTGATCACATGATCTCTGGGGATAACCGTTTTCTATAACTGGTTTTTCTTTGAAGGGATCTTCAACAGCTTCAGGACTTTCACAAAGAATTCAATACACTAGTCCCAAAAACTAGGCAGGATTAAAAATAAACAATACTTGAGGCTGAGCAGCTTGGTTTCTGTTTCTGGTAAGTTCATTGATTTAGGCCTACTTACTTACTCAGTCCCTTATTTGTGTGTAATAACAGCAGGGTGGTTTATAAAACTTTCCAAAGTATATAAACATACAGCTCATATAACCTTTAGAGCCTCATGGGTTAAATATCACACAGAGGCAGAAAACACTGACAATCAGAGAAAGGGAAATATCTCCTTCCTGAGCTTGAATTTAAGTGAATGATGGTAATTTTATAAAGGTTCGTGTTCTAGATTCTGGAGTTTAAAATGTTATTTTACCAGACCTGACCTTGTTGAAGCAACATTAACAGTAGATTTCTCTATAATACTTTAAAATAATAATAATCTTTTAAGCATTTGTAGCCTGTTTAAAATTGCCTTTAATGACATTAATACCATATAAACCCTTATTCAGGAAACCAAATGTGCAGAATAGAAAAGTTTGAGCACCTAGATATTTTCCTGTCCAGCTTCTAAACCTATAGACCCTCCCTTCCTATTTTCTGCACCTATCTTTTATGGGACCCCAGCAATCCTCCCTTGACAAGCTTCTGGATTGTCTTACAGTACACAATAGATTTATTTCAATGAACGTGTTCAAGAACGGGTCAATCCCCCACTCCTCTTGCTCCATTCCAAAATTGTCTTCATCCCTACCTACATGCCAGGTTGCCATTCCTTCCAACAACCATCCTCAGGGGGCCACCCAATTTAACCCCATGTCAAAAAAGTCTGTAGCGGGCTGGGGGGAGCTGGAATACATCTGTAAGAACACCGCAATTGCTATATTGAATTGGACCTATAGTCCATCTAGTTCAGTGTCCTGTCTCCAAGAGTGACCAACATCAGATATTTCAGAGGAAGGCACAAGAAACTGTAGAATGTGCCCACCATGAAGGCCTCATCCTAATCTCTAATATTGGCAGTTGGCTCCCTTTTTAATATTAATTCATATCATGGGATATTCATGCTATCCATATAAATGTCCCTCGCTTTGTGAATCTTGGCCTCAACAATATCCTCTAGCAGTGAGTTCCTTCTTTCTTTTATGCTGCAGCAGTGGAACAAACAAAACTCCTGACCCACAGAGATATTTTTTATGATGTATTACAATCTTCTCATGCCAATGTTGGCATGCAGTTGTGGAAACATTACACTATATTTTCATTTGCTGTTTTGTTGTTCTCCTATTAAATAAAAAGGCCA
The DNA here is from genome assembly GCA_007922305.1 of Dermatemys mawii. Lineage (NCBI taxonomy): Eukaryota > Metazoa > Chordata > Testudines > Dermatemydidae > Dermatemys > Dermatemys mawii. The sequence goes on from ML677348.1 coordinate 6,903,857, forward strand.
TTCTGGGGACAATTCAGTTTTATGTATGAAAAAAGACATAACTAGTCACTCACCACAATACATCCCAGGAAGAAATTCCTTCCTGAAGCTTGCTGGTAATTAGTTTGTGCCCTACAGAATTATATTTATAACTCTGAATAATGCAACTTCAGATGATATTTTTGTTAATAAAAGAATATATAATCCTCTTTTTAAAGTATCTGAGCTACTTGCCTTGATAACATCCTGTGGCAGTGGGACTCCATGCTCACAGCAAATCCATTCTGTCAAATTTAAGAACACTAAGACCTCCTCCCACCATGAAAGTTATGGATGATGATGATGATGGAATCCACCATTTGCTGTACATTGCTTTACAGGATGACACATTACGTTACAACACTGGTATCTTTCTTGCATTCTCCCTGTTCTACTGTGCACTTACTTAGATATTGTGATTTAAATAATAAACATCAATCTTGTTTTCCACTCCCTGTACTAGTTTGGGACTTTCTTAATTTCATATTGTTGTATAACATGGAGCTGCCATTATTTAAGGGTTGAACTTGGCCCTACATTGGACACAGAAAGTAACTACATCTGAAAAGTTTGTTTTATTGTTTCAAGATTGTCACATTACTAATTCAATCATTACAGGAATTAAGATGGCAGCTCATTTTCACTGCACAATCAGCACCTAACCTATAGCTCACAGCTGGCTTACCTGCCTCTGGCAATAAAATAGGGATAAAATTATCTTCAAATCCATAACACCTTTTTCTAAAACAAATTAATTACTATTGTGTGAAACCTTAAATGTGTGGATACTAGCGGGGGATTTGCACAGGCACATAGCCAGCATTCTTGGTGATCCATGTATGAGGTGTACACACACAATTGCATGTGACATAAGACATGCAGAAGTAGATACTGTCCTTGGACCTCACTTTGTGAAGACTGGGCCGTTGATGCCATGTTCAGCTACACAGAAAACAGACAGATAAAATATAGCTTAGAGCCTTAAATGCAGCCCTTTTCCTAAAAAAGGGGGTCAGTAAGATAGCACAGTAAGTTTATTTACAATACAACTATTGCTCATAGTTTGAGTCAATCTGCCTTCTCTCAGACCACACATGTGTGGCTTGTCATTCCTGTGGGAGAAATGTCCCTTTATGCCCACGCCCTGGATGGATTGTAGTCAAACTCTCTTTGAAAATTTGAAGAATACACAAAGGGACAACCTGAAGCAACAATGGCATTGCCTTAAAACCCATCCTTTTCCAAGAATGCCATTTCTTTGAAATATGCAGGATGAAGTTTACATTATCACACCCCCTCTTCAAAAAGAGCCTTTGAATTTCCAACATTTCTAAATCCTATTCGGTTATCTGCTGTTTTAGTAAATATTCCAGTGTGTGGACTCATCTTTTTGAATGATTATCCTTTCCCTGGACTGCTGTTATCTGAGTTTTTAAAACATGACCTATGGGTACTAAATAGGACTGACTTGGTGAATTTGTGACAAACAGGCCTTTGAAAGGAGGTTAGATGCCATTGTGAAGGGCGCATTAAAGAAAACACCATAATCTAGCCACCATGGATGTAGAGGCTCTCTACACAAACAATCCACACAGAGATGGAATACAAACTGTCAGGAATAGTATCCCTGATGATGCCACAGCACAAGCGGTTGCTGAACTCTGTGACTTTATCCTCACACACAATTATTTCAAATTTGGTGACAATATATACCTCCAGACCAGTGGCACCACTATGGGCACCCGCATGGCCCCACAGTATGCCAACATCTTTATGGTTGACCTGGAACAACATTTCCTCAACTCTCGTTCACTCACGCCCCTTATCTATCTATACTACACTGATGACATCTTCATCATCTGGACTCATGGGAAAGAAACTCTGGAAGAATTCCACCATGATTTCAACAGCTTCCACCCCACCATCCACCTCAGCCTGGACCAGTCTACACGGGAGGTCCACTTCCTAAATACCACAGTGCAAATTAATGACGGCCACATCAACACCACCCTATACCGAAAACCTACCGACAGCTATGCCTACCTTCATGCCACCAGCTTCCATCCCGGGCACACCACACGATCCATTGTCTACAGCCAAGCACTGAGGTACAATCGTATTTGTTCCAACCCCTCAGACAGAGACCAACACCTACAAGATCTTCACCAAGCTTTCTCAAAACTATAATACCCGCACAAGGAAATAAGGACACAGATCAACAGAGCCAGACGTGTACCCAGAAGCATGCTGCTGCAAGACAAGCCAAAGAAAGAAAACAACAGAACACCACTGGCCATCACCTACAGTCCTCAGTTAAAGCCTCTCCAACGCATCATCAGTGATCTACAACCCATCCTGGACAACAATCCCTCACTTTCACAGGCCTTGGGAGGCAGGCCAGTCCTGGCCTACAGACAACCCGCCAACCTCAAGCATATTCTCACTAGCAACAGCACACTGCGCCATAATAATTCTAACTCAGGAACCAATCCATGCAACAAACCTCGATGCCAACTCTGCCCACATATCTACACCAGCAACACCATCACAGGACCAAACCAGATCAGCCACACCATCACTGGTTCATTCACTTGCACATCTACCAATGTAATATATGCCATTATGTGCCAGCAATGTCCCTCTGCTATGTACATCGGCCAAACTGGACAGTCCCTACGAAAAAGGATAAATGGACACAAATCAGATATCAGGAATGGAAATACACAAAAATCTATAGGAGAACACTTCAACCTCGCTGAACACACCATAAAAGATTTAAAGGTCAGCATTTTGCAGCAAAAAAACTTCAAAACCAGACTGCAAAGAGAAACTACAGTGCTGCAATTCATTTGTAAATATGATACCATCAATCAAGGATTGAACAAAGACTACGAGTGGCTAGCTAACTACAAAAGCACCTTCTCTTCTCTAGGTGTTAACACCTCCAGGCCAGCTGCTAGAAGAGGACCTCATCCTCCCTGATTAGAGATAACAAGCTGGTTCAGCCTCATTGGACTAACCCTGTTATCTCCAACCTAGTTCTTGTCTACCTATTTATACCTGCCCCTGGATACTTCCACTGCATGCATCCGACGAAGTGGGTATTAGCCCACAAAAGCTTATGCTCTAATACTTTAGTTAGTCTTTAAGGTGCCACAGGACTCTTTGTCACTTCTAATGATAGTGTCAGTGCAGTGTTGCAGCCCCAGGGGTCTAAATCAGTTCAGAAAAGTTTGTGTTTAGTAGCCAAATTTTGGATATTTATCTGAATTAATTCTACAAACCTTATGAGTAGAGCTGAACAAAAAAACTGGATTTTGGACTAAACAAAATGTTTTGTGAAAAGTATTTGCTTTCCATTGGGTGGGGGGAGTTCTTTACAAATAAAAAGGTTTTGCCCCAAAACTGAAAAAAAATTCAATTCAGAAACACCACTAGTGTGCCTTATGAGAGCTGTAGTCACATGTCCCCGTCCCCATCCCCATCTGTGGGCCAGGCTCCCTGGCCAGCTTACATCTTTCATGCTGCATCATGGGCAGGAACTCCCTTGGTGCACCACCTCCCCAGTGTTGATGGCACTGGTGGACCAGTTCTAAACCACCTTCTGGTCCCCAGTCTTGCAGGTCATAGTCAAAAGACAAAAGGGCATGTTTGGAATGCCTCTGCTAGAAGAGCCCCATAGCTACTAGGAGTTGTGAATTGGGATTGGGAAACTACACAGGTTACATCTACAGTGCTCACTATGCCTGGATCTGTGGGACCCAGGCTTCAGCATCCACACTGTAGCCAAACCTGGGTTTATAGTTGCTGAACATAGGTCTCATCTCACAGCCGTACTAATATGTCCATACTGCACTATACAGACCCTTTGACTCAGGTCTGCAGCATGACCAGCATCTACACTGCAAAATATGAGGGCTTGGACCAAATTCACAGCAGGACTCGGGTGATTCCTGACCCAAGGCAGACTGGTTTGTGTGTGAATGGGAAGACGAGTGGAATTTTAGAAGTTGTATGAGATTTTCCTTCATATAATTTCCATTTCCATTCAAATTTCAATTTCTTGATTACAGCAGCATTTTTAATAACGCTACTGTTGGAGTGCATTCAGATAATGAATATTAATAATTTTGTGAAAAATATCTGAATATTTAGACGCTGTTACAGAACTGTGTGAAATCTGATAGTTTATATGGCAAGATTTAGAACAGGTAAAGTGCCTTTTATCTAAGTTGAGAAGAAAAGAGCTATTTGGTGTATTACTAACAACACAGATTAGTGTGGTTAGGTGGCCACCCTGTGGTAGTAGAGAGAAAAGTCAAATCTCACTTCATTCTGGGTCTTCCTATAACTTCTGGGTAAATGAACGAATCAAGTTAATCCGTTCGTGTTGTTCAGTCCATGCCCTGAGTACTTTCCTCTCAATTCACAGGGTCAGATTGTCAGCTGGGGTAAACGAGCATAGCTCCATTGATGAGACTGCTCCACAACATGGAAGTGTGATTTTTGCATCAGGATTTTAATCAGTCCAAAAAGAAACACACAAGTCGCTTTTGAAACAGTAATGTGGTGACACTGTGCAAGAGCAGTGTGTGTATGGGGAGGGGGAGGGAGGTTGAACTTGCAGATGGTCTTTTGCATCAGCACAATATGAGGAAATGGGAGGATGCTTGGTACATTTGTAGAGTGATAGTGGACTGGACTTGAAGAGGCAGTTCCTTCAAACTTATCAGTTAAGTAATATAAACCATTCATTGGTTTTCCTAGTTAATTTGTAAAGTGAAATTTCACACTGTGCTGAATCTTTCTTTTAATGAGTACAAATAATATTTAGGATGTGTATTGTGATTTGTATCTTTCCAACAATTACTAACTAATCCTCACAGCACCCTTGATTGGTAGGTATGTAAATATTATCACTGTTTTATCAATGGGAAAACTCAGAAACTGAGTGACTTGCCCAAGGCCATATAGAGTAAGAGAGAAGAATGTGTGTGTTCTAATCCTACTATCCCGTTCAGTCCGCTAGTCCATGCTGCCTCTCTAAAGTTACATCATTTGCCTTGTCCCCATGGTTCTTCACCAACAACTGAACATGTGACTGCTTCAGTCAGTTTAATAGGTATAGTTATGGGCTAGGGTGGATGAGCCCCTTGATAACATTATGCTACCAAATCAATGGAGGGACTCGAGTGAGTCCCCTGCCTCTGAGAGTTCATCCCCTCCTTGGACACTACTAAATTACCACTGCCAGAGACGTCTTATCCCTTGGCTCCAAAAATAATCATTTTTAAGAAAACGTTTCCCAGAGTAAGAGTCTCCTATACTCCCTCTGCAAAGGCTTAACCTCTGCTCTCACCAAACACACACACACACTTTAGGTTATAGCAAATGCATACATTACTGTACTACTAATGACCACAGAATAGATTTCAGGAATAAATTATAAATGCTTCCAAAAACTACAGTTAATGTAAGTTTTGTAGCCGCTCTGCTTGATTATGAGAAAATGGGGAAACAAATACCTCATTCCCTCATCCATCCTGTTTGCAAATACATGGGCCTTGGTACATGGGGTTAATGAGAGGCTAAGGAAAAAAATCTGTAGGAACCCCTTGTTAAATATTGGCAGATATTACTGTGTGAGCCATTTATTTCAAGTTAATGCTCAGCCAACATTAACTTGTTCGGCAAATACTGACTCAAATAATGGCACTTGGGCAAAGGAACATGTAGCAGACACCGAGGCTGACTTGACAACTTCCCCTTCTGAATAGCAGCTCCTTTTTTTATGCAGTGGTCCAAAGATGTGTTTTTAATGCTGTATGGAATAGTGCTGTGTTTCCTTGTGGTGACTTTCCCAGACCCTGTTCAGTTATTTATTCTCTTATTCCATTTATGCTGTGTAAAGGACTCGTTCTCCTTACATTCATACTTTCAAATTAAGAGTTAGAATGATATTTTGGTTGTGGCGCTAGACTTGGAATCAGGTTCAGTTCTAGCTCTATCACAGACTTTCTGGGCCTTAAAGAGGCACTTAAACACATACTTGATTCCATCTCTACTCAGAAAAACACGTAAGAAGGTGCTTTCCTGAATAGGGATGGAATTAACATGTGCTTAAGTGCTTTGCCAAACTGAGGCCTCTGTTCCTCAGTTGGACATCAGTCAATTGGGGATAATAGTAATATTTCTCCAATCTCACTCTCTTTCTGTCTTGTTTATTTAGACTGAGGGCCGATCTATACTACATAGGCTTCAGTGTAGACAGTGACATAATTGACCTTTCTCCCACCGATGTAAGTGCCCTACTAGACAAACATAACTCCACCTCCACAGGAGACTTAAGGCTTATGTCAGTGTAGTTAGGGTGATGCAGTGTCTGTATAGACACCGTGTCCCTTACATCGGTTGTCTTGTCAATTTCATGGCAGGAACTGTGACAAGAATGTCCCTGCTAGGATGAACAGATGTCCCAATTTTCTAGGGACAGTCCTGATATTTGGGGCTTTGTATTACATAGCCTCCTAGTCCCTCCCTCCCAACCTCTGTCCCAATTTGTCACACTTGCTGTCTGGTCACCCTAGCCCCCGTTGCCATTGGGGAACATGGTGGGAAGGAGGGCAAGAATCCCCAGGCAGCTTCCCCTGCCTGCTTCTGGTGGGGAATGAGGTGGGGGGAAGAAACCACGAGCAACTTCCCATGTGCCTGTGGGGCAGCGAGGCTCCGGGCCAGGAGAAGCCAGAGTAGCTCCTCACACTGCCCTTCTTAGGTCGGAGGAAGCACTCCTAGTGAGGCCATGCACCACAGATTCATTTATATTAGGTGTGCAGTGTAGACATACCATGAAAGCAATTTGGGGCAAGGAGCATTTGTTACTTTCTCTTTGGATAAGGCTTAACATATATGTGGCCCTTATCTCAACTGTAAAATGTAGGAACTACTGCTCTACAAATAATAATCTAAAACTTGTTCCAAAATAATTTCCTTTGTTTTCCTATATATCATTTTATAGGACGATATTGTCTCCTGGTCTCTGCAAAGATCACACTTTTTATTCAGAGTCTTTGAGGTATTTGAGCAGTTAACTGGGCAAGTGCAGACCTTGCTAGTGTAAACTATATATAACTTGTTTTAGTGGAAGTTTTCATTTTCCTGAAGTTGACCTTCCTGAAAGCAAGTTATCCATTTAGCTGTTCTTGGAAAATTATGTTTACATAACAACAGAACATCGGGGGTACTTAAACAAATCCTTTACCTTTTTATAATTAGGTAGTTCAGTCCTGTTAAGTAGTGTGTGTGTGTGTGGAGTATATATTTAAAATGGGATCATGCTTAAATTAGAGGTCAATAAAATTCACTGTTTTTTAAAAATTACTACCACAGCCACTTCTTTAAAAAAATTGAATTATATTGACCTCTAGTTTGAGCATCCTCCCATTATCAACAATCCAGTATATTTAGTAATTCTGTACACTACACATTTTCGGTGGTATCTTACATTTTCATTGTATATCATCTTTGACTTAGAAACAGAGAACTGAATCTGGGCCATTTCTTGATCACACTTTAACTGATGAACCAAGATTTTGCTATGCTACCACCAGAGAGCACTACTACGCTATATTAAAATCCTAACATTTTAAATTCGAAGCTGCATTCCTATATAGTTGGTCCTGGGAACATTAATTTAAAGTTCTGAAATATTCCTGAAAAAATGTATTCCTGCATGTAAAGAGTCTTGCTATAGTTTTGCTTGTTTATGCATTTTATAGAACTCTTCTGTTACCTGATTTGAATCTCATTGCAATCACAAAAAAAAGGTAGTTTTGTGTGTATACTTGATTTACCTTCCTATAAAATAGAGCTTTCATTGACATACACTAGTGTCTGGCACACAAAATGGAAGATGGGATTCTTCAGTTTATGTAGTATTTATCATAAAACAATTCTGAGATAGTCCATCTAATAAATATACACAAGAATTCTTTTCACTTAATTATTTCATATGCCTTCCAATTGATTCTCTTTCATTCTCTCTGTTTCAAACTAGACCTATTTTAGTAGAAAACTCTATACTTCTACAAGAAAGAACCTATGTAGGATAGAATCTTATACTGCTTATCGCAGTAGGATCTGAGCATCTGCCAGTAGTGAATTAAGCAGCATGATTTACATCTGTCACATACTCTTTGTTCTTTGAGCCTCTCCAAAGGGGAAGAAGTATGCACAATGGAATGCAGTGGTTTGGTAGGGTTTATGAAAAATATAGCTGTTCGTTATGTTATAGAAGGCAAGGGCCAAGATATGTGCCTAGCACTTGGAGCAGAAAGCGGTGAGGCATATGATGGTCCTAAATTTCTGGGAAAATTCATTCCACAATCTTGAGCCAGCCACACAGATGAGCTTCACCCTTATTGTAGAGAGTTCCATTGTTCCAGAGGAGTGTAGTTGTGAACCTCAGTCTTCATCTTGGACTTTTAGTCAATCTGTTGGATATCCTGGGCCCATTCCAGGGAACACCTTAAAGATAAGGACCAAGAGCTTGAATCTGATTCTATTATTCTATAAGAAGTCTGTGTCTGATGTGCTCACCATAGTCTGTGATGCTGAGATGTGTTGCAGCATTCTATAGTCGTCGTAGTTTCCTAAATGCTGAAAGTTTCTTGCCCAGGTTCATTACATTGCTGAAGTCCAGCCGAGAAGTGACAAAGATGTGAATAACTGAGACCAGAACATCATTCACCAGGATGGAATGGAGTCTCCCAGCCAACAGGAGATGATAGAAAATGGTAGTCATAGATGTTGCTAAGTAAGAGCTTAGGGCCAGTGAGGAATCCAAAAGTACTCCTTAAATATGGAGTGTGTGGGTCAATTATGAATGTGTAGCATCAACTAAAGAAGGTTGCATCCATGTGTTCACTTTGTCCAAGCACTGGGCCATCCTGATGAACCAGATCATTCTGGTTACAATATGCATTTGGCTTAGAATAAGATGATGAATGTTGAGAATACTGTTTGCCAATCGTGGTGATTTGATAAAAAGTAGTTAAACTCATAACAAAAAAAATCATCATAATAAATATTAATATTTACTAGAAAAAGCTTTAAGATCATTACTACAATATTCTGTCTGTCCAATGTAAACTAAAGGTCCTTCTTAAGGACTATAAAGATTCTTGAACAAGGTTTGTTTACTTGAGTAGATTTAAAGAAACATCAGAACTGAACCTAGATTTCCTACGACTTTACTTCCACTCAAATCATAGATGTTGAATATAGAAGAGACCAGTTTAAATCTTCCAGTCCATCTTGCTGCCAATATAGAACTGTTCCCCATAGTAGATTTAGTAAAAGCCAGTCTTTAATTAGCAATAGTTTGAGCTATTATTCTCTTGTTAGTGTCATCATTTTATTTCCATCCATTCCATCTAGGTCTCTAAGTAGCTGTCTGTGAGAATTATTTATTTTTAAGTCTATGTTAATTAAAAGTCATAATACAAATTAACCAGTTACGATTTCTTAACATTTGAGAGCTTCATGAGAACCACAGGGCCAACCCATGTCAAATCATACAAAAATCAGCCTTAGTAAAGTAAGAATACATCAGAACTTCAGGATATTTTTGAAGCCACTTAGAAGTTGAGGTGGTAATTACTGATAGACTGTGTGGTGTCCAAACAAGTGAAGTTAAATATGCACCTCTATATTAAGGTGATAAATAGTACAAGCAAAGTTACTATCGTGAAGGAATGTTTCAAAGGTAGTTCGGCATTGCTCAGAGTTGCACTGAGTAACCCCTAGGTAGTCTACTGTCTTATGGTAGTACTGCCCGAGCTTAGAGATAGTTAAACGTCCAAGGAAGGGCCAATGGCTCTGCAATCACATCCGCCAACTCCTTTAGCACCCTCGGATGCAGTGCATCCGGCCCTATGGACTTGTGCTCATCCAGGTTTTCCAGATAGTCCTGAACCAAGTATAGTCCTGATCGATCAAAGTGATTTACTAAAGCACAGTAGAGTGTGATTCAGTAACAGAGTTTCCCCTGTAATATTAGCCTCACCAACCTGCAATTAAAAACTTTGTTTCTTCTACTCTATCCTCTTGAGATTAAAGGGAATGTAGGAAGGCTCCAACTTCTGTGTCAGCAATAGCTCTGGGATCTCAGAGATCTGAAAACAATACTAGGAGAGAGGACTGTTAATATATTGGTCTGTGCACAATCTCCCATAGGAGTATGGTCTGCAATTTTTGGGCATGTTCAGCACAGTATCTCTCTAGCATTTACACTGTTGGCAGCAGCAAGTCCTAGTCAGTGTAAGCTGACTATAAACTTTTTTTATAAAGAGGTTGAAAAACATTAGTTACAAAATCTGTGACAGTTTATTCCATTGATTCAGGATAATGCAAGAAACTTGATAGCAGCCAACTATATTTTTATGTTCTTAAATTATTTCATAAGAGCTGCTATACTAGGTCAGACCATGGTCCATCTTGCTGGGTATCCAGTCTCTGATAATGGCCCATAGCAGAGCTTCAGGGGCAGTGTATAGAACAGGGAAATTAAGGAGCGATCCAACCAAGTCATCCACTCCCTGCTTCTTGTAGTCAGAGGCTTAGGATTGTGTCCCTGACCATCTTCACTAATAGTAGGTTAACTAATAGCCAGGTTCCTGGACCTATGCTCCAGGAACTAATCCAGTTCTTTTTTGAACCCAGTTATACTTTTAGCCATCACAACTTCCCATCGCAATGAGTTTCACAGCTTAATTGTGCACTGTGCTGAAAAAGTACTTCTTCTTATTTTTATTAAACCTGCTGCCTATTCATTTCACCAGATGACCCCTTGGGTTTTTTTATTGTGTGAAAGAATAAATAACATTTTATGTGAACATAAATAACATTGTGTGAAGAAGTAAATAACATTTTGTGTGAAAGTAAATAACATTGTATGAAAGAGTAAATAACATTTTCCCACACCATTCATGATTTTATAGACCTCTATCATATTATTAATGAATATACTGAACACTGCAGATCCTATTACAGATCTGTGGTGGGGCCCTGCTATCCCCTTCCCTCCATTGCAAAAACTGACCATTTATTCCTACCCTTTGTTTCCTATATTTCAACCAGTTACTGATCCGTGAGAGGACCTTCCCTCTTATCCCATGGCAACACAGTGTCCCTAAAAGCTTTTGGTGTGGGACCTTGTCACAGGCTTTCTGCAAGTCCATGCACACTATATCAACTAGATTACCCTTATCCACATGTATGTTGACTCCCTCAAAAAATTAGTATTGAGTCTTCCCCAACAAATCATGTTTATCTATGTGTCTGTTCTTTACTATAGTTGCTACCATTTTGCCCAGTACTGAAGTTAGGCTTACCGACCTGTAATTGCCAGGAGCTCCTCTGGAACATTAACTACCTTCCAGTTGGCTGGTATGGAGGTTGATTTCAGTGATAGGTTACATATTACAGTTATTAGTTCTACAATTTCATATCTGAGTTCCTTCAGATCTCATGGGTGAATACCTTCAGGTCCTGGTGAGTTATTACTGTTTAATGTATCAATTTGTTCTAAAACCTCTTCTATTGACACATCAATTTGGGACAATACTTCATATTTGTCACCAGAAAGAGTAGCTCTGATGAGGGTACCTCCCTCACATACTCTGTATTGAAGGCCAATAAAAATAATTCATTTTGCTTCTCCGCAATGGCCTTGTCTTCCCTGAGTGCTCCTTTAACATCTTGTCATCTAGTGTTCCCATGGCCTGTTTGGCAGGCTACCTCCTTCTGATATACTTGACAAAAATTACTGTTAGTTTTTGCATCTTTAGCAAGTTTCTTAAATTGTTTCTTGGCCTGCCCTATTGTACTTAGGTTTTACTTGCCAGAGTTTGTGCTCCTTCCTATTTTCCTCATCAGGGTATGACTTCCAGATTTTTAAAGGATGCTTTTCACCTCCATTACTCGGCTATTTAGCCATGGCAGCATTCTGTTGGTCCTCCTCCTTTCTCTTTTGATTTGGGGTATACATTTAGTCTGAGCCTATTGCCCATAAGAGAAGTTTATTACTGATCTCCATCAGTCAATGATTATTATATGTCCTTAAACAAGAGGGTTTATTCCCTATCATATAGATATGTATTAATTGTAGATTGCAGATACTTAACAGAAGAGTTCCCTGTGCCCCTTTCCTGGCACTAATATAGTTAGTAAAATGAAGCAAATTTGGTCATACCCTCCACAACTAGGCCCAAACACACACAGCTGCTAAATGGCATTTAATTTCAGAAAGGGGAACTATGCAAAAATGAGGGGGTTAGTTAAACGGAAATTAATAGGTAAAGTGACTAAAGTGAAATCCCTGCAAGCTGCATGGACACTTTTCAAAGACACCATAATAGAGGCCCAGCTTAAATGTACACCCCAAATTAAAAAACAAAGTCAAAGATCTAAAAAAGAGCCACCATGGCTTAAAAACCATGTAAAAGAAGCAGTGAGATATAAAAAGGCATCTTTTAAAAAGTGGAAGTCAAATCCTAATGAGGTAACTAGAGAGGAGCATAAACACTGCCAAATTAAGTGTAAAAATGTAATAAGAAAAGCCAGCATGGAATTTGAAGAACAGCTAGCCAGAAATTCAAAAGGTAATAATAAAATGTTTTTTTAATACCTCAGAAGCAGGAAGACTGCTAAACAGCCAGTGGGGCCCCTGGATAACAGAGATACAAAAGGAGTACTTAAAGATGATAAAGTCATTGCGGAGAAACTAAATGAATTCTTTGTTTTGGTCTTCACGGCTGAGGATGTTAAGGAGATTCCAAACCTGAGCCATCTTTTGTAGGTGACAAATCTGAGGAATTGTCACAGATTGAAGTGTCACTAGAGGAGGTCTTGGAACTAATTGATAAACTTAACTGTAACAAGTCACCGGGACAGACGGCATTCACCCAAGAGTTCTGAAAGAACTCAAATGTGAAATTGCGGAACTATTAATTAGTGTTTGTAACCTGTTCTTTAAATCAGCTTCTGGACCCAATGACTGGAAGATAGCTAATGTAACGCCAATATTTAAAAAAGGCTCTAGAGGTGATCCCGGCAATTACAGACCGGTAAGTCTAACGTCCCTACCGGGAAAATTAGTTAAAACAATAGTAAAGAATAAAATTGTCAGGTATGTAGAAGAACATAAATTGTTGGGAAAAAGTCAACATGGTTTCTGTAAAGGGAAATCATGTCTTACTAATCTATTAGAGTTCTTTGAAGGGGTCAACAAACATGTGGACAAGGGGGATCCAGTGGACATAGTGTACTTAGATTTCCAGAAAGCCTTTGACAAGGTCCCTCACCAAAGGCTCTTACATAAATTAAGTTGTCATGGAATAAGAGGGAAGATCCTTTCATGGATTGAGAACTAGTTAAAAGACGGTGAACAAAGGGTACGAATAAATGGTAAATTTTCAGAATGGAGAGGGGTAACTAGTGGTGTTCCCCAAGGGTCAGTCCTAGGACCAATCCTATTCAACTTATTCATCAATGATTTGGAGGAAGGGGTAAACAGTGAGGTGGCCAAGTTTGCAGATGATATGAAACTGCTCAAAATAGTTAAGACCAAAGCAGACTGTGAAGAACTTCAAAAAGATCTCATAAAACTAAATGATTGGGCAACAAAATGGCAAATGAAATTTAATGTGGATAAATGTAAAGTAATGCACATTGGAAAAAATAACCCCAACTATACATACAACATGATGGGGGCTAATTTAGCTACAACTAAACAGGAAAAAGATCTTGGAGTCATCGTGGATAGTTCTCTGAAGATGTTCATGCAGTGTGCAGCGGCAGTTAAAAAAGCAAACAGGATGTTAGGAATCATTAAAAAAGGGATAGAGAATAAGACAGAGAATATCTTATTGCCCTTATACAAATCCACGGTGCGCCCACATCTTGAATACTGTGTACAAATGTGGTCTCCTCATCTCAAAAAGGATATACTGGCATTAGAAAAAGTTCAGAGAAGGGCAACTAAAATGATTAGGGGTTTGGAACGGGTCCCATATGAGGAGAGATTAAAGAGGCTAAGACTTTTTAGCTTGGAAAAGAGGAGACTAAGGGGAGATATGATAGAAGTATATAAAATTATGAGTGGTGTGGAGAAAGTGAATAAGGAAAAGTTGTTTACTTGTTCCCATAATAAAAGAACTAGGGGCCACCAAATGAAATTAATGGGCAGCAGGTTTAAAACAAATAAAAGGAAGTTCTTCACACAGCACACAGTCAACCTGTGGAACTCCTTGCCTGAGGAGGCTGTGAAGGCTAGGACTATAACAGGGTTTAAAAGAGAACTGGATAAATTCATGGAGGTTAAGTCCATTAATGTTATTAGCCAGGATGGGTAAGGACTGGTGTCCCTAGCCTCTGTTGTCAGAGGGAGGTAATGAATGGCAGGAGAGAGATCACTTGATCTTTACCTGTTAGGTTCACTCACTCCGGGGCACCTGGCATTGGCCACTGTCAGTAGACAGGATGCTGGGCTAGATGAACCTTTGGTCTGACCCAGTACGGCCTCTCTTATGTTCTTATTGTTTTTGACAAGGACTGAGGTGAATTATGAAAGGTTGTGACAGAAAATGGCAGCTGGATTAATCCAAACAATACAATATGTAGATGTACATAGAATAAGACACTTACCATAGCAGTCCTCCAAGTCACTTTGTCCAATGCCCTGCCACTAAGGAAATTAATCAAAGGAGAGAAACAATGATAAAAGACCACAAGCTATGCCTCGCCTTGATTTCTTTCTTTCAAATAGGTCTAAACATATTTAAGTAGTTATTTCTTCTCTCTCCCTTTTATTGACCTCATTTTTGTCCATTTATATTTTATATGGACTTAAACTGGGCAATTAAAATAAAAACATTTCTGTTAGCACTATTCACAACAGTATTCTTAGGGAAAAAGAATTTTAAAAAAAACTTTTCTTAAGTATACAGGGCAGGATATGGTAGATAGAATGCAATTACCCAAGCTGGAATATAGCCAGGTCAGAGGGGTGAACATCTCTAATACTTCAAAAAATGCCGTGGGGTCTAATAACCATGAGTGGTCGGGAACTTCATGTTTCATCTAAAAAAACCTGTCCCCATTAGCAGCATGAAGCCCCTTAGTGCCATGTTCGAGCACAGGTTCAGAGGGAGAGCTTTTTAAAATTCTCTGGGGACAAAAGTAGAAGAATGCATTTAGTATGTCAGATATTTTCCTAACTTAAATGTTGCCCTTACAAATTTCTGTCACATCTCAGTTTCATTCATACTGATTGTATACAATATGAACAGCCTATGATATGGGCAGTTTGCATTCTAAAACCTTTTTCAAAGCTGAGCTAACACACTTTTTTCAAAGTGCACGGAGTCCACTTTGTATCTAAAACAGTTTGCACCTACACAGGAAGAATCGCTGCTTGGGTCAAACTGATGGCTATTTCATGCGTTAGCTCCACTGCCCAGTTCTGTTACCCCCTTCATAAGGGAAGACTAGGGCAAAAAGGGGAGGAGGAATATTAAAGAGAAGGGAGAGAGAAGGGGAGAAGCAAGAGAGACATGGCAGAATGAGGAAACTTATGCCAATGGCATAAATTAAAGCTGACCACCTGCAGCTTTAATCTATCCTGGGGACGGGTGGACGAGAACAAAGGACCACAATCAGCTCCTTACTAGTCTCCCTTTCCCCTCTTTTGCATCCAAGCTCTACAGTGGGGAATCAAACCCTTAGGTTTAAAGTTGTACCCAGAAAGACCACACTACTTTAATTATTAAAGGTGGCAAATATAAAGCTAGATTAAGGAAGTTGTTTCTGTTCATGCTATTCTTATAATTTCAAGAAAGAAGGAGGTAGCACAATAGTAATTACACTTTCATTATTTTAAAGAACTAAGACTGCTTTAGCATTAGCATTGAAAGTAATGTCTGATCCCTGGTAGGAACTGTTCACAGATTTGGCTGCTCGTGTTATTTGTAGTGAATAATGCCTGATGATATCCATATTTTAATTGCAGATGTGCTGGAGGACATAAACTGACTCTTCCCATGTGAGAATTAGTGAAACTCTGTGAGTTAACCCACACAAAAATTCTGTCTTTCACAGTTATTGGTATGTTGATAGAAGAAAAACGTGGGGGGAAAAATCAACCACCAAGCTGTGTGATAATCACTGTAGAAAGACATGACTTGATTCATTTGTGAAATGTATTTTTATACTAAATAACTAAGAAAATATTTATAGCTAGACTGTTTTAATAAAACCATATAGTCTCAATATAATGGCAAATGTAACAAAATATAACAATTACTATAAAATAAAAAAAATTAGCTGATCTTTTAAAACATTTTCAATGATAGATTCCTTTGAGTTACAATAGAAGAATGGAATTTTTAAAAAACGGAGCTTTGCATCCGCTTGATAGCCACACAACATCTGAGATATTAATTTAGATGGAATATATGGGCTAAGCATGTTAACATAACCCAGTCACTGTCCAACATTAAACAGTGTTAAACAAGGTCTGGGGTTTTTGGTATACAGAGACCTCTGCCTTCTAATACCATGGCAAGCACACCATTAAAAATCCTTTTAAGCTCCTAAAGAAAAAAAAAGCATTTTAAATGTAAACTCTTAAATAAGACTTTCATTTTAACAACGTTCCTTGTTCCCTTTCCCTTTATCTGGAAAGATTTTAGAAGAAAAATCACTTGTTTGAAAGTGTCTTAGATGGTATTAAAAATGGTAAAAACTGTCCTGTTGGGGAAAAGCGAAGTTAGTTAAGATGGGCTGGTGCTGATGGTTCAGCTGATTATCATTACTTATTATTTGTATCATTATAACACCTTAGAAGCCGCAGTTACCAACCAGGACCCATTGTTGTAGGCGTTGCACAAACACAGAACAAAAATTCAGCCCCTGTTGCAAAGATCATACAATCTAAGGGTTTATCTCCACTACACAGCTTTTAGCCCATGTCAACATGGCTGTGTTGCTAAAAGCTGTAAAGGCTGTTTGTTGGCACTTTTGTTGACAAAATACTTCCATCCTCTATGAGTGGGGTTCACGTTGTCGACAGGAGAGCGCTCCTGTCGACAACGAGCTGTTTATGCTGCCACTTACTGCAGCAAAACTTTTGTTTTATTGCGGGGGGACTTTTTAAGCACTTGTGAATGACAAAAGTTTTGTCATCAATTGGCAGTCTAGGCAAAGCCTAAGTATAAGACAAGAGACAACAGATGGATTCAGACAGAACAATGGAGGAGTACAAGGAAACAATGAGACAACACTTGTCAACATGATAGGCAGTGGTCTCAGGATACCACCAGCCCCAGCCCTTCTGAGTAGCATGGAGGTGAATAACTGTTTCTTTGCCTCCTGAACTATCCACTCATAAGGATTTAAACACTCTTGTTGCAGTTGGTCAGATTCACGAACAGGCTTCTAGGGTTCTCATCTCTTGCAACTAAGGTGACCTGTGAGAATGAAACTGGAGCAAAGGGCGATTAGGAGCCACTATATTGTGCCTCAGGATAAAAGATTATAAAATCCTATCAAAGAATTTGTGGATCCTTCCCGAAAGGTTCCTGAATTCTTCACCCAGGAAAAGGGGCATCCTGACATTTAAAATGGAGCTAATGGAGGGGGTAAAGGAGAGTCAAGAAACTCTAAGCTATTCAAAGTTTTTGAGCCTGGACTAAAGTGGCTGCTGAGTTCTCATATGTTCCCTTTTTGGCATCCTCATTCAAACTGTGCCTTCTGTCTTCTCTCCTTTCTGAGTGCTAATTTCTTGAATACTTATATGCCTCTCAATAATCACTGAATCTAAGAATCTCATGTCTTTAATCTGTTTGCCCTCACAACACCCAGGTGAGGTATTAGCCCCATTTTGCAAATAGGGAACGGAGGCACAAAGAAACTAGAGGACTTGCCCAAGTTCACACAGGAAGTCCAGGGCAGAATAAGGAATAGAACTCAGCCTTCCAGTGACCACCCTAACTACTGGACCATCCTTTGTGAATCAGATAAGACCTTACAACCTCAGTTTTTACTTATAGCATGGAGAGGGAGGTTGTCTTGTCAGCTCCTAGTCTTGGGACCTGTCTATTAGAGAGAACAGCTCTCTTTATGTTTGATAAAGCCACAGAAGTGATCACCAGAGATGCTGTAGCTTCTGGCAGGGGGGTTCTCGCAAAGATGGCTGCAACTTTGGAACTGACTCTCTCCTTCATCTCAAGTAGCCTGAATGTCCTCCAAGGCATGCTGCAAAGTCTGTCTACTAACCCTGGCTCTAAGGAAGAGAGGGCTACGGTAAACTGCTGTTTTGAGGAAGATGAGTTTTCCATAGACTGACTGGGTCGATTATGGTTAAATATTGTTTAGTAAAGGGGTATGAGAGCTACTGGTATTTACATTGGTTCAGATCACAGTTTTAATGAGTTCAAAGGTGGCTAGAGCCCAGAGCAAAGATTTTGTGTTTATTTAAATAAACTCAATGTTAAATTGAAAACCTATTTTATTTTTACAAAACTTGTTGACAAAAATTCTACCAGGAATATTATCTAACTAGTTCTAGACAGAAATCAGACCAGAAGTCAGCACAAAAATAAGCTCCAGCCACACAGGACCATTTACTGACCTTGTCACAATGCCTATCCATTCTGGACATATTTACTGCTTTCAATTTTTAATGTATTAACCTTTGCCTCTCAGACATATCCTTGCTTGCCAGATTCTGGGGGGTTGCACAAACTGTTATACTGCTCCATTGTTATACTAAACATGTAAACTTTATCCTCACATCAGCATTATACTTTGATTTTGTGTGTGTTTTCAGAGTGCCCTTTTGACTGCAGCCAGAGTGTATAGCACAATTTGGGGTAGTTTTTAGCATCATTTGCTAATCACTGACCCTGGGTTGTTTGTAGGTTGGCCCAGTCCCCAAATGTACTCTGAAGCAGCCTGAAACCTGTTGTAAATAACACCAGTAGCCAATGACCGAAGTGGCGAGGGGGTTATTATCTGCCCTACAAGTCTACTTCCAGTCCCCTGCTGCAGGGGGTTATTCCCCAGAAATGGGAGTGGGTGTGTCTATAGTGAACACTGCTGCAGACATTTTTGATGTTGATTCTGTCCATAGCATAATCTAAGGAAGTTGCACTATATTAAGGAAGCTTCCTAAGATATGCCAGAAGCTACACACGTCACTGGAGCAGCCCAGAATATGGACTTTGAGCCATGTTTGTGAATGGCTTAAAGACAATTTTGCCCTCCCTCCAGGCTGCAAATTCTATGCTTCGCCTCCCAGAGGTATAATACCGAACCTTGGGCATTGTGTGTGTGTATGTATGTCAGAGTACAGGAACGATTTACTTTGGGGAACATTCACCCCTGCACAGAGGATCTTAACCAAGATCTGTGCACTGCTAAATCATTTGTTGTAAGTATAAGGCTTAAGTGAGGTGTAAGAAGTGCATATGCTTTATGCAGCTCCCCTACTCAGGGGCTAATTTCTCCCTTTGGGGAATTCTTCTTTCAGGCAGAACTGATTTGTCAAGATAATACAGTTGAGCCATTTAATTGAAAATAATTTGAAATTAAGTAATTTAATGCTAGATAGAAAATGTGATCAAAGTCCTTTGTTTGCCTGGATGGACAACTAATTTGTAAAGATGGGATGAGAGGTAGTAAGAACTACAGAGGGTTTTTTCCACTTTTAACTAGCACAGTCCATTCAGCTCACTTTGCAGAAATCAATCAGAGGAGTCAGTGAAGAAAAGGCCCCTTAAGTCATCTAATCCATCCCCTGCCAGGCAGAGGGCAAATCAGACATTAAACTGATAAACTATTACATATAACTTTGTCAAAAGGCCAAGAAAGAGAACAGCAATTCCCTGGAACATAGGTTTCCTTCAATCCTAGGATCAAAAAGCCATTGTCAACATAAGTCAGCAGGGAGGACTGTTACTCCTTAAAATTTCCAGCATTATTCACAAACGAAAGTCCTTATGTTCACCTATTGTAGTTTGCGCTGCTATCAGAACAATGGTGAATATCACCTTCTGTAAGACAAAACATTAAGTTTTAATTCTTTGTCTGGTTCCTCCCCAAAGAACTGGAAGTAGAAGGAGAAACTCCCTTTCAGAAAACCTGGTTAAGGGCCAGGCACTGCCCATTAGAAACTCCCAATTTCAGTCATTAAAATGCACTGTAGGCTGCTCTTGCCAGGTAAAGTCTTTGTCCGGGAGGAAACGTCATCTCTGAAATGTTCTAAAGGAGCTGTTATGGACTATTCAATAAACAGGTGGAAGTTCTAGAATCGTCTTTTTGTACAGAAGCCACTAGTGTCTATTTGGTTTCTTCTTAAACACCAACACACAGAAGTGCATTTGCCTTTCTCCCCCCCGTTGCTCCCACAGAGTACAGACTCAATTTGATTTGTTCATTTAAAAAGGAAAAATGAAGGTGCTAGAATTACAGCAGAGGCTAATGAAATCCTTTAGATATTTAATAATGTTCCTGATTCAAACATCCAGATCCAAACACGCCTGATCTCTGTCGCTGTTCAGTTTCCACACTGAGTAGCATCTTACTCAGCTGTTAGCCTCTGTCACGTCCTGGGAATTAGCGCCCTCCGTAGACTGGTGTTCCCCTTACTGCTGGCCCCTGTGTCTCTCCCGGACCTCGGTAGCCCTCCACATTAGGGTCCTGCCCCTGGCAGTAACCCACTACCTAGGTCTCCCTACCCAGGGGACTCCCACCCCTTATCCCCCCCTTGCCTCCATGGCTGTGGCTGACTGCAGTCTATCAACCACTCATCATTGGCAAAGGGGGTGGGAGTCGGACCAGCTGCCTCTGCCCCGCTCTGGCCTGCCTCTCTGCAGTCCTAGTACCCTTTCATGGGGACCTAACCTGGCCCACAGTCTGAGGCTTTGTTAAGTTGAAGCTCCTCAGCTCGTTCTGCCCTTCCCCAGCACTGTATGCCCTAAGTACCCTCTTTAGCTTCCCAGGCAGCCAGGATCTCCTCTCTCCAGAAAGCTAGAGAGAGTCTGTATCCTTCTAGCCCCCCATCCTTTTATAAGAACCAGCTAGGCCCTGACTGCAATAGCTACAGCTGTGGCTGTTTTCCCAATCAGCCCTGCTTTTCCCTTGCCACAGCCCTCTCCCTGGGCTGTTTTACGCTCTTAAGGGCACGAGCAGGGTGACCACCCTGCCACAGCTCCACTGAAATGAATAGGACTACTAGAGAGGTAAGATACTATTCAATGTGAAGAAAGGCATTAGAATCGAGCCCTTCAGATACATGCTCTAAATTGTTGTCAAGCCCATCATCTTTTTTTACCCTTAGAAAATTAGATGTATAGTAAAATATTAAATGATAATACAACTGAAAGATTTTTGAAATTGCAGAGCAGAATAAGATAATGCTGGATTTCAATCAGTGACAACGTTTCATACTGGGCCATTGTGATGGACTTCCCCAGGGTGTAACCTGGAACTGGGGTACCACTGAGCTCTCTGGCATACCAGTCTGTGCCCCCTCTCAAGCTGTGACAAGCTGCAATTCTCTTCAGTTCTTGCACTTACATAGCCATATATAAGCAGGGACACACCCAACTGCAATTGTATTAATGCTTCTCTAAGCCATTCATGACCTAACAATAGAGAGGCTCCAGCCAGTCCCCCCACCCACCCAAAACCCCCCAGCCTATGACCCCAGAGCTGTACCATCTTGCCCTGGTCCAAAGTCTGGCCAGTGTAGGCTTTTTTCCAGTCTGTTTCTCCCTCAGTATGGAAAGGATAATCCACCAGCCCCCTGTTCCTAAGGAGATTTCCCTTTGCACATTAAACACCACACTGTTTTAGGTAAAAAAATATAAAAGATTTATTGACTACAGAAAGATAGCTTTTAAGTGATTATAAGTAATAGTGAACAGATCAAAGTTGGTTACCTAAGAAATAAACAAAATCGCAATCTAAGTTCTATATGCTAGTTAGGATTTTTATCAAGCAGTGTCTCACCATGATAGTACAAGCAGTTTGCTGGTCTTTCCTACACAAGCTGGAATTCCTTCTTTCTTGCCCGGGACCACCTTCCCCCCTCCTCCCCCGCACCCCATTCACTTTTTGATCCTATGGTGTTTCCAGATGTTGAGTTGTGGAGGGAGTGAGGTCAAGTGATGATGTCACTTCCCCCCTTTTATAGCTTCTACCATGTGGAGGGAACTTAATTATCCCAAATAAAAGCCCCAACACAGTTAGTGGAAAAGTACAGGCACAAGATGGCGTCTAGTATTGCATGATCTAGTCACATGCCCTTGCATGTTTTGATGAGTCATAGCAGGGGCTATTATCCATATTCTGGCTAGAAGGTTCACAGGAAAGTTCATCAGGTGAGGGTCTGCTTTTCCCATGGCCCATCAGTGAACACAATGGGCCATTAACTGGAATGTTTCCTCCACTGTGTGCTGTGTAGAGTGGATATAAACTACTTTGTGGGTGTTACCAGGAGCAAACATTTGAAATACTGGTCCACAGTCAATATTTATAACTTTACATACAATGACAGCACATACAATCCAACAGGATATTAATGATCAACAGATATTCTAAAAGGCTCTGATATTTTACAAGGCATACTTTGTACAAAACACATCATAATTATATCACCATCATGAATAAGGGGGTGCAAGGGTGTTGCTTTGGGGTACAGAATGTCACAGGCATATTGTACCATCTGTTCCCCAAAGAAGTCAACAGGGACTTGTACTTAAACACGGATGACATGAATTAAAAAACTGATGGCATGATCAGGCCCACTTACTTAATCATATGAAATAAACCTACCCTGGTAACATCAGATGAAAAATGGACACATACATGTAGGGTAAAGCCTTGCAATGAATGGATTCCTGACCAAGTCAGAAGCACAATAGTATAAAATTGGTTTATGAATAAAATATCTTGTATGTGAAGGAATCATCAATAAGAGATATAACCTAACAAGTGAGAACTCAGTCTGCAAGCTTAAATTATATCTTCACTTATAAAAACCAAAGCTCTTCTAGTTTCTATTATAATGAAACAAAAGCAATATGTGAATAAAGAAGATTCAGATTGATCCTCTAAAGCTACTGTCTTTCAGCTACCAAAGTAATCATCACCTAGTAGTCCCAAATGTAAACCAAGATCACACACTTTTTATGTTGTGCTTGGCCAATCCATGATAGGACTATCCCATGCTCCCAGTACATTTTTAGCCTTAATATAAATAACAGTCCTGTTGCACTAGCAGATATTTCTAAGAATACTGTAACATCCTGATAAAGATATTTTTCCCTCCCTGAGCTAAAAGCATTTTCTGAGGGTATTAAAAGCACAAGGCCAATTTCAGTAATTAGCATATACTTTTGCTCATGGGCTAAGTCCATGTTTATAAATCATTCTTACTGTAGGTAACTGAAAATTATTTAGTCAAATCACAAAAAAGTAACAGGTTTTGAAAGATACAGAAGTGTTTTCAGATTGCTCTAGGAGATTGACACAGATTCAGCCTGTCAAGAGACAATGTGTAGTGTCAATTGCTTTTTGTATGTAAGCCCCAGGGCCTGAAGCTCTAGAAGGTATGAAGCTTGCAAGTGTCATGCATTGGTGAATGAGGAAAAGAAATGGACAGAAGCTCCATAGGGGAAGCATCTCTGTCACCATCTATTCATGAACAGAGGAAAGCATAGATACAGAGAGAGTTCCCTTGCATAAGCTTTCTACCAGAAATCCTCCAACGGGCACTTTGGGGATATAAAACTAAGTGAAGTGTGGCAAAGGGAGAAGGGGAAAGTAATATAATAAAGGGACATTCACCTATTGTACAGTCATGCAGGCTGGTGAGGAAATGAGTTGAACTACTGCTAAAAGTACAGTGGGAGATATTTTAGTCATTATTCCTTAATATATATTCTAGCTGTGGTTTCCCAAGTTGAAGCAGTGTCCCCTTGCTCCCTAATAAACTCAGGTCTTGTTTTACATCCAGACGTAGTGCCTGTGAGCAGGGAAGTATTCCCTATTAAGGATGCCCACGGGATGTGGGGATCAGAGCTCGAGTCAGGGGTGTTCTGTAATTTTAAGAGGAAGCCATAGATATTTGAATCTGAACCCTGATGCTGCCAACAACACTTGGCAGAAGCATTACATGTATGCCAAATTTTAAAAAAATACAATGAGAACTTGTAGCGCTAAAATATTAAGATAAATAGTTTAGTGATAATGTCATATTAGCAAGTTAAGTATTGACCATTTTGATTTCATAGGACAATTTAATCCTTCCCTTTTAAGGAGAGTGAGTATCACTTTTGAAGGTTTGGTTCATATTGTCATGGAGTTATTTGGGAATGGCACTCTTACAGTATTGTATGTAGAGTATTGGGCCTTATACTGATTTTTAAATGAATTTATCAATTATAAGAAAAAAATTACCTTTATTTCCCTCTAATTATTGTAGGGGATTTGAATAAGCCAGGCTGTCATGGTATATTGAAACAAGAAAGCTCATGTTTAATGTCCCTGTGAATTAATGTTGCAATCTGACCAATCTGACTGTTCATACAGATTCCTATTTAATTTAAGAACATAGGAATTGTGGTACAGAAAAGTGGCCCATCTAGCCCAATGTCCTGTTCCTGACAGTAGCCGGAATCAGATGTCTCAGCACAAGTGTAAGAAACTCTATAGCATACAACTAGGGAACAGTCTGCCCATAGGATAATTTTCTTTCCAACTCCTTCAGTTAAAGTTTGATTAATACTCAAATGCATGTGGGTTTCCATGCTTTTCAAATTTGTTTTAGTCCTAACCAGAGGAACTGCAGAAGGGATCACTAGCCATATAAATGTCCAACCACTTTTTAAACCCATCAGTTTCTTAGTCTCAACTGTCTCTAGTGGCAACGAATTCTACAAGTTTACTTATTCATTGTTTTAAGAAGTATTCCCTTTTACTACATTTAAATGTCCTGCCTCTCAATTTCACTTAATGTCTCTTTGTTCTTATATTATGAGACAGGTACAGCAGAGTTATCTTCTCTATACCATTCATTAGTTTGCATACCTCTATCATATCCCCACTTATTCCTCTTCTGAGTCCTAATAATTCAGTTTCTCTCTTCTATTAATGCTATATAATGTTTGATATATGGTGTTCAGAACTGAATACAGTATTCCCAATAAGGGCATACGACTGGTTTACTGAAAATATTATAGAATTATTTTGTATTTGCCATCCCATCCAGAATGCAACCTAACATGTTTTGCTGTGGCTTCACATTGTGCAGAAGTTTGCACTGAGCTGTCCATTCAATGCTCAGTTCTCTCTCCTTCTCAAAGAAAAAGAGCAATCAAGGTTACATTTTGAAGAGTGAGTGTCACACAGCAACCAAACAAGTGTGAACTGTGAGTCATAAATGCAATTATCATGGATGGGAGAAGAGGTAGGAAAAGATTCAGGAGCATTGAAAATACAAGGGAAAATATACTTTTAATTTTAGGCCCTGCAGGAACAGACACAAACATTCCCCAGACTTTATAACAATATAACACCAAGCTAAAATTTTTAAGCCCCCAGAGTTAGAGCAAGCCAGGCTAAATAAAAACTTTGTTCAGGCTGGTGCAGGCTGAATCAAGCTAAATAGCCTTTCAAAACTGAAACAGGTCTTTCCCTACGCAAAGTTCCTCAGATAACTCTATACCCAGGCAAATTAAGTCTTCCAAAACGAACTGTCAGGTTTCTGGTGCAGACTGAGTTGTTTGCTGCAGCTTCAGGATTTATAGCTCCTGAACTCTACTTCCACTAAACTCCAGTAATCAGTGACAGGCCACTCTGACAACAGAAGAATGCAGAAAAGCCAAACAGAATTGCAGTCAAAATATCGATAACTATATGCAGTGCAAGACTGGGACCCCATTCTGCAGCCCTTACTCGTATGAGTAATTTTTGCTTATGTAATAACTCTTGCATGGGTCATGAGCAAGGTTCAATTCTAGTACCTTCAGTGCTGCAGCACAGACAATATACCACTTAAGAAAACAGAGTAACATCATTAGCTGGTGGCAGTAGTAGGCTGTCCTCCTTCAGTGGACCAGTCACTAGAAAGAGGTGCTCTGCCATGGTGTTGCATTGTGGCCTATTCACATGACTCAGAACTATACTCATGCATAAGGCTTCGCATGATTAGGGCCTTGGGTTATTAAATCCCTTAAACAGTTATCTATGTTGTGGAGTCTGAGATAACAGCCAGGACACCCAATGAAATCCATCATATAAATCATCTTCAGCTTGCAAACATTTTAAGGAGAAAAAAGAAGGCTGATATAATAAGCATGCAAATTATTTTATTTTTATATATTATATATGTCTTGAACAGACAGAAAGTTTTCCTCTCATTTTAACCAGCCTGCTCAGTATTTATTTCTGATACCCTTTGGTAAATGCATTAAACTAAATCAGTGGTTGTCAAATTTTTGTACTGGTGACCCCTTTCACATAGCAAGCCTCTGAGTGCGACCGCCCCACTTATTTAAAAAGTGTTTTTAAATCTATATGTTTAACACCATTATACATGCTGGAGGCAAGCGGGGTTTGGAATGGAGGCTAACAGCTTGCAACACCTCATGTAATAACCTCAAAACCCACACAGGGGTCCAGACCCCCAGTTTGAGAACTTGTGAACTAGATGTACTAAATGAAAATGAAAAGCAAAATTTCTTCCAAGTCTATCATTTGAGACTCCAAGGATCTCTTGGTGGTGCTATGGCCATTATAAAATGTGTTGTTCTTAGGACATTCAAGTGGTTGTAAAATTATTCTCCCTCCATGGATTTTCACAAAGATTGTTTTTAATACAACTAATC
Organism: Dermatemys mawii; assembly: GCA_007922305.1. Classification (NCBI taxonomy): domain Eukaryota; kingdom Metazoa; phylum Chordata; order Testudines; family Dermatemydidae; genus Dermatemys; species Dermatemys mawii. The sequence continues at coordinate 6,930,826 of ML677348.1, forward strand.
TACAGCATCTGACCTGAACAGATCAAGTAAAATCAAGGAATTTCACTTCTTCTCTTATCTGGCTTCAAGAGCTTTTTAGAGCTGATAGCAAATAAGCAATTCTATTCCTCCTATTACTTTCAGAGATTGCAGAAAACACCTGTCCAATTTGTATTCATCCCTAAATATAAATATTATCCAAATACCATCTTAATATAAATTAGAAGACCTCTACTGCAGATCCTGTGGTATCTATACTGGAAAAATAAAACGTGCTGGAAAGGTACTGCTCTTTCCTTTTGCTGAGTGAAACTCATCTTTTGAAACACTATCAAAATACATTTACCTGCAACATTCTTGAAGGCAGCATATATAATATTTAGAGTTAAATAAAGAAAAGTAAGTAGCATTCCCCAGGAGATGTCAGGAACTCATTCAGACTTAAAATATGTATCAGTATTTTGTCCTGACATTGAACACACATTGCTGTCTTGTTTAGAGCATGAGAAGTCACTGAGAGAAAACTGAAGTTCCTGAGAAGAAAACATGGCCAAAGTAAGAACAGGTTACATGAAGAGACAAAATTTATAGCATTATCTTTTTCTTAAGTGGTATTTTATTCATTTGAGTTAATTTGCTTATGAACAGATGGTCTGGTGGGTCAAAGGAGAAGGGTTTTTATTAGGGATGAGTAAGTTGAATAATAACTTGAATATAGTGAAGTACTTTTTAATTACATTGTTTTGTATATATTAAATCTGTTCCTAGAACAATTATTATTTTAGAATCTACTCATTCAGGAAGTCTTCATGTTGTGAAACATTATATGAAACTGCAGAAGAGAGGGATTTGTGTCATTTTTTTGCCAGTAAGACTTTGATAAACATTCTATTCATATATAAGTGAGTTGTTTGTAAGATGTGATTGTATTTTTCTTCCTGTGAAGTTTTTCCTGACTACCATATTGAGTTAATTTTAAAATCTGGATTTGGCACTTTTCTGACTTGTTTTCTCACCCCATTTTTTTGCCAACATTTTGAGCAAGATCCTTATCTGATGTAAATCAGTATTGCTCCATTTAAATCACTGGACTTCTTTGGCAGTTTTACACTAGCTGAATGTTTGGTTCTTTATTTGCTGCTATTGTCTCGTCACTATTAGCAGATTTGCTTAGTTTTATTTCTCACTTTGGTTAGAGCACTGTAAGTGTCACTGGAATTCACCCTCTCTTCCAAACATAGGTCTTGAAACACTAGAACAAGGGTAGTCTATTTTTTGTGAAGATCCAAATTTCTTGGTCAAGGTATAGTCAAAGTCCAGACTCCAGTGAAAATAATAAGAAACAACAACAGTAATGATAATAATAAGTAAATAAAAAGATTTCAGTGTCTGTTCAAAAGCACCCGGCAGACCAGATTTGGCCCATGGTCCACCTATTGACTACCCCTGTACTAGACACGTACCATTCCTGGTGAACCATTAGCCCAGTTCATAAACAATCCCTATTATTTATAAATTATAAAAAACATCTAAGTAAATTCTTTTGCTATTTCAAGTAATTTTTCTCAAAGCAATCTTGAGCAGAATTGAACAATTTGAATCAGGAAGGCCAAATCACAATTGCAACTAGCAAGGGATATTAAGAACAACAAGAAGGGTTCTATAGGTATGTTAGTAACAAGAAGATAATCAGGGAAAGTGTGGGCCCCTTACTGAATGGGGGAGGCATCCTAGTGACAGAGGATGTACTCAATGCTTTTTTTCCCCTCTGTCTTCACAAACAAGGCAGCACAGTATGGAGAGGAACATTGGTATGCGCAGCACATTTCATTAGGGTGTGCAACCAGGAAGCCCCACCCTAGCCCTGCCCCTGATCTGCCCCCATCCATTCCCTCCCACTTCCCTCCCCCTGACCACCCCTTTCAAAACTCCCAACCCCCCCACTCCTTGTCCCTTGATTGCCCCTTCCAGGGACCCCACCCCCTACCCAACTCCCCTGTTCCCTGTCTCCTGACTGCCCTGACCCCTATCCACACACCCCCACACCCTGACAGACCCCCAGGACTCCCCATCCAACCCCCGCTGTTCCTGACCACCAGAGACCCCCCTGCCCCTAACCACCACCCTGGAACTCCACCCCCATCCAACCCACCCTGCTCCCTGTCCCCTGACTACTCCTGCCCCTTACACAACCCCTTGGCCCTGGCCCTCTTACAATGAGGCTCCTAGCAGTGTCTCGCTCCACTGCCCTTGTGGTGATATGGCTCTCAGGGAGGGAGAAGTGTGTCTGACACCACGCAAAGCCAAACATGCTGCCCTGTAGGAGCGCACAGCTCCGCCACCCCAGAGCTCTGCCCTGCATTAGGGTGTACCAGGCACACCCAACACACCACATGAGCACACCTATGGGGAGGAGGTAACCAGCCCTCTGTGGAGAAAAAAGTGGTTAAGGACTATTTAGAAAATTTAGATGAGCACAAGTCCATAGGGCCGGATGCACTGCCTCCACGGGCGCTAAAAGAGTTGGTGAAGGTGATTGCAGAGCCATTGGCCATTATCTTTGAAAACTCATGGCAATTTGGGGAAGTCATGGATGACTGGAAAAAAGCTAATGTAGTGCCCATCTTTAAAAAAAGGGAAGGAGGAGGATCTGGGGAACTACAGGCCAGTCAGCCCCACCTCAATCCCTGGAAAAATCATAGAGCAGGTCTCAGGGAATCAGTTCTGAAGCACTTTGAGTAGAGGAAGGTGATCAGGAACAGTCAGTATGAATTCACCAAAAGCAAATCATGCCTGACTAATCTAATTGCCTTCTATGATAAGATAACTAGTTCTGTGGATGAGGGGAAAACAGTGGACGTGCTATTTCTTGACTCTAGCAAAGCTTTTAATATAGTCTCCCACAGTATTTTTGCTAGCAAGTTAAAGTATAGGCTGGATGCATGGACTATAAGGTGGACAGAAAGCTGGCTAGATCGTCAGGCTCAACGGGTAGTGAACAATGGCTCCATGTATAGGCGGCAGTCAAGCGGAGTGCCCCAAGGGTCAGTCCTGGGGCCAGTTTTGTTCAATATCTTCATTTGTGATCTGCAGGACAAGTTTGCAGATGACACTAAACTGGGAGGAGTGGTAGGTACGCTGGAGGATAGGGATAGGATACAGAGGGACCTAGACAAATTAGGGGATTTGCCAAAAGAAATCTGATGAGGTTCAACAGGGACAAATGCAGAGTCCTGCACTTAGGATGGAAGAATCCCACGCACTGCTACAGACTAGGGACTGAGTGAGTAGGCAGCAGTTCTGCAGAAAAGGATCTAGGGATTATAGTGGATGAGAAGCTGGATATGAGTCAACAGTGTGGCCTTGTTGCCAAGAAGGCTAATGGTATTTTGGGCTGTATAAGTAGGAGCATTGCCATAGACTGAGGCATGTGATGATTCCTCTCTATTTGGCATTGAGGCCTCATATGGAGTATGGTGTCCAGTTTTGGGTCCCACATTACAAGAAGGATGTGGAAAAATTAGAAAGAGTCTAGCGGAGAGCAACAAAAATTATTAGGGGACTGGAACACATGACTTATGAGGAGCGGCTGAGGAAACTGAGTTATTTAGTCAGCAGAAGAGAAGAATGAGGGAGGATTTGATAGCTGCTTTCAATTACCTGTAAGGGGGTTCCAAAGAGGATGGATCTAGCCTTCTCAGTGGTACCCGATGACAGAACAAGTTGCAGAGGGGGAGGTTTAGGATGGATATTAGGAAAAACTTTTTCACTAGCAGGGTGGTGAAACACTGGAATGGGATACCTAGGGAGGTGGTGAAATCTCCTTCCTTAGAGGTTTTTAAGGTCAGGCTTGACAAAGCCTTGGAAATATGATTTAATTGGGGAATGGTCCTGCTTTGGGCAGGGGGTTGGACTAGATAACCTCCTGAAGTCCCTTCCAACCCTGATATTCTATGAATTTGAAACTAAGGTTAAAGTCCTAGTGAAGACAAGGCAGTCATTTAGCTTTAGCAGGTGAAGTTAAAAACTCCAGGGAATCATGGGATTTAACTCAACCTGCTACAACTACAACTGCCTTGTCTTCACTAGCATTTTATCTGGAGTTAGCTGATTCAAATTCGGAACACTCCTTTTTCATAATGAAGAAAAGGCCTTAGCTAGTGGCATGTCCCCTACTATATTTAAGGTCTCATCCTTGTTTTCATTTTCCAGTTGTTCTGAGACAGGATGGGGTTGAAATCTTAAATATAAAAATTGATCACTAAAGTGCTGGGTACTGTAATCTGGCAGCTCCTGCAGGTAATCACTTGCATTAGTATTGGACACAGCTGTTGAAGCTTGCCAACGTCTCTTCTGTTCCTTCAGAGTCTGGGTGTTTAAGCAGTTGCATAAGGCTGATGAAATCTCAGCACTTGCTCTTTGGCATTGCTCATCACTACTTTTTGTTCTCCTAGACTTTTGTGACAAAACAAACATCTGGAGTGGGATTAATAGCTGAAAGACTCAGAGGTCAATTTATGAAATATCGGTCTCTCACAACAGCATTTCTAATGTATCAAAACCTGGTCCAGACATTGAACTGGTTGGTAGCTGTGGGGTTAGCTGGGAGGGGGAAGGTTGTTTTATGGAGGCTATAGCATGGGCTGGATATAAACTGGACAACTTACTTACATTTCTGAAATCTGCCAGAGTAGTTCTACAATTTAATATTATCTGTACTACAATAGCACCATGACAAGAGGCCCCAATTAAGAGCAGGGTCCCACTGTGATAGGTGCAGTACAAACACATAGTGAGAGAGAGTTTCTGCCCTGAAGAGGTTGCAATCTAAGTAGACAAGAAAGACCATCACCATTCTCCAAAGGAGCCCTAAAGTTTTGCTATTCCAACTCCACTCCTTGGAAATATAGCAGTAGAATTGGTGCCACCTGTTAACTCTTTTTTAAAAAGCTGTCTTCAATAAGAAAGATAAAGAAAATAATTCAGAAAGATTAGAAAGTAAGGGAAAGAATATATGCTAAATATGTACCTACCCAAATCTGAGAGTCCAAATTGTCTATGTTACAAAGGGAATTAACAAACAGCATTACTATACTGCTTTTTTAAAAAGTTTTGGACACCAAAGGAGATATAAGAAAGCTGGAAAAAGGCAAATGTATGAAACTTCACAAAATGAAAGAAGAGTGAGCTTGGAAAAATGCAAGGTAATAAACCTGGAGTAGGGAAAATAATCCAAAAGGTGCCTATTCAATGGGAAATTAAAAATGGAAAGTAGTAATGATAAAAAAAAGAGTGAGAAGCACAAGTGCAATATGCTCTCTTGCCTTTACCCAGCTAAGTAAACAGAGTACCTCTTTCTGCACCAGCTGAAGAGCCTGTGTAATCTTGGCTTCTCCAATCAGTGGACATTCCAGCAACCCTTCAGAGATGACACAGGTGGCCTCCAGCAAAGTACCTCCTAAATGAAGAAATTAATTAGCTGTGTCAGAATAGATCAGTGTCATTACTGGGTAGCTGCTGCTACATTACTGCAGTAAAATTAAATAGCTGTTCATATTAATTTTTTTTTTAGTAAGAATCTAGCTGTGCCCAAATGATTACACTTGCAAGTGGGACAAATGTGGTGCCTAGGATGATATGGTCCTAGTTTAGTTACCTGTGTTCTGTCTCAGTCATGGTCACCCACTTCTCTCTTCTTGCTATCCCAAGCCCTTCACACATGTATGTATGCATGCACAAACACACGCAGACACACACCTGCCCATTGTTAGTCTGGTATCTCACTCCAATTCCCAGAGGATAAATGACCAAACCACAGAACAACTGTCACACTTGATGCTAACTCACACAAGTACTGGCAATGCCAGCAGAGAGGCCAATAACTGAATGGACAATTGAAACTGAGCTACTTTCTCCCCTTCTAGATCAGGACCAAGCCATGCTGGGGGATGGTGTGAGGAAACCGGTCTTGCCACTAACTGTGTTGTGCCTGTTCTTTGGCTATTAGGAGTTTTAGAATTATTAAATGTGCACATTTCCACTAAAAATGTATGCATAAATATTTAAATATGCATCTGGCACATGGATTACATGAATCACTGATAATCCATTTGACAATTCCTATGGTCTACGTTCTCATAAACCTCAGGTATCATTTTCAAAAATTACATATCTGTGGGTTCTGTTATTTTGAGACAATCAAACTTAAATGACCCATTCAAATTAATGGACTGGATTAGATCAATGATTCATCTGTTTTGTTCTACAGCCTCACAAAAAATCAGGTATCTTTTTAAAAAATTAGTTATTCCTTCTGCCATTTTACAACAACCAAACCTAAACGATCACGTTTTCAAAGCTTGCCATCAAAATATGCACACACTTGATCTGTTGCAGAAATTCTTCTTTTATGTACCTTAATGGATAATTGTATAGCTGCCCATTTACACTCACAGATGAGAAGTTTTATGGACGAAGGAGGGGCAGACATTTGAAAATTTCAGCCAATTTCTTTAAAAAGCTCAGATTCAAACTGGATGAATTAGTCATTGTGAGGAATACCCATTTTTTTCTTTCCCTTCTTTTCCTATCATAAATACATTCCTGAAGGATGATGGGAAAAGGAAAAGAAAAGTTAAAGACAAAAAAAAAATCCCAAAACTAATCTGAAGGCATTTGAGGTTACAAAAAGGAAAAACACAAGCAGAATCAATACTTAATTAATGCCTTGTAACACCCTCGCAGTAAGAGAAGTTTCGCAGACATATTAACTGCCAATGCAACCTTCGCTGCAGGGAGAGAGCAAAGGCTAAAGCTGAAGTTAAGTATATAAAAGGCAGGGTGCTAAAAGAAGGTGAAAGATGGGAAACTCTTGACTTCAAAACCACATAAGGAAAACCAGATGAACTAGTCGCGAGAGGAGGAGGAGAGAACGCGAGACTATTTTTTACCATGGGCTAAATCTTGCTGATCTTACTTAAGCAAGGCTCCTACTGAAGCCAAAAGGAGTTTCCTTAATAAAATACTGCAGATTTGTGCCTGATAATTCTACCCTTCCTGTTGAATCTGCTCAGCTATAAATGATGTGACTGGTGGGACAGAAATAAACAGTTTTAGTGTTCGGTATCTCAATTCAGTGAAGAGACGCTAACATATCTGAGAGGTATTTAAGAATTTGTAATGTTAGCTCTAGGTTATTGACTCATGTTGCCTTTTGAGTAGGGGAGTTTGGCTTTGCTATTTTAGATAAGTTCTGAAAGTCTTTGGGTATGAATGCCTTATAATTGTTATTCTTATTACTATCATGTTTACCAGGGCTGTGTCGCCCCTCACCAAATGAGAGAGAACACCAGTGTATGCTCACAAAGGGCCTGATCTAAAATCCATTAAAGTCAATTAAAAAAAAAAAAAACAACCTCTACTGGGCTGTGGATGAAATCCATAGAGAACAGCCACCAAAACAAGAACATTGAAGTTGATAGCTAGATTCTAAGCATGCAGTGATCTAGTGCACTTGGGTATTGACACACCAGGTAATACCTAAAGGTGTGTTGATGTCACAACTGGTACATGAGCAGTCTGACCTAGTGGTCAAATCAGATGTCAGGTTGGGTCAGATACCAGGAGGTCAGAGTCCAAGACAGGCCTGAGGGCAAACCAAGAGTTGAGCATCAGGCAGGGTGAGGTTACCAGGAGACCAGAGGCAGGAGACAAATTTGAAAGCAGAATCATGGATTGATAACCAGAGTCAGGCTGTGTCAGGATACCAGAAAGTCAAGTCAGGGGAGTAGAATGATTGTCCATGCGACTGGAATCCAATCAGTCACGAGAGAGAGAGAGAGAGAGATTATATGGGAGCTGTGGACTAATCAGGACCCCCCAGCATCCTGCCACTCAGTTTCCAGGACTGGAGTACCCTATCAGGTCTCATCTTCTGCCATAGCAACTGTTGGCAGGTTGGCACTTACTATCTCCTAAGAGTCCTGTAAATCCAGCTTTGAAACCCTTGGTCCCTGGCAGGTGAGTTAACTCACCAAGAAACCGCCTCCTCTACTTTCAGAGGCCTAAATCCCTAAGAAAATCTAGTATTTATTTTGTAAAGAGATCATGTTTGTACATTCTTTGTCTGGGTGTAAATTAGTTTTCAAGAATAGAAAATCAAGTTTCTGCTTTGTATTTGGCTTCATGAATCTGAGGGGTAGCCGTGTTTGTTACTTCTATAATTCCAAACTAAGAGTCCTGTGGCACCTTAAAGACTAACTAAAGTATTAGAGCATAAGCGTGATGTGATGATTAATCCAACAAGATAATTTTTATTGGTTGCAGTGTGGCTGTAGACAATTGGTCCCAGGATATTAGAGACAAGGTGAATGAGGCAACAACTTTTATTGAACAAACTTCTGTTGTTGAAAGAGAAACATTTTTGAGCTTACACAGAACTCTTCTTCAGGTCAAAGAAAAGTACTTAGAGACTTAGCTGTGACGCTCTGAGTACCTTTCCCAGACCTGAAGAAGAGCTCTATGTAAGTTTGTCTCTTTCAACAGAAGTTGGTCCAATAAAAGTGTGACAGTCTATACCCTTATGTTCACAGTTTTTACAAGACTATTATAAATTTTGTACAAAGTATGAATTGTGAGGTATCATTTGAAAACTCATAAATTTGCTGATCGTTATTGTCCCAGTAAAATGTGTGTGACAACATTATATGGAAAGTTACAAGATTTTACAGTATATCATTGCTCAGACATGTTCCTAGTTTAGAAAAGCAAATACAAAACAATTCCACAGAGACAAAAAAACCTGATGCCTCAGACAGGTGTCAACATAATCAAATGGACTATCACCTGGTCAAGTGGCCATTCTTTGGCAGGAAGAAGGATGTAAGCAAAATCACAGAACTAGCAAAATAACTTAAGAACAACAGCAGAATCCGCATCGTATATACTCACCAATCACTGTGCTCTAGGTTTTCCTTAAAATGAGATTAAGCATTAAGGTAGTCACCATCCTGAAGTCCCTTTGAGGTTCAGGTTTAATTCCCCTTTTTTGCACCTATTCCTTATTCCTCTGTTTCTGAGACCACATTTGATTGAGTGTTGACCTCTTGTCCGTATTTTTCGTTCCTGCTACCCATTTTGAGGGTTCTGCCATAAACATTTGCACAAATAGAAGACTCTGTATACAATGTGGTTAAGGAAGTCTGGCTAAATAAAACCTTTGCAGTCAAGTCAGTTTATCACAAGATATATATTGCTAAATCTTCTGACCCAAGTTTACTCACTAATGCTAACTTTTAATAGGCCTATGTGGCCCTGTGCTAGCTATTACCACCACGAGGCCTCAGGCTAAATACTAAACTTCAGCCTCACTGCAATGTCCATCTTTATGTTTCTTGACTTATTTATACTTGCATTATAGGTCTAGTTTCATTTGCACTAATTTATCAAGTATCTTAACTCTTTCTAATATATAAATGATTATTAACCTGTGCTCATGTCATAGGTCGACACTAGGTTGAATTCATGTAATTCATGGTCACTGCTTCTGGGCTTTCTTCAAATATTTTTTAAATGGGATAAATTTGAGCTCTCTTCTTTAGTCATGATTGATTAGATAAGTCACTTGGAAGTGTTTCTATTCTCTGAAGAGATCAGTACATCAGCCTGTCTTGCAAAAATTTTTGCACATCCAAATTTAAGTTCAGTTTCCATGCCTATTCTCATGTCAGCCTTTGAAATTCCTTCGCACAAACATTTGTGCCAGGGAAGTTCAAACATCAAAGGTTTGTAAACCCAGAAAGGGGTATTTTCATGGTCAAAGCAAAGGCTGGTCTTCGCTAGCGCAGGGGATCGACTGTAGATACGCAATTTCAGCTACGTTAATAACGTAGCTGAAATTGGCATATCTACAGCCAACTTACCTGCCGTTCTCACGGCGGTGGCAGTTGGCGGCGCGCTCCCCCGTCGACTTCAGCTTGCGCCTTTTGGCGAGCTGGAGTTATGGAGTCGACGGGGGCGCCGCTGGCAATCGATTTATCGTGTCTTGACGAGACGTGATAAATCAATTGCCATAAGATTGATCTCTCCCAGCTCTAGTGAAGACAAGCCCAAATTCATTTAGCCTTTTGAACAAATAGTCTCCAAACTGTTTTTGCATTATTTACTCAGCTATACTTTCTAATATGCATAATTAAAGCAGATGTTTAAAGCATTTTTCTCACATGCAGATGAGCCCCCGACAAAGCAACAAAATAAAACTTTTACAGTACACTCTTTCCTTTTACATATAACCAACATACACTGGTAAACAACACTGGTTCCTGCATATGAAACCAAATTAAGCATAAAAGAAGTATTTAATTTGTGCCATCCTATTATCTCAAATGTTCTGAAGAAAATAAACTTTTATATGGCTCTCCTAAAAGGAATCTTATTTTGCAAATTTTTTTTTTTTAATTACATGAATGGCTTTTGTTCAGAAAATGTCTGTATCAAACCTACAGGAACCGGACAACTCTGATTGATTAAAGGTGTTTATACCAGAGTCCAGCCAGGACCTGTTATTTCACTAATCATAGACCACAGCAGGCCATGCACTCTAGCAGTAAACACCATCTCAAGATCCCATTGAGAAAATGACCCCCTACCCAGTAGACCTCAGGTTGTACATTCTTAGTAGTGCCCTATCAACTTTTATCTCTTTAGCTGCCTCACTAGCAAAGTTTTAAATATTGGGGTCATGGGAGGAGGAGCTTTATTGTTTTTTAAAAAAAACAAACAACAAAAAATCCATCTCATTTTGACTATTTTACAGAAAATGCTCCTTCAGCTCACGTTGGGCTTTTAGTTCACAGAGAGCCTTGTGACATTATCTGATTAAAATAGGACCCTGTAGATCATTGTTGCTTCTACTGTTACAGAATTGCAACAAATCTTGTACAAAGTGTGCCATGTAAGATGTCTATGGAAAAGTTATGAATGGCTGAATACTATTGTGCTCTTTGTAGGCCTGCATCATTTTTGTATCTGCCTTTCAGATGTCTGCTCCTCTGGTAACACCCACAAGGTATTTAGCCGCACATCCTGAAGGGACTATTCAAGTTAAATAGCCCATCAAGGAACACTTAACTCACAATGAACCATGAAAGATGCCCATCAACATCTGATGAACTTTCATGTGAACAGTTCTAACAAGAAAATGCGTCATGGCCCCTGCTATAACTCAGCAGCACATGTGATGAGACCACGTGATACTAAACTCCATCTTGTTACCTGTATTTTTCCTCAAGCTGTGCAGAGGGCTTTGTTTGAAACAATGGGTTTCCCTCCACATGACAGAAGCTATAAAAAGCACTGGAAGTATCTCATTTTGCCTCTTTCCTGTTCAAACATCTGGACTGTGAATTTATATTAATGGGAGTGTTCTAATCAGGGGACTGAGGGCCTTCTAATGATTTGGAAGCAACCAGAGATCTAAGAAGACTGCAGTTTATTTCATCATTGTTTTAATCTTAATCCAAGAACCTTGCAATTATTGTATGTATTTGATTCCTTTTAACCAATTTTAAATCTCACCTCTTTCTTTTTTATAAATAAACCTTTAGATATTACTGAAGGATTGGCAACTGCATGATTATTGGATAAGATATTAGTTATATAATGACCTGGCTCTGTGGCTGGTCCTTTGGGATCAAAAGAACCCTTTGTTTGATGAAATTGGTTTTAAATAACCACTCATCATTAAGTCTAGTGGTTTTGGTGGTGATACAAGGACTGGAGTACCCAAGGAGGCTGCATTTTTGACTTCTTGTTAGCCAGTGTGGTGAGACAGAAGTTCACTTTTGGTGGTGGTTTGGTATATCTTAGGGAAGAATAACTACCAGATTGGGATGTGTCTGCACTGTTTCTCAGCAGCTTGTCCTGAATTTGGTACTCTCAGTTGTGACCCACTGAGGCACCATCACAAACCTATGAAAACCCAGAGTATAAACTAAAATGCTTAACCCTTAGCCATGTGGTACTATACTAATGCATTATACAATGGCCTGATCTGTAGTATTGATTAATACAGAGAAATACAAAGCTGACAGGGTGAGAAACACTTGTAGAGGAAAATGGGCAGTTTCTAACACTGAAAGACTGGGAATAATCAAATGTTAGACGCATACTTCCCTTCTCCTCCCCCTTACTGTACAAGGTTGTGCATATTGGAAGACCTATTAGAAATAATGCCATATCTGAGGAGAGATGGATTTGCAATTAAATGCAATATGTTTGAAATGTATACAGTTTTCAGCCTAACAGAATCATCTCTCACTACAGTAGATCCTCAGCTACGGGCAGCTTGGGAATGGAGATTGTTCATAACTCTGAAATGTTTGTAACTATGAACAAAACATAGTTCTTTCAAAAGTTTACAACTGAACTTTGATTTAATACAGCTTTGGAACTTTACTATGCAGAAGAAAAATGCTGCTTCCGTTTTATTTTTAGTAGTTTACATTTAACACAGTACTGGGCTGTATTTGTTTGTTTTTTCTCTGCTACTGCCTGATTGCATAATTCTAATTCCAAATGAGGTGTGTGGTTGACTGGTCAGTTCATAACTCTGCTGTTTGTAACTCTGAGATTCTACTGTGTTTGACTGAAAGCAGGACCTGAGAACAACATGTGAAAGCAGGGAACAGCAGCAGTTTCACACAGATACTGCTGCTCACAGCCAGGGTGCCAGATGCTGTTGAGAGAGCCTCCTACTGAGCCAAGAAAAATCAACCCCATCTCCTAAGGGCCCACCAAGAGATGTCCCCATCACATTCCTGAGTCTCAGCAGCTTTGTGGGAGGGCTGGCCAGTCAGCGTGTGCCTTGTAGCTGGGGGAGGAAGCAGCACTGGAGTCCCTAAGGATGTGGCTATACTGTAGGTGGAGGTGTAGTTTCCAGCGCAGGTAGACAGACCTGTGCTAGCTCAGTCAGAGCTACCACACTAAAAACAGAAATGTAGCCACTGCAGCACAAGTGGCAAGAGGGGAACTGCCTGCGTACAATCCTGTCCAAGGCACATTCTTTGGTGGCTAGTCTGTGCTACTGCCTGTGCTATGCCAGCCACATTTCTGTGTTTAGCACACTAGCTCAATTATGGCTAGGTGGAAATTACACCTCCAGCTCCAGTGTGGACATGCCCTGTGAGCAAGGAGCAGGAGCCCATCTTCAGTGAACCAATGCAGTTGCTACACAAGGGGAAAGGGGCTGGATGGGGGGAGCCATGCAGAGTATGTGTGTCCATCGTGGAGCAACATGGGGGAAACATTGGTGTTCGTGGCCAGGAAAATGCCTCTGCTGGAATTCTCCTGTCCCTCATGCAGCAGAGGAGGGCTACGTAAATGCTTCACATTGCTTACAAGAGCTATTGGGTTGAGACAGCTTCCACCAAACTTCCTCCTCTCTACCTACCATGCATCTCACCAGTACCTGGCCTCCATCTGGATTTTGGCCTTAATATTATTTCCAATATTTGACAGCGTTCTTAATCAGTACGAGCATTCAGCAAAACAGCTGCTTAGACAATAATGCTGGGAAGCCTCGAACAAACCAGGCCTCCTCCCCCTCTCCGACATACACAGCCTCTCTTACTCCATAGATTTTTCACAGCCTTCCCTTGTTCTAACAAAATGCCCCTCATCTCCTCACCCCCTCTCTCTGCTCATCTGGTCTGATACAGCTTGAAAGGAGATGCGCAAAAAGAGAGGAGTCCCGACTCTCTGGTAATGAAAACACTACTGAAGTCAATTGAATTACTTTTACTTTCCAGTTTTTACTAGTTTCTCCATTTTGTGCTATAATAATTATTTATGACAATGATGATGTTATTGCCCAGCTTTGATGGAATTGCCTGCTTTTCTCTAGGCATCACTTATTTAATTTCTGTTTGGAAATTAGTATAATGTCTCAGATATTGTAGTGAGGTGAACAGTTTAAAAGTCAATCAATCATGAAAGAAGGAAATGCATGACAATGGGGAAATGTCTAGAAGTGTTTTTAGAACATGACATTTCTAATTTTTATTTTGTCTATAAATACTTCAGTAAAAGGACAAAATGCTTACATCTGAATTTTCAAATGCCATTAGTGTTCCAACTCCTGGAAAAAATTCTAATGACCTCTTGAACACTGAAGTAATTTGAGTCCATTTGTCTAATAGTCAAGGATTAAAAGCAGAAACAGGGATCATTAACTATAAAAATCAAAAGACGTGTAACTTTCAATCATTAAAACAGCAAATATTTCACCGGTAAAATAAAGCAGATCTTAGTATAGCAAGATTCAATGACATAAAATCAGGTCAATAAGATGTTCTGCCAAGCCCATAATCTGTTCAGATAGAGCTTTATAGTAGTCTTGGACTCAGCTGCTAAGCAAAGAAAAGATTTTTAGTACCGTACACAAATTTTTCAATGTGGACAGAATCATAGAAGATTAGGGTTGGAAGAGAAATCAGTAGGTCACCTAGTCCAACCCTCTCTCAAAACAGGACCAACCCCAACTACATCAGAAAAAATCCAGAGTGCTGCAGTACCTCAGTTATTCCCTGTAAGGCTTAAGTATGACTGACTGGGTCAAATCCAAACCGGTGGATCTTCCCATTCTCTTCAAAAAGAAAAGGTGTGAGGAAGGAGAAAGTAACATGTTTACAAACAGAAGTTTGACTACTAATTTTATGTATACAGATTTTGTTTTGTAGATACTTTATTGCAAATGCTTTACAAATTTTAAAGAATACAAAAGTAAAACAAGAATCAGAGGGGTAGCCGTGTTAGTCTGGAATTGCAGAAGTGACAAAGAGTCCTGTGGCACCTTAAAGACTAACTAAAGTATTAGAGCATAAGCTTTCATGGGCAATACCCACTTCATTGGATGCATGCAGTGGAAGTATCCAGGGGCAGGTATAAATAGGTAGGCAAGAACCAGGTTAAAGACAACAGGATAGGTCCAATGAGGCTGAACCAGCTTGTTATCTCTAATCAGGGAGGGTGGGGTATTCCTCTAGCAGCTGAACTGGAGGTGTGAACAGCGAGAGAAGAGAAATTGCTCTTATAGTTAGCTAGCCATTCAAAATCTCTATTTAGTCCCAAATTGATTGTGTCAAATTTGCAAATGAATTGCAACTCTTCAGTTTCTCTTTGCAGTCTGGTCTTAAAGTTTTTTTGCTGCACAATGCTGACCTTTAAGTCTTTCATGGTGTGTGCAGGGAGACTGAAGTGTTCTCCTACAGGTTTTTGTATATTGCCATTCCTGATATCTCATTTGTGTCCATTTATCCTTTTTCATAGGGACTGTCCAGTTAGACCGATGTACATAGCAGAGGGGCATTGCTGGCACATAATGGCATATATTACATTGGTAGATGTGCAGGTGTATGAACCAGAGATGGTATGGCTGATCTGGTTAGGTCCTGTGATGGTGTTGCTGGTGTAGATATGTGGGCAGAGTTGGCATCAAGGTTTGTTGCATGGATTGGTTCCTGAGTTAGAGGAGTTATGATGCAGTGTGCTGTTGCTGGTGAGAATATGCTTGAGGTTGGCAGCTTGTCTGTGGGCCAGGACTGGCCTGCCTCCCAAGGCCTGTGAAAGTGAGGGATTGTTGTCCAGGATGGGTTGTAAATCACTGATAATGTGTTGAAGAGGTTTCAACTGAGGACTGAAGGTGATGGCCAGTGGTGTTCTGTTGTTCTCTTTCTTGGGCTTCTCTTGCAGCAGCAGGCTTCTGGGTACACGTCTGGCTCTGTTGATCTGTGTCCTTATTTCCTTGTGCGGGTCTTGTAGTTTTGAGAGAGCTTGGTGAAGATCTTGTAGGTGTTGGTCTCTGTCTGAGGGGTTGGAGCAAATACGATTGTACCTCAGTGCTTAGCTGTAGACAATGGATCATGCGGTGTGCCCGGGATGGAAGCTGGTGGCATGAAGGTAGGCATAGCTGTCGGTAGGTTTTTGATACAGGGTGGTGTCGATGGGGCCATCATTAATTTGCACCAGGGTGTCTAGGAAGTGGACCTCTCGTGTAGACTGGTCCAGGCTGAGATGGATGGTGGGGTGGGCTGTTGAAATCATGGTGGAGTTTTTCCAGAGTTTCTTTCTCATGGGTCCAGATGATGAAGATGAAAGTAAAACAAATTCACTGTTCATCACTCTGCATGTGACTATCTGTATCCCTCCACCTACTTCAGTTCCAAACACAATAAAGAAAAGATGAGCAGTTCCAATGTTGCTGGCCTGCTGTGTGACCATGGGCAAGTCACTTTCCTCCCTCTACCGCCATTTCCCCATCTGTAAAATGGAGATAATGAAACTTAGCTCTTCTGTGAAGTGCTTTGAGATTTATGTATGAAAAGCACCATATAATTGCTAGATATTGATTATTATTCATGGAAAACGCCCTGCTAGCATAGTTAGATGTGACAGTAGTGAGCACTTTAAAACTCCTAAAATAGAAAGCAACGCCTCCCTTTATACCACTAATCACAACCGCAGTGCTACTGCACAGGGGAAAAGGAGATCTGCTTAGTAACCTGATATCAAACAGGGTGAAACAGATTTAAAAAAATGTTTTGGCTAAAGTAAGAACCTCCCCAAAACTGAAACTGATGTCTGTAAGGTCTGAAAAAGTTCCCTTACCTTTCTTCCTGTTCCTTTCTTCCACTGTTCCCCGGACTAGAGGTGGAAATGCTGAAGTTCTTTGGCAAATGTCTGTTTTCGTGTTATTTCTAGATGGAAACAAGGAGTATATGAAATCTCATGAAAACATGTTTTCATGAAATGTCCAGGTCAGTTCTGCAGACTCAAACAGTTTGTATAGTTTAGATAAGCACCTATGCTTTTAGGTATTCATCCACACTAAACCAACCTAAAATTATGTGGAGGATTATCTGTCTCTAGACAAGACATATAACTGAAAGAAATCCTAACAGCAAGTAAATGCAGTACTGCATTAAACAAACTGCAGTAAATAAAGTCTCCTCTTCTTCCTTCTTATTACCTCTAGCCACACACTAATTAGCAGATTAGTATGGCAGTGTGCAGTTACTTGAAAAGACCATATTTGGAAAGCTACCATCTGTTTTTGGTACTTATAGCCTCAAAAGCACTGGAAAATAGAGAGGTGTTTCTTTTCTTCCTTAGTGGAACTCTGATAAAGGCAATAAAGTTACATCACAGATAAAGGACACCCCTCCCCCGCCTTTTTAAAAAGGCTTACCACTCCTGTTTACAACATATTGCTTTAAAGAAACAAAACCCCAATACAAAGAACAAATGCCACTTGATAGAAGTCATACTGTTAAAAATCAGTCTTATGTAAATAAAAAGCCATTCGGACACTGAAGCTGATGGAGAACACAATAGCTCACGTGTTGAGCAGGCCATCTCAATGGGACATATGACACTAGTGCTCCAGGATCTGCACTGTCTGCCTCTGGGTGCAGTTTCAGGCTTTGGTTACAAGTGATAAAACCCTAAATAGCCTGGGACCAGCCTACCTGAGACCACACCTCTGTCCCCATGCCGTCCTGCCACAGCTGTGATTAGCAGGGATGCTCAAACTGGATCCCCATCATTATAAAAGGGAGTGGGCTGTTAGAAAAGGTTGTCTGGGAGGGCTCCAGGCCTCTGAAACTTGCTCCTCCCCCCCCGCAATTGGTCCATAATGTCCCAAATGTGAGGACTTTCTGGGCATTTTGCAAAAGGCATCTGTCTTGCAGTGTTTTTGGAGAAGGTGCTTCTAGAATGGAGTGGGAAAGAATTTCTGTCAGTGACTGGCTGGATGAGTTACTGTTGAATTGATCATTTCATGCTGCTGAGATTTAATTGTATTGTTAATGATGCCTACCTTCATGCCACCAGCTTCCATCCCAGGCACACCACATGATCCATTGTCTACAGCCAAGCACTGAGGTACAATCGTATTTGCTCCAACCCCTCAGACAGAGGCCAACACCTACAAGATCTTCACCAAGCTCTCTCAAAACTACAAGACCCGCACAAGGAAATAAGGACACAAATCAACAGAGCCAGACGTGTACCCAGAAGCCTGCTGCTGCAAGACAAGCCAAAGAAAGAAAACAGACCACCACTGGCCATCACCGTCAGTCCTCAGTTAAAGCCTCTCCAACGCATCATCAGTGATCTACAACCCATCCTGGACAACAATCCCTCACTTTCACAGGCCTTGGGAGGCAGGCCAGTCCTGGCCTACAGACAACCTGCCAACCTCAAGCATATTCTCACCAGCAACAGCACACCGCGCTATAATAACTAACTCAGGAACCAATCCATGCAATAAACCTCGATGCCAACTCTGCCCACACATCTACACCAGCAACACCATCACAGGACCAAACCAGATCAGCCACACCATCACTGGTTCATTCACCTGCACATCTACCAATGTAATATACGCCATTATGTGCCAGCAATGTCCCTCTGCTATGTACATCGGCCAAACTGGACAGTCCCTACGAAAAAGGATAAATGGACACAAATCAGATATCAGGAATGGCAATATTCAAAAACCTGTAGGAGAGCACTTCAACCTCACCGGACACACCATAGAAGATTTAAAGGTCAGCATTTTGCAGCAAAAAAACTTCAAGTCCAGACTGCAAAGAGAGACTGCAGAGCTGCAATTCATTTGCAAATTTGACACAATCAATTTGGGACTGAATAGAGATTTTGAATGGCTAGCTAACTACAAAAGCAGCTTCTCTTCTCTCGCTATTCACACCTCCAGTTCAGCTGCTAGAGGAACACCTCACCCTCCCTGATTAGAGATAACAAGCTGGTTCAGCCTCATTGGACTAACCTTGTTATCTCCCACCTGGTTCTTGCCTACCTATTTATACCTGCCCCTGGATACTTCCACTGCATGCATCCGATGAAGTGGGTACTAGCTCACGAAAGCTTATGCTCTAAAAAATTTTAGTTAGTCTTTAAGGTGCCACAGGACTCTGTCACTTCTGCAATTCCAGACTAACACGGCTACCCCTCTGATTCTTGCTAAAGAGAGAAAGTGGTTTTATTCTAGAGTTTCAGTCCTTTTAAAAACAGAGAATACTTTGTCCCACTTGTGGGCAGTGATCTGTTACCACAGGAAACATGCTTCAGACGACAACTGCACTGAACTCTCACTGCAGCAATGGTTTCTTTCTGGCCCATTTGTCCCAGATTTGGCCTTCACTCCTCTACCCCTAGGATAGAGACAGAGTTCCCTTGGAAATCATTATGTTTTACCCATACATCATCAAGCAAATGCTTTTCAAAATGAAATAAAAGGCAATCATAGAAGTGCAATATGCTTAAACAGAATATTGTGCTTCTCTCTAAATGAGCATTACATAGCAATAACATGAGCAATAAAATTATAATTACTAATTCTTTTATGTCAACTTTCCCTTGGAAAGCTAATGAAGAACTTAATTGCTCAAGACTAACAGACTAAAATTTAAAGAAAAGAGTCTCAATAGGTTGTAAAATCCAAATTTTACTAAAAATCAATTATTTTATCTATTTAAATACATAAAAAATAATGACCAGGCAGATGGCAAAATATCAGTTTACTTTGAGATATGGGAGAACTCATTTCATTTAATTTTGAACCTACTGAAACAAGGTGGATTTAGAATTCAAGAGAAGAACATAACTTTTTATAGCATTTTTTTTGGAAATGAAACTCCTCCACCTGCTGTTCCTGTTCCCCCTCTTTCCCTCCCACCCATCTCCAGACCTTATTACTCTCCCATTCCTATAATGATTTCCAGTATTCTTTTCTTCATGAGAAAGCTCATCTTTTACACTGCCAGCCTGAGGGTAGCTGTCCTGAGACCTCACAATAAGACACGTGCCTGACACTATGGAGATTCTGTTTCCAGTCTCAATGGGCTGTTTCTAAAGTAAAAAAAAAAAGGAAAAGGCAGGAAAACATCTTAATGTGATTTTGGTACGGTCTGATAGTCAAATCATCTGATTAATGGTCTAATGCAGAGATTCTCAAACCTCACTTGAAGCTCAAAACTACTTGCCAGCAACTATTATAATTTAAATCAGTTTAATTAAAATGGATTCTTATTCTGCTAAAAGACTTTGTAAACCTCTGGTCTAATCAGGGCTGGCTTTAGGCACCAGCAAAACAAGCACATGCTTGGGGTGGCACATTTGCAGGGGTGGCATGTTGGCCATCCTTTTTCTTTTTCTTTTTTTTTTTTCCCGGCTTGGGGGCCAGCCCAGCACCACAGCCAGGACTGGGTGAAGCAGCCCGATCTGCCCAGGGGCTGCAACAGGGCAGCCAGGAGCAGCAGCAGCAGGTCCCGGGGCGCTGCTGTGCCAGGCCTGCGTCCTCCTCTCTGGGGCTCCGCTCTCCACCAGCCGCTCCCTCTGCGGCTGCCCTGCCCCGGCTCCTCAGCCCCCTGCCGGGGCAGTCCCCCCGGCTCTGCCTCCCAATTCCCAGCCAGTCCTGGAGGCGGGAGCCCCGGATGGAGGGACCCTGGGCTGAGGCACAGCCTGGGAGCCCCGCTGCTTATCCCTACCCTGCCAGTGCCAGACTGGCTGGAGGCAAGGGGGGGAGCGGGCAGAGTCAAGCCCTCCTGGGCACCAGGAAGGAGTCAGGTGGATGCAGCCTCTGTTCCTAGTGTCAGGAGCGGAATGTTGATGACCTGCCCTGGGAGCGAGTTACCAGTGACCCAGAGCTAGGGCAGCAGGGGGCTGCGGGTGGGGATGGGAAGAGCCCAGGGCTGGGGTGGCAGGAGGGTGCGGAGGGTGGGAGCCCAGGACTGGGATTAGGGGCAGCCAAAATTTCTTTTGCTTGGGGCGGCAAAAAACCTAGAGCCAGCCCTAGGTCTAATACATGAGCTGAAGCCTTGCTGTTGCGTTTAACAGGCTTCCATTCCAAAGAATGAGAGAAAGGCCTTTTCCACAATAGACCCCATTCCTGAATGCAAGAAAGTCCCATTGAACTTGTGGCAAGAGAGTAGGGCCTGCAAACATTAAAAAGTTCATCACTCATCAGATGTCCTTCAGTTGTTTTAAATTATTACTTTGACATATACAAGGATCATGTACATGAATGGTAAAGTTAAAAGAAAACATTGGCATAAATGTGTATACATTTATCCATTACAGTACACCTCCTAAACCCATGTGAATGTCATTGATTTTGTACAAATCACAAAAGAATACAGACAGAAAGTAGTTTCAGTGGAGAAATGAGGTGGAAAACCTCATTTTACAGTAGAAAGAATAAATAGTATGGTTTACCACTCAGAGCTAAAAGCCACCAAGATTTAGAGAGGACTGTTCATTTCTCAGGGCTGCCTGATCAAATATAGTATAAAGCAATGAATTTCAACAGTCAGTTTCAAGTATCAGTTCCAAGCCCCCTCAAAACACACTTTTTTTAAAAAAAAGAAAACAGTTAAAGGAGATCAGAATCTGACCTAATACCAGTATCAATCCAAAGTAACATGATTAACTTCAGAGGAGTTATTTTAGATTTACTCTGGAGTAAGTAAGAGCAAAACCTAGCTCCAAAATAATTGAAATCTCTATGGGCCAGATCCTGAGTTCTTTATTCAGTTCTCTCTCAGGCAAATCCCCACTGAAGTAAAGAAGAGGATGCCTGAATAAAGAGTAAGTAGAAACATAACAAAGACTTTAAGACTGGGACTAATATTTATAGGAGTTAGCAAATTACAATGAATTTCTCATACTACAGATCTACTGCACTGAGAGGGCCTAATGCTAAACCCACTGAAATCAATGGGAGTTTTTCATTATTGGTTACACAGTTATGGTGAATATTATGAGAATGATTAGTCTGTACCACATATTGGATCTGCTCCTGCTCCCATTGAAATCAATGGGAAGCAAATTAGAACCATTAAAAATGGGCTTGCAGAATATTTTTATCATTTCAATGGATAACAATGTTTATTTTTATGTTATCAATTTACATTCACAGATGCACAAAATTATGGGTTTTACATTTTTTTTCTATTTTCATTTGTTTAAATTTTCACAATTGTTGGAAATTATTGGGGTGTTCAGACAATTATTTAAGGTCAGACATGGAGGTCCAAAAAATTAATGCTTATAACCATTAAAACACAAACTGTCAACATCACATGTTAAATTACATAAAGTAAATATCCTTACATCAAATGTTTATAAGTCCTTCAAGAAGCCCTCCTTCCTTTGCCTATGTGTAAATGTGGACTATTATTGATGGAAATATTTGTAATTGGTTTGCATGTGTACGGTGACATTAATGTTTACTGACATTTACCAATAAAAATCTAATATTTCTAAACCTAATTATAAAGCATAAAAGTGTTTGCTCTAACTGTAGGTAGAGCTGCTGTTTGAAGAGATGCAGATTTTCAAAACCACCTCTGGCTTCATTTCTCAGTCATAACAGGTGACTTATATCTTCAGTCTCAGTCTCACATGTGGGTCTCTACATTGTGAATCTGCATCTTTAAAAGCATGGGGCTGAGGTGGGGGAAAGGTATTGTTCCAAACCCTGTTTCTGAGTGGATGCTACAAGTAATGTACAAGGAAACTGAACTGTAACATATTTTCTTTTTAAAATGCCATCTTATTGAATTTGTCTTGAATTGGTTAAATGTGACTTGGAGGAAATCAGATGGACCACACTGAAAACAACACCAACACCTATATCCAAAGTTGGGACAGATAAAAGGGCACGTTCCTAGAGAAATGGACAGAAAAATTGAGACAAAAATGGTATCAGAACAATCGCAGAAGTAACAAAGAGTCCTGTGGCACCTTAAAGACTAACTTAAGGTGCCACAGGACTCTGTTACTTCTGCAATTCCAGACTAACATGGCTACCCCCCTGATTCTATCAGAACAATGTGATTTCCTTTGAATGGTGTCACTGTAGTGTCATAATTCTGTCTATATTAACAAACAGTGCTGTGAAACAGATTTTAAAAAAAACACAAACATATGTGGCTAGTCATTTAGTGCTCCATGGAATGGAGTTAGAATGAGCAAAGGATATAAATGTAGCCAATATCTATCTTACACAATATTATCAAAAAGGCAACACTATTTTAGTGGGTTTTTATGTAATATTGCAGGGGAAATATGGCCATTAAATAGTATGTGACCTAATTGTTTAAGGGCCTGATTTCTGAAAGCCTTACTCATGTGAGTAATCCCACTGATTTCACTATGAACAAGCAGTATAGAAACCATCATTTAGTCATTTGCTTTCAATTCATTTTTGTTACTGCATTGGGATTTCACTAACCTTTTCCACTATTTATTTCTGAGTAATAAGTAGTGTTCCTCCTGGGATGAAGTAATTTGTTACCCACACAGAAATATAAACACCTTTGAGGAGCAGTGGGCACTGTCCGGGGTTCTCCGCTTGGTGTCCCCATCAGGTTCCCTTCATTTGACTCTTTGACCCACTCCTGTCCCTGTTATTTCATTAGTTGTCCCTTGGAATCACTACGTTTCCCAGACCTGTGGGCCTCCCCTTAGGCTGGGGGGTGTCCTTTAGCGGTGGGCAGGCTTATGCCCGCCGACTTCCTGGATCCCAATAGGACCAGGTATTTCAGTTCCGTCCTTTGGCTCGGATTTCTGCCTTTGGCATTTGGACTGACCCTCTGGGTCTGACTTTAGGCTGTGATTCCTGATTCTGACTCTGCTCCGACATGCAGACTTCTGCTCCACGCACTAGGCTAGAGTGTCCATGAGACTACCAATAACTAAGTGTATAGTTCCTTTGGTGTTTAGGGGGATTGGTTTTCCAGAGGGGGGGGGAAAAAAAAAAAAAAAAAAAGGCAAATGTTGCTTTGCTTAATAAATTAGTTGCTCCTTGTTTGCTCATCTTTAACACATATGCACACATCCCTGTGCCCATTCATACAGTGATTACACTCCCAAACACCTCAATATTGGGCATGGCTGCATTGGACCTGATTCTTATTTACACTAAGGCCTTTTTGTGATGCTCTAAGAGTAACTCTAATTTATGCCCATGTTAAAGTCACTTTAACTAAATGATATAAAATGGCCATAGTGCAAATAAGAATAATCCCTTAAATACTCAGATTGAACTAGAGTCTGATTCTGAAAGATGCCAAGCACCCTCCACTCCTACTGACTCCAATGGAAGTGGAAAGTGCTCAGTTGCTTACAGTATCAAGCATTATTCTAGGTAAAAACATGTTGAATTATGTAAAATCGACAGGTATTACCTATGGGTCATCATGTGAGGTTGGGTGTTTTAATCTCAGACAATCTTCAAATTCTGTTCCCTGAGGAAGGTGCCTAATTTAGGTAAAATCCAATCAGTGGCTTTTAGTGTTCTTCCCTGTCACAGAGTTTCAGATTACTAATTAGGAATGTTCAATTGCATTCCTTTCCACCAATTTGTCACAGGGTACAATTTAGCACCCTCTAAGGATTTAAAAGGTTACACTTCCATTTGTCAAGGTCATAGCATGAAAAGTTTTTCATTAACTTTAGATTGGCAAAGAAAGAAATATTGTAATTGCTGCATTTTGCCATTCAGTGCAGTAGTTCACTTTAACTCAAAGCCACACAGTTAGGAACTTTATTTAAAAATGTATGAATTGTATGACCTATTAAAGCTATGTTTCTGAAGCGTTCATCTGTGGGTTTGTCATGTGGTTTCTTTATTTTAAACCATGCAGTGATTATATTAATGCAATCACTTTTCAGGACAATGACCTGATTGCTCAAAGTTTGGTAATAAAAACGGTTTCTCCATTGAAATAACGAGGGTGCAATATCCATTAGTCACCTCACAAAAGCCCAGTTCCAGCTGTTCACTGCCCACAATGCCTATTGAGCATTCCGCACCTTGCCAAATGTAGCCAAGCTGACCATTTGTCTCCTCACTTTGGCAGGAAAGGTGGTAAAACTGCCGAAGGATGTTTCATTTTTCTACCATGAATTACCTTAAAGGAACCATATTAAGATTTTTTTTCCATTTGTCAAACTAAATGGTCATTTAGAGGTCTTGTTGCTATTTAGTGAGGTTACAACTGTTATTCCAGATCAGTGGACGCAATGACAGTCAAAGTGAAACACCAGTTCAAATACATCTACATTTTCTGGTGGACTAAATAGGCAAAGATCTCTCAAACTAATGTGGCAATCATGACAAATTGATACATTTTAGAGTCCTGCATCTTATGTCTGAATTGGAGCAACCTTTTTAGATGTTTTGACTGTTTTGTTTCTATTGTTTTTTTTAATTTTGGCTCAAAAGGATAAAAATCACTGAATCAAAACAACTCATTTACAGTGAGGTCAAGAAGAACATCAAAGCAGAGTAATACTGAATATTGTACCAATATTGTCATGGCTTCGCTCCATCAGTTTGAAGACGTACATTTTCCTTTCAGGTAGGCCTGTTACTAAGGATCTTATAACAGGGGTAGTCAATTATTTTTAGTCAAGGTCCAATCTCTCTTCCCTCTTAACAAGAGCCTGACTTTTTTGTTTAATTTAAATATAAAGATGCATGAGGGCAGGTGAGCAGGAGCTTGTTTACATGAAAAAGTTTTACTGCCTGAGCTCTACTGCTATAGTTGAAGTGGTAGAATCTCCCTAGTGTCAACAATTATATCAATATAAAGGTGCTTTATACCAGTTCCCATACAGGGAGGGAAATAAGCTACATCAATGTAAGGATCGTTTTATAAAGGCCTTGGCTACTCTTCAGTGTTTTGAGAGCAAAAGGCAGTTTGTGGTGGCAAAACAATTGAGGTATGCACAGTCCAATGCAACTTTTGGTGACAAAACAAAACCACCTTGGCAAAAGACAAGGCTTTTGCGCCAAAGTTAACACAACAAAGCCACAGTGTAGATGCTGCTGTTCAGTATATCACCAGACCTGGCCTCCCCCAGCATTCCACAACGCTGCCATGACTCTTCTGCTCACTGTTTTAAATACCCTACCACTCTTACTTCTGTGCTCTGATGACGCTGGCACAAAAGTAAGGGTAGCAATACCACATCATGCCACAACTGCTTCTTCACTTCTGCTGGCAGCGGTGCTGCCTTCACAGCTGGGAGGCCAGTCAGGGGTCACCACTCTCCAGCCATGCAGCTCTGATGACAACACACAAGTAAGAGTGGGGTGAGGGTTAGGGAGGCCAGAGACAGGGAAGAGTTCATACTCAGTGATCTAACTACAGTGGCACCACACGTAAGCCCAGTCCCCATCACAATTTGGCAGAGAAGCAGGCAAAAACGCAGACCGGCTGTGAGTCCGAAAAAGGATAGCCATGGTAAAATTACTGAAGTGGCTGTTGGACAGCCAACAACAACAGGCGTCCCCACTGCAGCAAAAAACAGTACCAGCTGTTCCAACAAACGGCCAGCCAGGAGCAACAATAGGCGACACAACAGCAGCAGCAGCTCATTCAGCAGTTGGCAGTGCAGTAATAAAAAGAGGAACAATGCCTCGTCCAACAAACAGGGACCTTCTTACACCGTTAGGGGTCAAATGTAAATCCTGCAGCAAGACCTTCAAACACCATTCCCGCTCCAAGCATATTGATAAAACTCAGAGGATTGAAAATGACCCAGAAACCATCCTCGTCCCCTTTGACCAGGTTGCCAGGGCAGCACAATGGCCACCCAAGCACTGGGCTATTCTCTTGGAAGGGCTGTAACCAGGGTGGGGAGAGTGGGGTAGCAGCCCAGGGCATAGATTTAGTGGAGGGGCAGAAAAATGATGAAAAAAAATGGTAACGGCTAGAGCCCTGAAACGGGACAGGGTCTTGCAGCCATAATAGCCAGAGCAGGATAAAAATTCAGTAAACAAATGCAGGAGCAGGTGGCATTGGGTATTGTGGGGCATGATGGGAGCAGGATTAAAAAAAGTAGTTCTCCTATGAAGCAAGCAACATGAACACCCTGGCCAGCAGCTGCCACTCTCCAGCTGCCCAGCAGCAGTACCATACCATGCCCCTGTTCTGTGCCGCTACTTGTGGCGACACTGCCTTCAGAGCTGGATACCTGGACATTGGCTTCAGCTCTCCAGCCACCCAGCTCTGAAGACAGTTTCACCTGCAGCAGCAGCGCAGAAGTAAGGGTGGCAATACCATACCCTGCCACCCTTACTTCCACACTGCTGCTGGAGGTGGCTCTGCCTTCAAGAGCTGGGAGGTCAGTGAATGGCCACCACTAGCCATCCACCCAACTGAGCATATAGCGCCACCACCAGGAGCAACGTGGAAGTAAGGGCAGCAATACCATATCCTGCCACCCTTACTTCTGTGCTGCTGCGGGCACTGAAAGAGCTGATTCAACAATGAATGTGGCCCATTTGGTAGAAAATATAAATCAGACTATAAATTACCAGCTTGGAAAAATTGTCTTTCCTTGTGTTTTAGGAAGTGGGAATTTATTAAACAAATGAATGTATGTGAATTCTTTTTAGTCCCAAATACACAGAGCCAACAAGCCTTCTATTTATACCCAAAAAGAGCAGTAAAACCCTTCCATATTTCTCATAAAAATAGTATTTATCTGTTTATAGAATCTGTTTTCCCTCATGTTTAAAGGTGTACACAAACACAAGTATGAATTCTACACCCTTCTCTGAATCAGCTGGTAGAATTATACCCTGATCTCTTTCCCAATGCTAAATATTCATCTTTGCCAAGTACATTATATAGTAATTAAAAACAGGTTTAGAGCCTTTATCAATCAAGATTTCAAAAACATTATAGTGGACAGATGCTATTTCAAGCTAACATGAAAATTTCATATTATCATGGTCACAACATATGCACTATATGGTTCTTTAACCACTGCTTAACTCAGGAAGGATTTTAAAATTGTGGCTTTGTTTGGAAAAGGAGAATTAGCTCCCTGCTTGCAATTAGTAGGTGAAAAGCCAGCAGAAGAATTTCTTTGATACGTGCCTCTTTAAAAAGGGATCTTATATGTGTACTTGATCAGCTGAAATTAAACAAAGGAGTATTTAGACAAAATGAATGAATAGCAGTTGAGGCTGAAAAATTATCATTATATCTTTAAGGAATGAATTATTCCAAAATACAAGTTCAGAGTAGGATGGCTAACAGGCTGCAGCAGCCAGGACTACAGATTTTTTAAACTTGGGCTGTCTGACCTTTTAATTTAAATCACAAATAAGGAGAAGATGAAGAGTGCCCTTCAACTGCAGAAAGCAACATAAATAAACTATAGGGAATTGAGCTCAGTAGGTTATATTAACTCCTTTGAAGCAAATAAATTTCTGATGATTGTGTTTATAAATGATACATCTAAATGTTAACATTACAGCCAAAGCTAATCTACCCATGATATGTTCATTTAATTATCAGATCTTCTGATGATTTGACTTAAAATAGGATCTGTATTTTTCTTCATTTGCTGGGGTGATTTTTTATGCACTTAGAGACAGTTTAATCGAAATCTGCCCAAGGAAACATATTCCAAAATGGCAGGGTAAGCTTACAAAACTGCCATGAAAATTTACCACCCTAGATGCAAAACCAGCTTGCCCACCCTTACTATGATAATGATAATAACAATATTTTATTGACCTGCCAAAATAAATTCTTTTGCTTGGATGATAGGGTGAGTAGAACTTAGGAAGGTCGTGGTACAGAACAGAAATTGTTGAATGAATCTTTATTGTACTAGTTATAAATGCCCTGGAATCTTACCCAGATGACATCCAAAATTAAGTGATATCATATAAAGTTACTTTTTCTCTCTTTCAACTGATTTTGTTTCATTTTCAGAATCCATCCTACCTATTGTTACTATGCCATTGTTTTTCCATCTTTCTCTCTGGCTGAATGAATAATTAGCTATACTAAATGGAACAACTCCAGGGAGATTGCAAACATCACCCCCCCGCCACACACACACACACACACACACACACACACTGACTATTGGCTCAGTGGTTAGAGTACTTGCCTGCGATGTAGGAGGTTAAGCTTCAAATCTCTGCTCTGATTCTTCATTAGATGAACTCAGATTTTACCTTGGCAGTCTGTTGTTCCAGAAGGGATTTCTAACTCTATATAAACATAGCTTTCAATATGATTGTTTTAGTGAATTACACTGTACATTTGACCTTATCCCTCAGTGATTTTTCCCTCTAGGGATCACAGGACACTTGTAGTATTTACACACCACAGGAAATCATCTTCCCTTCCTGTATGTCACCATAATTCTCAATTAAATTCAATGATAGTTACACCATATATATGGTACACTACCTAAAGACATAAGCTGATATTATTAATTCATTCAAACAGGGCAGTCTGTTTAGCATATAGCAGATCTCCAATTGTTCCAAGTTGTCCATGTTTCTTTGGTTTCCCACTTATTCCATTTCTGCTGGACAAATACACACACAACCAACCCGTTATCACCTGGGATGGGAGAGCTTGGAACAAATACCTGCTCCCACAAACTTTCTCCTCAAAAATTCACCCTCTGCACCTGAAAAAATTTCAGCTCTTAATTTGGGCTTCAGTGAGGTAATATGGTTGAGGGCTGAAGGAGAAGGGGAATTAGGTGTACAATGGAAAGTTAATTACACCAACTTCCAGTTATTTTATTTAAGACACCTTATTATGGTGTCTAAGTATAATTTGGCCATGTATAGACTTTTACACTCCCTACAGCCTTCTGCATTTAACATGACATTAAAATGTCTAATGTACTTAGTATTTTAAAACCCCGGAAGTTCAGACTTACTAAAATTATGGCTTCTTGGTCCTTCCTTCTCTATCTATTACTATGTTGCCCATGAACTTGTGACTGAGTGGAGACCCCAAGGGGCCACCCTCCAGAAATATATGGTCAAACAAGGAAATCCTGAGTTAAATCCTGACTGGGGTCTTCCACACCACTGTGTAGCTGACACTTCCATCAAGTTGCAGGGTTGAGTGACAAGAGATTTAATATTTTGTAATGAGGGGCTAATTTTTCAAAAATTATATTGGAGGACAAGGGGTCTGTGTAACAGGGCAGTATCAGTGAAAATGCCACAATGGTAATATCACATGGTGATATCACATCCAGGTCACTAAGATTACCGCTTACAGACATCCCAAATATGGAGACAAAAGAATGAACTTGAGTTCGAGTTCCTGTTACAGAATGCAACCAAATTTTGGCACTCACGTTGTGGAAGTAGAATCCCTAGAAATATCAGAGAAAAAAAGAGAGGGACAGACAGCTGGTCAGACAAACACACATATAAATGCCATTTTACATTTTCAAACAAATATCTTGCCGTCTTGAAAGCAAAATATTTTTCTACCTACATCTATTAAAACATCCGCTTATATAATGGGGTGGAGGTATAAACTTTTATTTTGTCTTATAAGAGCACAATTTGAGATAGGTGGGTGGAGACTAGAATGGGAATTGTAATGCCTCTTAATTGCTTTAGCCTTAGTATAAGATGTGTTTACTTAGCTGAAACCTGTAGATAAAATATTGGTGGTTGCAAATGTGCTGATGCTAAATTAAATGCATGCGTATTCCAACTGCCTAAGGGTAAAAAAGAATTAATCTATTCTCACACACAGAAATTCAAAAATTGGGATCAAATGTGCACCAGCTGAATTAAATTTATAAAGACCTAGTCTGTCAGTAGAAAAACCAAGAAAAGTATGACCAAAAAAAGCAAGTCATGGAAAAGTCCAGATTTTTACAATAGCTTCAGGTGAAAACAACAGCTGCTACATCAAGATAAAACCATATAACCAAGGAATACAGCTGAGACTAAACACATTATAAGCATATTTCACGTAATTTTCAAGTTCACTTGAACTCTCCAGTGTGAAATTTCTTAATCGAACCAAATCTTTATGAGTTTTGCTTGTAACTAATGCTGTTCCTGAAGCTTTCTTACAACAGTTCACTCGCCAGTTAAACCGCAAGATAACTCTCACCACCTGTTTCTGGCTAACTAAAGGAATGATGATGGCAGCATCAGGGTGAGTGCACAGAACACAGAGAAAGATCAAATTTGTAGAACTAGATGATGTGGAAAGTCCCACAGCTGCCAGCCCCATGCCCAAGGCTCTGCTCCCAGCACCATGCCCCAGGCTCTGCTTCTGGCCCTGTGCCTGGGGCTCTGCTCCTGCATGTGGCTGCCTGGGGCTCCACGCCCACCCCCATGCAGTGTCCCAGCCTTGGCCCCCTTACGCCTGTCCATGTCCACCCCTCCCGGAGCCACTGCTCTGCTCCTAGACCCATCTCTAGGAGTAGGGAGGCAGCGTGGACACGCACACGGGGAAAGAGGCATAAGGTAAAAAGGGGTCTTCACAGTTTCGTTGGCTTTCAGTACCCCCACTATAAAAAGTGTTCCAGCGCCACTGGTTGAGGGATCCAAAAAAAATCACGCATCATTTTGAAAATCTTGGCCTGTGTGGGCACATTTTATTTGTGTGTTATTAATTATATCATTCCTTAAACATCTTAAAGGCAGATGGACTTGAACCAATCATGAAACAAAACAGACAATGCCAGTTTTATTGTAAAGAGAAAATAAAAATAAAAGAAAGTGATGTAAAGGAATTTTGCAGAAGTTTGAACAAAAAGTGAAGCGAGTTGACACTCTGCTTAGTCACCCTATTTTCACTCATTTTATATCACCCTGCCAAGTATTTCTCACCCTATGGTTATCCCACAAAAATTTATATTCCTGTGCATAGAGTTAAGCATGAATAGTCCCATTGGCTTCTGTAGGACCACTCATATGCTTAGCATGTTATTTTTTATTCAGTGCACCAAGATTAGGCCCTAACTGCACTTGGCACTGCACAAAAGGCAATCACAGAATGAAGGAACAGGAAAAGCTCAGCTTCTCTTTGAGCTGATCCAGGTGGAGCTTTTTCCTCCCAAACACAGTAACCAGAATGCAGACAAATGCAAGAACAAATGCAAAGTACCCCACTTAGGCAGGAACAATCAGTTGCACACATATTCCTTTAAATTCATTTCACAAAAATGAAGACATCTTTAATAATCTGTCTCAGCATCTGGGGTGAAATCCTCACCACTGTTCCAGTTCCTTAATGTTAGGTAAAAGAGCCAGAGCTGAGTAGAGGAGCAGCAAAAGCACCTGTTACAGCCAGGGAAGGCTACTCCAGTACAGGAACTGAGGAAGACAGCCATAAACTCAACTCTGGCATTGGAAGTAGGAGAAAGTATGCAGCACTGCTGCCTGCCTTAGGGCAGCCCTATGGAGGCTGCCCTAATCTAGACAGGCCCTAAAGTCTGTCTGAATTATGCCAGCGGCTGCTGCAGCAGCCCAGGATCAGAAGGGCTCAAAGGTGACTTCCCCTGAAACTGCAATTGCTGGGCTGTGCCTCTAAGGGTACATCTACACTTCAAGCTGGAAGCACAACTTCCAACTCAAGGAGACATACCCACACTAGCCCTGATGGAGCTAGCCTTCTAAAAATAGAAGTCTACTCACAGTGGACTGATCAGAGGGAAGGGCTAGTTACCCTTGTTAAGAAAATGATTGTTAGGAAAATGTAACTTAGAATGTTGTAGTATGATTTTAAAATAACCTTAGACTTATAATCTCACTCCCTGTATATGTACTATTGACCCCTAGTTTAACATGCATTTTAAACTTGCATTCACCCTGTCACAGATGTGCAGGCGTCATAGTGTCTGAGTACCCCTAAGTGTTTTGAACCTCCTGTTTACCAGACAGGTAAACGAAATAGATTAATACCGACAATGGATGTAATAGCCATTAAGTGTTCCCACCTGTGTAAGTGGATTGAAAGTCCCCCTCCCTTATCAACACAGGGGTATAAAATATCCTCACACATGTATTGAGGTGGGCCAGTTGTTTGGGTGATAACCCCTTCTGACTCCTTATTGCTTGCAATAAATCTTGTTTTTCCAGAAGTCTACCGAGTTATGCCTGTCCTTTGAGGTATATTGGACTGAACTCCAAAGGAAATAAGCAGTTTTTGCAACACCCTGAGTACAATCACATCTAGGACTCTAGGTATGTACAGTAAAACCTCAGAGTTACGAACACCCCGGGAATGGAGGTTGTTCATAACTCTGAAATGTTTGCAACTCTTAACAAATGTTATGGTGGTTCATTTAGAAGTTACAATGGAACACTGACCGACTTAATACAGCACTGAAACTTTACTTTGCAGAAGAAAAATGCTGCTTTTAATCATCTCAATGTAAATGAAACAAGCACAGAAACAGTCTCCTTATCTTGTCAAATCTTATACCGTATTTTTTTGTCTCTGCTGCTGCCACCTGATTGCATATTTCCAGTTCCAAATGAGATGTGTGGATGATCAGTCGCTTTGTAACTCTGGTGTTTGTAACCCTGAAGTTACACTGTACTTGGCCAGCTAGCCCTCCCAATACTTGTGCTGCCCTGGCTACCCCCTCTTTTCAAGCAGTAGCCACATGTAGCCTGCAGGCTTATGCCTCTGCGTTTCTCTGCTTCCTCAGGACTCAGGAGTGACAAAAGTTTTCAGAAATTACCTACTGTCTCTGCAGCTAATAAAAGATACTGAACAAAGGCCTAAATTTTTCAACAGAACAATTGCTTCAGAACAATTCTTCAACAGAAGATTCTTCAACAAAGGCCTAAATTCTTCAACTAAACAATTCTTCAACAGAACAAAAGCTTGAGCCATTCACTATCATGATGTGGCGGTTAAGGGAAAGGCTCAATTACACAGAATAAAGACTCTTATGTGGGCCTTTATCTCCATTCACAGTTACAGAAAGTAAAGATTATAAAAATCAGGTTCGCTTAAATTTGCATACCCAGAATGTGAGGATGTGAAATCATAGTCAGTGAGGCAAATTCTGCTCTAAATTACATCATTGCAAATCTGGCATAACACCGCTGAAGTAAAAAGTTATAACAGCATGACAGGGTGTGTAAACCCCACATAGCAACAGACGCTAATGAAGAGAAGAATCACTTTCCCAGCTGTGGCTGAGAGACTGTTAGGCGCTTGGAGTCAGATCCCTTACAGGGAGAAACCCAAATGACGCAGACAGCTGGAGCCTTAAAGAGCTTTTGTTGTTCCACTGAAAAGGAAAAAAAAAAAAAAAAAAAAAAAAAAAAAAAAGACGGGGGACAAAGTGCTAAAAGACCTTTAAAAAATTGTGGAGAGACTTTTTAGCTATTTTGGCATTGCAGGTAGAGAAAGCCTACATAAAAATGTAAAACATTTTCACTCTTATGCACTGATTTTTGTATCATTTATTCTAACCTAATTAGATGTGATTTATGACCAGTGCAGCCTGTGCAGAGGGATATTCTGCTTGAGAACATAATATTTGATGCTATGACAACTAGCAAGTACCTCAAAGACATCTTTGCTGGAAATGTACAGCTGAGTTGTTACACTTTAAAAAGAGAGAAAAGGTGCTATGACAGAATATTCCTCCAGACATGAACACTCTAAATTAAAATAGAATATTTATAAACCTGGCAAAATAATTGATAAAACCCAGCTTCCACAACTGTGATATAAAGTCTAAGAAAACACATTGTCCCATACAGCTATATGAATACAAAAACTGCTGTTTCCTTAGCGAAGCTGCTTTCTTGTTTCAGATGTTACTGATTCTGACAGGATCAGGAGTCTACATGCTGTTTTTCTCACTTCATTAGCAAAATCAGAGGAGCCACTTATTTTACTGGATATGACTGTTTTGTAGGGGGTTTAATTTGCTCAGAAATGAACAAAACAAATACAATCTAATTTTAGTACATAGAGCCATCACCAAATATGGTTAATTAGAAAGACAAAGTGATTAGTGAGAAACACATTTTGCCACCTTGTGGCGGAAAAAAAAAAGATTTGTGGTTGGCTTCATGTTTCTTTTCTCATTCAACATGGGAAAACTCATGCGGTCTCATGTTTATTTCCCACCGTTACAATTACAACTTCCTTTCCCTGCTTGGTTAACCTTCTCCACAACCTAACAGAACGCTATCTTCTTTTTAGTGCCACTACTTGAACAGCAGAAAACCACAAATCCCCTGGGTGTGGTAAAAAGACAGCACATAAAAGATCACTATTTCTATACTTTTGTAAGAAGTCACCTCCTCTTTATCAAGACTAAAATCCTCCTGACTATAGCAATAAAATATCTGAAACTCCATGCTTTGGCGCTGTGGCTGCTATGTCCTAAAAAAGGAGCAAAGAATCATTAATTGCATGGTGTCATTTTCCACCTGCTGGCTACCTTTGGATCAGATCCTGCAGGGTGTAAAGAGCCTCATTCCCATTCACTTCAATCGAAATTTAGGATGCTCAGTACCTGGCAGCTTCTTACCTTTAGAACTGAACTCTTCTGCTTCTAACACTTATAAAACATCTCTTACCCGAGCACATAGCATTCTTCAAACAGATTTACTAAAACTATACATTATATCGGATCATTTATCTATTGCAAAAATGCAGCCATCTTTGGAGATGGCCATTTAGCAGCCACAAAGCAACACTAAACAGTATTTTAGAATAGAGAGAAAAACAACATATCCAGTTGGAACTGTCAGAAAAATTTCAGGTTAGAGTGTAATTACTCATTTTAAATGTGACAAGGACTCTAAGGTTAACAATGCTTCCTGTGCTTGCCAAAAATGCCACCGTGGACAGGGCCTCATCTCATCTGAAATATTGTATTCCTGACCATGCCCCTAATACTAGTTTAAGGTCTTGGACTTAATACTGATGCAGAGAGAAGAGACTCAGTTTCAACACCATCTCCTGAAGCAACTCTCTTTTTCTTAGATGTCTCATCTGACCTTGCATTATAAATGAGAGCTGTCAACAAGGCATTGAGCTGTGATATTTTCCTTACTGCTAGACGTAGCACTAAGCAAATAACACAACAAATCCCTCATTTGGCCAATTCCGTACATAACTTGTCCATTAATAGATTAAATGTGAGTGTGACAGATGGGAGGGGACACCATCGAGCTGTACTCATTGATAGTGGGAGGGCACAACTTAAAAGTTTGACAGCCCCACCACACAGCTCAAGTCATGGCCTGTCCCTGGGCTGTTACCACCCTTCCTTTAACCTTAATCTCCCCTCCCAGAAAGCAGCAGGAAGTGTTAATAGCAGCCCACAGTGCTTATTGCGGCTGCACAGGTGGGCCTCAGGGAAAATTGTGTGGGAACTCCTGCTATAGAATATACTTCTCAGTTCCTAACTTTTATTAAAGATAAAAGCATTGTTGACAACACAAATTATTTTCTTTTAAACTATTGAGAAAATAATAAAGATATACAGAATATAAAAACACAGCAGTTGCAGCTATGTGGTTAAATGTTAGAAAAGTGATATCAGTTTTTACTATTTCATTCCACGAAGTGCATCTTTTACACTTGGGGGAATTTTGCACCAAAAACTATTAAAAATGCTGTACACAATATTTGAAAATTCTGCATATTTTATTTATCAAAATAACACAATATAATCATGCCAGTTTCTATTATTTTGGTAATTTATTTCAAAATATCTGTCAGCAAGCACATCTAACAATACAGATCCAAAAAATGGTGGGGTTTTTGACAAACAGATTCCTTACTAGGTATATTAATAAAGAACTTTGAGTAATTCATTTAAATTACAATACAGAACTGTATTTCACACACCTATCAAAAGCAGTGCAAGGGCTTGGGGGATTCAGGGGTAAGTGAGGAACTAAGGGAGTGGGAAAAAGACTAGCGTGAACCTGGAGAGTGTTGAGTGTGGGTAAGAGAAGGGCATTTTTGGGGGGGAGAGATGAGAAGCCTCCCCATGCAGATCCTGACAGACCACAAACCTCTCCCATTAAGTTAGGCACATCTGCCTCTGTCCCCAGACCCCCCCATCCCCAAAGGTGTGGCACCAGAACAGCCAGCTGCATTCAAGCAGTTGGCTGTTCTGTTATTACAGTAGCCTCTGGTAGGCAAAAGGCAGAACTGCAGCACTACTGGTGTAGATGTATTTTCTGTGGGAAAATACGAAATTATGCAAGATGGATGAATTTTGCATGTCTGCAGATGTGAAAAATTCCCCCAGGAGCAATCGTCTCTCAAATATTTCAGTTGTTGTTGTCCAGTCAATTGCTCTATTTCTTTTAATTCTCATGTTCTGACCCACCAGCACAGGTGAAAAGTTTAAGTTGAATGTTCATACAAAGCATATGTGTCAGTGTATAGGCTGAGTCCCTACCCTGACCAGTACACATAACTTATGAACTAAGGCTTGATTCACCATTGCCCTTCAACATGTGTAGTCAGTCATTTATGCCAGTTCTTTCACAAAGAACTCTAGACTAGTAGAGTTCCTCTTTATTAGTAAATCATGCAGGAAGAGCCTGGGCCTGAAGAGTTCATGAACTATTTCTAAAATTCACTAGGCATTTAGTTTGGATTTTATAAGACAGTAATTATATTATTTAAGTACTAGCTGATCGGTATACGTTTACTAGAATATAACCAGTTGGTTAAAAAGAACACTAGTAGATTTAACAACACAGTCACTGTAATCTAATTAAATACCACATAAGTATTAGACATATTGAGGTTTAACAAATATGTAAGAATTATGTTCTAATTTTTAAAATACACCATTGATCTGGTACCTCATGAACAGAGAGAATGTTTAATTAAACACACATTAAAAGCACGTAAATTGTTACCAATTCTGCTTCATAATTTATACTACCTCAATGGTGGTTTATTTTACCACCTTTACAGCTCCCCAGACACTTATTCAAAAGAAACATAACAGTCAGATCCCAGCTGTCTAACTTCAGTAGAAACAAAGTGCACAATCATTCATTTTATAGCTTTCTCAGGCTACAGTCCAAGGTACAAAAGCTCATCCCGACATTATCTTAGGATTTCCTGTGAGGATAGCACAGCATCTAATATAAAACCTCCTGAATGACACACATTTTAGTTCAACTCTGCTCTAGCCCAGTAGTTACTTTCCTGAAGGGTGGAAGAGCTGTGTTCAAGTCCTTGCTCTGAATCAGACATAGTGAGGATTTAACCCTTAATCTCCCGCATTCTGGGTGAGCATCCTAACCACACAGCTATTAAGTAGAAGGCCCTGCAGGTGAGATAGGTAGAGAAATTTTCAGTTTGTGAATCCAGCCAGGGCTTAGGTGTGAATTAGGACATCGAGCTGCTTGGTGATGTCAGGATTTAAGTGGCTTTCTACATGCCCACGGGTAGAAATTTATACACATAGGGCCCTTTGTCATCAGAAATTTAAGTGCCTAAGGAATTAAGGTGCCTAAAGGGTTAGGTGGTAGCTAGGTGGTGGTATTGGGAGGTGTTGTGAATTCCTGTAGTGCCTAACTACTGGATGTAGGTGCCTAAATCACTCTGGTGAAACTAGCCCCATATCCCAGCAAGTATGGGGATTAATCATGAATAATTACTTACACCTAGTGCTTTGACAACTAACATTATCACAGTTATAAAAAGCATTTAACCATTTCACTTCAGTTACCAGGATTCTTACCAGGTCATCATCCACAGGAAATCCAACGGGGGAGGACAGGGGGCTAAAGAACTTTGTGAGCTTCATCTCAGAGTTTTCTGCACATGCTCCCTTCAGAAGGGGAGAGACAGGAGGGCTGTGAAGGAGGAGAGGCCCTTAGTGGTGCAACTGGGGTATCCCTGACTATCTGGACAATGTGCCAAGCACCCCTGGCAGATAGGGAAGGGACTGCTGCAGTCATTAGGTTATAGGAGTGGCTGTTTCCATGCCACGCTGTAAGGGCCAGGATTCCTTCTTCCCATTTCTTGCCGAACTCCAACCTTGCACTGGGGCTCTGCCTTTAACACCTCTGTCCGTCCAAAGCTAGACTGAAAATAAAACTTAATTTGGATAACATTCACTATGTAGCTGCTCATTCTTCTCTTCTAAAAGAGACTCTTTTCATTGAATTTAAGGCTATCCAGCTGGTCAAAATTACTTCAGTATCAGAGGAGGGCCTATACGTTAACCAGTATAGCTATATGTTCTATGAGCATAAGTCCTCATTTACATAGGATGATCAGAGTAAGCCCTAGGACAGGGATCAGCAACATTTGGCATGTGGCCCATTGGGGAAATTCACTGGTGGGCTGATTTGTTTACCTGCAGCATCCTCAGGTTCGGCTGATTGCAGCTCCCACTGGCTGTGGTTCGCCATTTCAGGCCAATGGGGGCTGCGGGAAGTGGTGGCTAGCACATCCCTGTGGCCCTTGCTGCTTCCCGCAGCTCCATTTCCTGGCCCACCAGTGTAGTTCTTAGGCCCTAGACAGCCTGTCCATCCCTATATGCCTGATGCTGCTGAATGCCCATTTATCCTTACCCACCTGAAGTCAACCACCTCAAAAGTAATGGGGAAATGTTGAAAATCTTTATTACCTGCATGAATGTTTTCTGGAAAAAGCACAATTTCAGGGCTTGTTAAACATTTCACAAATATTAGTCACTACAACAAAAAAAGACAAGAAAGCAATTGTCTCATAGCTTGTTTGTCCTAAGAAATATTCGGAGATAATATTATATCTCACCTGTAGCTAAAAACTTCAGTACAGATGGGCACCAACACTAATTATGCAACAGAATATGAAAAGAAGTAGTGATACAAAATACCCCGCTGGGACACCAGAGAAGCAAAGAGATTTTTTTTTTTTTTAACTCTAAATACAAAAATCCGCTTGGGATTATTAGTTTCATTTCAAAAAACAAAACATTTCCACATCCCCAACAATGGTGAGAATTAGCTTTTGTAATGTTTTGCCAGAAAAGAAATTTCTGCTCAGTCCATAATATATTTAATTAGCTCGTGCTTTCTTACAGTGACATGAGCTAATTTTATAGCCCTGATGCTGCCATTTGAATTTGGTTTCTTATTCATTTAAAGTTCTTTCAGTGCTACATTCACAGTAGTTTAGCTACTTGGCAAGCTTTAGAATCCAACCCAATTAGATGCAGTTCTCCTACAAATTATTTTTAGATATGTTTCATGCTGTCTAATTATATCCGCTATACTGCACAGTGGAAAAAAATGTGCAGCTATAGCGTACAATATACTATCTATAGGAAAAATCAGTAGTGAAATTGTAGCTACATAGAGCCAAATTTACAACAAAATTTACCCTTCCTCCCAGTTGTGGAAAATCAGCTTTCACTGCTTTGCATAGTGTGGAATCCAAGTAGATTTATGTAGGCAGTGTTGTTGTGCTAAGTAGCTGTATCTCCAAGTATGATTTATAGCAGATCTGAAAGCTTAATAGCCTTTGGAATTTTTTATTTCTACTAAAATGATTTGGTAAGCAAGCCTGAAAATATTCCTATGTGAATTTATTTGACTGTGCTATATGGTGATGCCACACCATTAAAAAGGCACCAAAATGGCCTGTAAATCTCAACTAAATTAATATGCAGGAACTCTTCACTTAACTTTGTGGTTATGTTCCTGAAAAAATATGTGACTTTATGCGAAATGATGTAAAGGAAATCCAATTTCCCCATAAGAATTAATGTAAATGAGGGGTTTAGGTTCCAGGGATATTTCCCAGAGAATGCCTACAAGTGCTAAAACTCCTTACTAGCTTTTGGCTGAGCTCTCAAGGGTTAACACATTGTTATTAATATAGCCTCTCACACTAGCAGGGAGACAGCATAGCAGACAGATACAGACACACATCTTATGTGTGGGAAAGAGAGAGAGAGATGCACATTGCCCCTATAAGTAAACTGACTGCATTCTTAAGCGCACTGTCTTTCTAAGTAGATCAGGAAGTTGAGACAGTAACAACATTAACCAGGACAACTGTAAATGAGGAGTTCCTGTATCTCTCATTTCTCACTGCTTCTCCAACAACTTATTCTGGATGGCTCACCATCATGTAAAGATCAATGTGGCCAAAACTGAATTCACAACGAGCAGTAGCAGACTGCCTCAGAGTCTGGGCCCACAGCTTCCAGGGCCCACTGCTCTGGGGAAGCCCACCTGTCCTGTCACCCAGGTCCCTAACCTGGGCATAAATTTTGACTCCTTCTTCCCACCCTCCCCCAACAGCTAGGCCATGACCTTTTTGTTGGTTTAGATTTTATATAAATATATATAGATATAAATAAATTCAGTGCCTTTTTACCCCCTTTTCCTGACTGCCTCTTACGAGCCCACCAGTTGAGAAATACTGTGGGCAGGTAAATGGTTGCACAGAGCCCTTGCTGGTGGTCGACAGAGAACTGGCTGCTTCTGTACTGTTGCCTCTCCTCCTTGTTACCAGCTGCAAATTACATTAACAAAGAACTTAAAAACATGTAAAAAAAAAAAAATAGAAAAACACCCACATTTGTATATGACAGCCAAGAGAGGGATAGCTCAGTGGTTTGAGCAGTGGCTTGCTAAACCCAGAGTTGTAAATTCAATCCCTGAAGGGGCCATTTAGGGCTATGGGGCAACTGGATGATTTAATTGGGGATGTGTCCTACTTTGAACAGCAGGTTAGACTAGATGATCTCTTCAGGTCCCTTCCAACCCTGATAGTTGGTGAACTGAAAGACCGAGGAGGAGAAGAGTTGAAAAGAAGAAATGTCACAGCTCTGGATTCAGCAAAGTATACTTGATCAGAACAGGTGCTTACATCCCACTAAAATCATTGGGATTTAAATTATGTGTTTAAAGTTA
The DNA here is from genome assembly GCA_007922305.1 of Dermatemys mawii. Classification (NCBI taxonomy): domain Eukaryota; kingdom Metazoa; phylum Chordata; order Testudines; family Dermatemydidae; genus Dermatemys; species Dermatemys mawii. The sequence continues at coordinate 6,972,563 of ML677348.1, forward strand.
ACATGCTTAACTGACTACTTGAATGAGGGGCATAATCCACAACACAGTCATTTTAAAATACAATATTTTCATAAATGGTGTTTGACTGAAACATAAGAAATTTATTTTCTGATATTATTGTCTATTCAATTACAATGTATTAGCTGAGAGTAGAAAGGCATATGGCAGGCACATTAATAATACACCATACAAAGACATCAAGGAAAACAAACTACATAAGATTATCCTAACCCAAATAAATATGAACTTTCCATAGATAATTTTGGGTGAAACTAGTATTACTTGAATTTCTCCACAAATGTTTCGTAGTTTCACTGCCCTATAACATGGAAAGCAGCTTTGCTGCATCTAGTCTCCTGGACCCTTCCTCTCTGTATCCCAGCTTCTTTCTCAGATCAGGTCCCCCTTTGAAAAGTGGCTCTTTGACAGTGCACTTTCCATCACTTTCTCTAAAAGTCTATCATTTGCTGGTGGAAGACTGGGCAGTAATTTGAACAACAAAAGGAAGCTGAACAAAACCAAAATGCAGGAGAATTCTTCACCTTTAAAAAACTGCTCTGAAAACACCAAGTGAGTTTATTTATTTATTACTGTAGTGTAGTACCAGGGACACTGTAGTTATGGTAGAAGATGTATTTACATTCTAATCCCTCTGTACGAACTAGGGCTGAACAAACCCTTATGCAAGCAGAGCTGGTGCTAGGCATAAGCAGATTAAGCAATTGCTTAGGGCCTCAAAGAGCTGAAGGGGCCCCCTATTCATTAGTAGTATGTGCTGTGTAAGGGCCCCAAAATATTCCTGCTTAGGGCCCTAAAGTGCTAGTACCAGACTTGTATGCAAGATCCATTTGCAGGGATTGACAATGGTTATGAATATCATTGTAAAAGGTATGTACTACTATTGGAGGGTTGCCAAGTTTCCAGTTTCTCAAAACTAGACACTACAAAACTGACACACACACCCCCAACCAAAAGCTCAACTCACCATAAAAAGAAGTGGGAGGCTAAAGGAGACCATGTCTCTCCTGCTCCATCCAGCAGAGGCTCTGAGGCAGTGGTCAAAGGGAGATATAGAGGTGGAAAGCAGCCTCCAGCAGAAGGGGTGGGGGTGGGGGTGGGGGTGGGGGTGGGGCTGGGGCCAGACACACACACACGCACACGCACACACCCCCAGCCCTTCAGCACTGCCTGGCCTATGCCACCCAGAACTCCAGCGGCAATGTAAAGGGCTTGGGGCTCAGGCTGCTACCAGGAGTACTGGACCCTTTTAAATTGCTGGGCCCTGGGGCAGCTGCCCTTTTTGCCCCCCCTCATCAGCGCTCCTGCTGGTACAGTGCTTAAAGTGTTGTGTACCAGCCCATACCAGCAGTCACTTTCTTACTGGTATACCATACCAGCTGACTTTCACCTCTGAATGCAGCTGAAGGATTGTGAGATTTAACAGGAAGAGAAGACCAGCAGAGGGATCTGTTGCACACATCCTGCATGGGACTGTGCACCCTCAATTCATATTTATACCAAAGGGAATTAAGGGCAATCAGCTCCTCTTACAGCTGGCCTCAGTGAGCACTGCTAACTCTGGAGAAAACCTTTTAACTTATCAACTGGTTCCCTAAAAGAAAATGATCACAAAAGGGAGGTTTAATAGATCAGGAAAGAAATGTGGACAGAAGAATGAAGAATTAGATCTTCATAACATGAGCCTAGGAGCTTAAATTCATAACTTTTAAACAATAAAAATTACAGATGTAATAAAGACACTGCATTTATGGCTCATTACAACAAATCTATAACCCACTAACCCTCCTTTGTCTACAGAGGTGTTAACTCCCCACTTCACCTTGAATGCTCTTACAACATGTTAACTCTTAATGCTAAACAATCTGTTCCACCTTGTATTTAACTGTGAATCTCCAAGTTCATTTCCTGGACCCAAAGAAGAGTTTTGGGTATGCTCGAAAGCTTATCTTGTTCACCAACAGGAGCTGATCCAATAAAAAATAATACCTCACTCACCATGTCTCTCTAACATCCTGGAACCAGCATGGCCCCAACAGTACAGCAGATATTTCATATGGTCAAGCTAGGCTTTATGCAGTGTTAGGGTAAGCAAAACAATAACAAATGCTGGTGACAGTTACTTAAACCTGCAAGAGTTTTGGCCTGTGTGATATCTCTGGGCCCAAGGTTACTTAAGCCTGATGAGTCATCACTAAAACAGAGAATGTGATGAGTCATCAGAGGCAATTACCTGCTAGTCTTGTGGTAGATTCCATATCATTCAACCAGTGATCAGCTCTCCCACAGACTAGGATCCAACCAGGTGATCCCAATGCAGGTTCCTAAAGAAAAGCAGTCCCTCCAACATCACTTCCTTTCTGGGAGCATTCCCATTGCTAGTAATTTCAACAGACTACTGCTCTGGCTCTAACCAGTGCCCATTTCCATGTGAGTAAATTCCTAATCTGCTCCTGCCTCAGCTGGCAGCCTGGCCACTTTGAGAGCCTGATATTCCAGATCTTACTCTGGAAAAACTCTCATTGGTTTTGATAGGAGTTTTACATGAGTAAGGATCCAGTGGGAAGAAAATAAAAGATGAACTTTTTCATTATGTTATGATAGATTGTAATAAGGAGGCAAGTAATAAAATGGTCTGGGAAGCTGCCAAGGCTGTAAGAAGTGGGAAATTTATTAGTATTGCATCATCCAGGAAAAAGAAAAAAGCAATAACAAGATCAACTGACAGAGTGAGCATCATTAGAAGCTCACCATAAAAATTATTGAATTACATTTCAGAGATGATAGATAAACTGAATATTTCATGATATTTGAAAGCTGAAAATCCTCTTTGTTACTGTCTGTCCCACAGGTGTTTTATGAGAGAATGAATAAGATCATAGCCTTCCACCCTGTACATTTAAGGCAAAAAAGAAGTATTGAGCAAGTATAATAAAGTTCAGTTAGATATTGTCTCCTCTGGAAACTAACAGAATGGAAAAAAGCATTTAATAGTTTTAGGATTGTGGGATTATTACACGTTACTTGCTCAACTCAGTATGTTGTCCTTAAATGCAGAAAAAGCATTTGACACAGCTGAGTGGTCAGTTCTTAGTCAAGTAAATATTTCTAAAGGGCATCAAAGATACAGAAAGTCAACTGAGTTTTTAAAAGTAGTTGCCTTGGACTTTTGTCCAAATATCAGAGGAACACCTTTGAGAAGTTCAAAGCTGTTTTGAGAGTTACACTTTATTCTGCTCTTCACTGAGCTCCTTACAAATATCTTTAGCAAAGAGAACTTGGCTCAACAGGAGATCCAGAGCACATATAAAAGTAAGTCTTCAGGCCCATTTACTGTATAAAATTACTGTGTAAGGCAGTGAGTTATAAAAGGGGAATTTGATCTTGCTCATGTAGATGGGTTCAAATCATATGAAATCCATAGAACCACATTATGTCTCCAGTCTTTACAGGTCAGTAGCATGACTTTGTAACAGTCACTATATAATTCAATATCATTAAGTCTCAGGTTGGCAGGAAATTGTGCCTTTATGGAGGTGGGTCATACAGTGTGAATTTTTCTGCTCGTGACATCAAGGGTGTAACCTTCTAGAATTATGTCTTTTAGAGGCAGTGTGGGGGAAATCCTGTTTATACTATCAGTCCTGATTTCCCCATTTGATGCTGGGGATGGAGCACATAAACACTGAATCAAATTCTCTGCTGCTGCTCAGGAGAGGGGCAGGACAGCGGGCACAAACCAGGTGAGGGAGTAGGGACAAATGTGGCTTTAAGCCATTGTGCACCACTTGAATTCTGCCTGAGCTTGGGCCCTTGTCGCTCCAATAACGTACTAACCATAGCTTCCCAAAGGTGCCTCACAGCCCGCCAATGACTCGGCATCCCAGATCACTCTGTGTCCTCTCTAGTCCTTTTCTGTCCCCAGCATGTTCCCTGAAGCAAGGGTTCTGTGTGTGCTGGGGCAGGGGTGTGGGGGAGAAGATGCAGCTCCTGTGCTAAGGAAATTTTTCCTTGGATTGTTGAGGCTCCTTCTTTACAGCCCCTATATGCTGCTGGAACAGTGTATAGTGGCTGAGCTGGGGGCCAGAATCAGTGTTGTTTATTTCTTAACACTAGACCTGATTGGATCAGAAAGTTTAAGATGGGGCTTATTTATTATGTTTTCATTTTATGTTTTTCAAATTGTACAATGCCCAGAACATCTTGGTGGAAGAAAGGCAGCATTTATCCATTGTATTTATGATGTTCATTTTTGCTATTTTGCAGTCAAATGACTACATCCTCCTACATATACTTCAACAAATTGCAAGCTGATTTAATTCATGCTCCATTCTAAATTTTGGGAATGCTGTCAACTCATTTACCCTTGTGCACTTGCATATATGCTTTTCATCTATATATCTTTCAATATTGTTTCCTTCAAATACTGTCTATTCTATTATTTGCTCCTGCTACTGCCTTGAGTAGCCAGTTCCATATAGTAACTGTTTCTTAGCTAATTCCTGGTGTTTGGGACAGAGTCGCACTGTTCCAAAGGAAGGGAAGGGCAGAACTGTGGGAGTCTGTCTGAAGGAACTTCCACAAGTCTGCCCAGGCAGGTCACAGGCACTATTGAGCAGCTCTTTAGGGACAGCACACTCAGCTTTCCTCTTATGGCTGGTATGCACTATCCCTAGCACTTCTGAATGGTGCTGGAAAAGCAAAGACCCAAGCCACCTTGGACCAAGAAACATCACCAGGTGCATGTGTTGGCTGACATTTGGAGAAAAAGAGTGGAAAAAAATGCAGGTTTTTGAACTTGTTGCAAATCTGCAAGGCAGAAACATTTTGGGGGAGGGGTTGTTGAATTTTTTCTTGACTTTTTAATCAAAACTGGATTTTGATAATCCAGTTGATTATCGTTTAGATACATATTGATACAAAATATAAAATGCTGTGAAAATGTTTTTAAAAAGTGAATTCTTAAGGTTTTGAGTAAGGGATTTTTTGAAAATCTTTTTGTTTGGAATATTTGGACCAGCTCTCTGAGGTACTATTCTGCCTGGCTTCTGTGTCTGTGCTGGGGAGAAATGAGGATCTCTGCAGCAAGGGGCAAAATCAGGGACAGGGCGTTATGAGCCGGGGTTAAGCCCAGGGACAGACATGTGCACAGGAATAAAAATGTGATGGCTTTTGGAGGGGCACATTCTGTGCCACTGCCATGGCCCAGAGGAACTCGCTCTTCCCCCATGGCCAGAGGAGTTCTGCACCCTGGCTAATTATTGAGGGCCATGCCCCTTTGTACACCCCTGTCCAGGCTGAAGCAGTGCCAGATAGTAACAAAGGGCAAACCCTCAGCACATGGAGGGACAGAAGGGGTCACAGTTACTCTGATGGGATAAGTCACTGGCCATGTTTCCATAATTAGAGCGTGGGGTAGAAGTGCTCTTTTTATCTCCCCTCTCACAGGACAGTATGTCACAGAACCCACTTGCCAGGCTGTGCCCTCAAAGGCACAGGGAATCCCAATGCCTAGACATAGCAGATCTTCTCTATCTGGTATAACATACTGAGGTGCTACAGGAAACTTGATTCAATGAAATATATTACGTACATCCTAAAAACTGTGTTGGACACTTTGTGTATTTAAAAAAATCCCCTATCCACTTGTATGTCTGTATAAAGTCTCCTATCAGTTCACAAATTTATCTTGTCTTCTGCTGGGATTCCCTGAATTGTACCCCCTTTCATGTAATCCATTTTACATATAGTTTTGCTCCTTCTAATTGTTTACTTTTTAAAATTACTCCTACTACTCTTAGTACTTCATCAATTACATTTATGAACATTGTGCAGATGGATGGACACTAAGAAATCAGTTATCTACATCCAGGCCTTCAGATACCACAGAATGTGCTCCAAGGAGAAAGTCTGGGATGCACACCTTCACATACTTTAAACCACCTTCACCAAGCAAGGACACTCCAAAAAGAAGTAGATTGAATCATGGAAAACCAAAGCCCTCTGACCGTGCACCCCTAATTGCCATCTTCTACCCCACACTGCAGCCCATGCAAGGTATCATTAAACAATTGCAACCCATACTCGATGGGAACCATATCCTGAAAGAAATCTTTCCTGAACCCCTTTTTCTGGTCTTCAAACAGTCCCCCTACCTCCTCCAAGCTCAGCACACACCAACTCAAAACAACACCAGACTCTACCAGAACAATAGATGCAAAACCTGCAGACAACTCTACTGCTACACTGATCAACACTCCCCACAACACACCTTTCAAGATCCAGGGGTCCTATACATGCCTATTACAACCTCTGGTGAACCTCATCCAGTGCATTAATTGTTCCAGTCCCAACTATGTGGGGAAATGATACCATCAGTAGATTCTCAAATGAACTCACATAGGAAAAATGATGAAACACAAAAATATCTCATCACCCATGGGTGAACACTTTTCACAAAACAATCACTCCGTATCTGACCTCTCAGTCCTCATCCATAAAGGAAACCTGCTCAGTATCTTCAAAAGACAAGCCTGAGAGCTTAAATTCATAACTTCTGTAGACACTAAAAATCATGGATTTTATAAAGACACTGAATTTATGGCTCATTACAACGATCTATAACCCACTAACCATTCTTTGTCCTATGACTTCAGATGTGTTAACTACCCACTTTACCTTGAATGGTATCTTAAATGTTAACTCCATACACTAAATGATCTGTGCCAACTTGGATTTAGCTGTGATACTCTGAGAACCTTTCCTAGAACTGAAGAAGACCTCTGTGTAAGCTCAAAAGCTCTTTCACCAACAGAAGTGATCCAATAAAAGATATAACTCACCCACTTTATCTATCATGTAAAATATTTCTGATAACCTATATCAGCTTTACACTAAGGAATGATAATTAATGCTGAAATACATACTGTAAGTTCTAATGATTGAAAAAGATGGGGGGGGACACAAAAATATGTTAACTTTGTTTTCTTGTATTTTTTTAAATGTAAAATGCTGTAATTTCAGATTTTCTAAATTCTATAATTCAGAATTCATAAAAAATTGGCAAGATCTGTAGTTGATCAAACCTGTGGAAGGGAAATTTTTACAAACATTTTGTTAATATTTTTATTTTGTTACAGAATTTAAAATTTCAAAATTCAAAACATTTTGATTGGCTCTAATTATGAGAATGGGACTAAAGAGGAAAATATTTTCCTAAGAAAGTCCATCCCCAATCATTATAAAGCTGAATACATTTTGCTGCTATCCTATACATTGTGTAAGCATTCTGATGTGATAATGTTTTGAAACTCAATTGGTACTCATGTGGCCAGATCGTCTGCACAAATTCCATTTGTCAGTGGAATTTCTCCAATTCACATGAACTGAGGATCTGACCATTAGTGCACAGGGTTTGTACTGTTTACAACTTCACAAGCTGCATAGCAGTGAAGAATCAGGTATTATGGAGCAAATCTAATTCCTTCTGGAGTAAATCTGAGAATTTATTTTTAATTAAATTAAGCAGAAAATTAAAATGTTAGAACATAAGAACAGTCATACTGGGTCAGACCAATGCTCTACTTAACCCAGTATCCTATCTTCTGACAGGGCTGGTGCCAGATTCTTCAAAAGGAATGAGAAGAACAGGGCAACTATCAAGTGATCCATCCAGTGTTGTCCAGACCCAGCTTCTGGCAGTCAGAGGCTTAGGGATGCCCAGGGCATGGGCTTGTATCACTGACCATCTTGCCTAATAGCTATTGCTGGACCTCTCCTCCAGGAACATATTTAATTCTTTATTTAATCAAATTATACTTTTGGTCTTCACAACCTCCCCTGGTAACAAGTTCCCCACGTTGACTGTGGAAGACATACTTCTTTTTGTTTGAAACCTGCTGCCTATTAATTTCATTGGGCGACCCCTTGTTCTTGTGTTATGTGAAGGGGTAAATAACACTTGTTTGTTCATTTTCTCCACAACATTTATGATTTTATAGACCTCGGTCATATCCCCCCATAGCCCATGGTATGGCATTGCCATCCTTACTTCTCTGCCGCTGCTGGCAGCAGTGCTGCCTTTAGAGCCTGGTGCCAGGCCAGCAGCCACTGCTCTGCCTTCAGAACTGGGTGGTGGTTTATGTACTTGGGAGGGGGAAGGGGCATAAACAGCTACAGACACAAAGAATGGGGGGCATGATCACATAAGTTTGAGAACCAAATCCTGCCCTGAGGGATGACTGTCTGAACCATGTGCTCTTCTGCATCTATCGGCTTTCTCCCGGCCACGCTGTAACATGGGCAAGGCAGGCATACCCTTAGGAGTGGGCTTTTTAAGCCCCCTCAGTGAACCTCATCATCTTATGGGATTAGAGATCAAAGGTTAGCAGGAAAGAGACTCATCAGTAAATTCTATACACTTTGTTTATTTTCAAATATTTTTCCACTGGTGTGCATGCATACAATAAAATTAATGTTTATTGACATTTACCAGTAAAATTGGAAATACCTTCTGTAACCCTTCTGCCCATCAGAGTTGGCAGCAACAAGGGCCGGGTTCAGTATCCAGGGGTTCCATTCCAATAGCACAATACAAAAACCGTCTCGAGCCCCCACCCAGTGACCTGGGACAACCATATACCACTCCTCTGGGCGTCTGTAAGAGACAATACTTCCCCTCTCGCAAGCACAGAGTCTGAGTGTACCAAAGCCTTTTAATAACAGGGAGAAACAATGTGGCATAATATTGGGGAAACACCACAAACAAGGTTAATAAACCAAACCATGAAGCAGAAGCCCCCCTCCCAGCAACTAGGCCGTGACCTTCCCTTTGGCTCTTGAGTTCCACAACCCCAAAAGTCACTCAATAGTCCCAAAAGTCCAACAGCCCAAGAGTCTCTGTTCTTGGTCAGTGCAGAGTTCAAAAGTCAATTGGCAGAGTCTTACCTCCAGCCTGGGTGGAATTGGAGGGTAGGGCACGGGGCACCTTACGTGGTCCGAGGCCAACTGCGCCGCCTCTCCGTGAGGTTCCGCTGCAGCTCTCACCGCAATCGGCTCTGCTCCGCTGGCTGTCCCACGAACCGCTCTGCCCGTTGATCCGCTAGCTGCTCTGCTAGCCGACACACAGACAGCTGTGCCGCGCTGGTCACTCTGCCCGCAGCACCAACGCCTCCGCTAGTCGACAGACAGCCATGCCGCGCCGGTCACTCTGCCCGCAGCACCAACGCCTCCGCTAGTCGACAGACAGCCAAGCCGCGCCGGTCACTCTGCCCACAGCACCAACGCCTCCGCTAGCCAACAGACAGCTCTGCTGCGCCAGTCACTCTGCCCGCAGCACCAACAACTCCGCTAGCCGTCCTGCTAGCCGACACACAGACTGCTCTGCTGCACCAGCCAAGCTGCACTTTTTTCAGGCCCCCCTACTTAAGACAGTGCTCAGTGATTTCTTTTAGCTCTTAGGTGATTTCAGCTCTTAAGTGATTTCAGCATACAGTAGGGGAGCCTTAATGCAGGTGCACCAGTGAGCCCAAAGCAAGTTTCAGCTCAGCAGCCTGAAAGCAGGCTCCTAATGGAAGCAAAATTCAATTCTGACATTCCACAGTGGAGAGAGGCAGGGTGTGATAGGTCTGGGAGGCCCTCAGACAGAGCCCTCACCAAAAGGTATAGGTGCTTACCTACCACCTCTCTCGATCTCACAGTGTTCTGAAACGCATGGCCCTTGCCCAGTGAGTGCTACCTAGATGATGGCGAGTCCCTCCATCATAACAAGGGCCAAGTACATGTCCATAGTCCTTCACTCACATAATCACAGTAACATCACTTTATCATTCCTGCCCCAATAACATAGAAACTGGGGCTCCCTCATCAGCCGAAGTGGCCATGTGGGCTGCTGTGGGCTCAGGCTAGGCGCAGTGGGTGTGTCTGTGCAAATTGATCAGCCCCCAAGTTATTTTTCAAGACTCACTGCAATTCCCATAGTTCGCCACCAAATGTCAGAATATATCTCATTCCTGACACTGCTTACACTTCCAAGCCTGAATATGTAAGTGATCCCACCTCTATTCAGCAAACTCCAAGCACATGCTTGAATCCTGTTGAAGTCAATGGTAGATTTGTGAAAGATATTTTTAAGTGATCATTTCCCAAAATAAAAGCTAATTACATTCAAGTGGTTGCCATCAAAAGCAGTCACTGCTGCTTGTGGTGTCTTAAACTTAGCGTCTGCTGTGATCTCTGCTTCCTATATGAAGCCCTTTTGACTGGCAAGTTCTTCCTTCCTGGGGGAGAATGTCCAGTAGGTCCATATAGTTGACGTTATACAGCCTGCCCTGTCTCACCCTTCAGCCTCTATGCACTGGGATAAATGAAGTCATGAGCAGCAGAGATGTTCAGTGCTCAGAGTTTGCAGCTCTCCTGAACTAGACTCTGGTTCCATTGCAGAACCACACCAATTTTTTTTCTGGGTTTGGCTTTCCATAGCCTGAGAAAGCAGAGCAGATTTGGTCCAGTATGAGATCTAGGGCTGTATTTGGTCCAAATGTAGAGAGGAGTGTCCAATATCTTAAGTTTTGTTCTCTACAGTATAGTTTTAGCTTATGGAGAGTGAGAGGCTGAAATGAGCAACACTTCGATTAGCTCATTCATTGAATGAACAGACAAAGATAGAAAGGTCACTTGGTGCTGCACAAAGATTGAATAGTGTCACACAGACAATTCACAGTGTGGCTTTCTGGCCTAAAGGAGAGAGCATTTAGTCATAGCTTCACTTTTTCACATACAGTATAGGCTGGGACTTTTTCTATTCGCACAGGCAGAAAACTCAAATACTTCCCTTACCTATTACGTAGGTTTTTAGAAAATACAATTATGCCTCACTTCTATTCCCAAGGTTACAACACTAGTACTTCAGATACACTGATAGAACTTTCCCACTATATATTTCAGAGTGATTTTATTGCTAATAAAAGCTACTAGATCAGCAGTACTAGAGATTGAAACTTTACTTTCAGGGATCATTAAACATCAGGTTCAGGGTTCTGACTTCCAAACGTGTGGGATTAATCATTAGAGAGACATTTAAGGGAATGGCAGGTGCTGTTGATCTCAATCACAGGCCTGTAAGGCTACCAAGAGGGAGCCTAACCAAGTTGCAATGGCTGATGAGGAAACTGCTGCTAATATTCCATCACCAGGTGCTACACCCACTTGGGGGTGGTCAGATCACTATAAACGGACTGCTGATTGGACACCACTGAGTAGAAAGCTTCCTATTCCTTTCCCATCCCTGGTCCGAGCAATTAGCTGCTAGGCCTATTGCTACCTAAACTTCAGTTTTACAAATAGCATTAAGGGCCTAATTCAACCAAGTGCTTAACTGCTTTGATGAAAAGGCATAGACTTATGTGTGCTTAAAGTTATGTATCTAGTTAAGTATTGTGCTCAGTTGAAATTTAAAATCTAGAAAAATGAAGGAAGAAGGTGATGATGCAGTGTGGTCATTTTATTAATGTTAGAATCATGGATTAAATGTACTCTCGGAGATCATCTTGTCCATCAGTAAAGGATTATCCTTGCGGTACATTTTCTAGTGCCTTCACCAGTGTAGGTTACATGACTCAGATAACAGAGTTTCAACACTTTCACAAGCTATTCGATCTCATTCTCGTGGAATCAACATTCAATTTCCTTTTCATCCTTTTACTCCTAGTTATACATCCTTGTCTTGTGTACTACTATAAACAGTTCTTCTGCTTTCTTGGTGTGTGCACCCTTCAAACTCTTACAGATGGTCATCATGTCCCTGCTTTAGCTATCACTTAGCTACATCACATTTATTTATATCTTTTAATCTTTCCTCATAAAGCAATCTCACTTGTCACTTCATCTTTTGTGTTGCTTTCACTGTGCTCCTTTCAGCTGATGAACACCTCTGAAATAATGACAATATTTCAAGTACAATCCCAACAAAGCTGTGTAAAATGGGACTATCACCTCCCTGTTCCATGGCATGATGCTTTTCCATGACCAGATTGGAACAGCAGTGATGTTTTGTTGGTGCATCAGATTTGCAAATTTATATCTTGTTTGACATCCACTGTATCCTCTGCTTTTCAGGTATCTCTCAGTAAATCTCTGTTATGAATTATTTTTCCTCAGAGCTAGCAGCTGCTTTTGTCCAAAGAGAAATTAAATTTATTTGCTGTATATATTTCTAACTTCTCTACATCCTTTTTTACTATTTCTCTCTATTCACTGGTGTTCACATCATTTCTGAAGTGAGTATAATCTTCATGTTTAATTAATGAGATACATACTCCCTCTATAAACTTCTCCGGCAAGCAGCAGTTGATGCAGCTTGTATTGTGTGTAGATACTGTACTTAACAGCATCCACTAGAATCAGATGGCATCTGGAACTCTTTTGATCCCCCAGGCATGATGGTACTGGGGTCACAGGTTGCAAAAGGACAGTCTATGAATCCTGGGCTCCACAATGCCTGGGATGCCCCCTCCCTTTGTGAAAATAGCAGAGGGAATTTATGGAGGGATGCAGGACAGGGGGAAAGCAAGAAGAGATGAGTCAATCAGAGGTTCTGGGAGTCAGCTCAAGAGGAGAAGCAGCTGGCTGGAACTATCCCAGATCTCCCTAGAGAGAGGGTATCAGAAGTTATCATGCACAGAGAGAGAAAGGAGTTCAGTAGTTTGCAGCATTTTGGCAAAACTATTATTCTAGTCTAAATTGTCTAATTCAGTGGTTTTCAAACTTTTGCATTTTCATTTCCCCTAAAAATTTTCAAATGATGGTGTGGACCCCTTTGGAAATTTTAGACATAGTTTGCAGACCCCAGGGGCTGACAGACCATAGGTTGAAAACCACAGGTCTAAGTCTACCCTTCATTATATAAGTATAGTGGGGCTACGTGGGTGTAAGTGAGGTAGAATTTGGTCCTAATAAGTTAGTTAGCATTTCTTTTAGAGCATCAATATAATCTGGAACATGTGACTTGCTACACTTTTATATTACACTTACAAAAATGTTTATGTCATGCAATTCTTGTCTATAGTAGCCTTAACAAAAGAGTTACCAACCATCTTTGACAAGTATCATAATCCTAGTCCCAAAATACATTAAGATTTAAGAGAATACAGTGGAAGGTGCTTGAATAGCATGAATACATTCAGTTAATAATAGTATTCTTTCATCTGAATAGGCAGAAGTTAAATTACTTGCTCAAGTTCACAGAGAGACAATGGCAATGCCAGGAATGGAAATCAAGCCTCCTGATTTCCAGTCCTCTCCTTGATCCTGTAGGTCAAACTTGCTTCCCTTTATCCAACTGACCCACAGAGAAAGAGACCAGTCCTAGGTACCTTCCTTCTAGCAATGCAGAATACAAATTATTAGCTTATTGGCCTGCCATTCCTTGAAAGTGATGCTGTTGTCATTCTTTCACCAGTGCATGGTGAAATTACACGTTGAGCTCCCAACTGCAGATGTTGGAGTTCCGCATATTAACCATTCCCTTCCTCCCCCAGCCCAAACCAAGCAGTGCTGGAAGAATAGTCTCCACTGTACTGAGTCCCATCCTTTTTTCCTGGAATTTGGCCTACATAACCTCTCTCCAGCAACTTTTTACACAAGGAGCTGATTTCTGTTCTCACTTATCTGTTAAGTCAGTGTGTTAAAGTCAATGGAGTTACTTTGGGTCTACACTGGTGTAACAAAGCTGAATTTGCCCCTGATATTTTTTCAAAATGTTCTGTAAAATAGGATGTGGAATGGAACTCATTCTGATAATCACAGGTGACCAAATTAGTATCTACCTATTAGCATTAGGAAGGTTAGGAATTAACGTATTTTTAGTAAGGTTTATCTTAGCTCTCTTGATCTAGTATGGAGGTTATTCTTTATACTGAGGTCACAAAGCACTTTTAAAAATAAATAATTTAAATCTTTGGAACAAGCATGCACACTTAATGCAGTTTTGCCTTATTCTTCCCTAAACCATATGCTCAGAGCTAAGCAGAAAAGCAACACACATTTTAAAAGCAGAATGAGATCTATATTTAATTAGGTTGGGGAATTGTTTACATGCTCTCTAAATCTTCATTTTTAGCAGCTTCTGATAACATTTTCTGATGTAAAACATTCTTGGTTGTAGTGAATGGTTTAATTAGACTCAATCATTCAAACATCTGAGTCAGATTGTTAGTATTGACTGCTCTGATGCTTTCCTAATACATTACTTTTAATGATCACTTTATTTGTGTTTCTAGTGCATGTTTTTCTTTACTTATGACACTGGTTCCAACAATGCATATCAAGTTGTTTCTTCTGCCTAACACAGAGTCAGCAGTGAATTTTCCTTTTCCTCTAGCTGAAAAAGTACTATTTAAAAAAATCCTACTCAAGCCCACATGAACCATTTTTTCCATACACCCAGCTCTCATAAGGAAGCTGCTGGCATGGTTGCTAAACTCTCTTCACCATCTGTCTTGTTTATTTAACTAGTCATGGCTGATGGATATGCTGCCTCAAGGGCCTCATTAAAGCTAATAGTATTAAGTTATTTGTCATTATCACCTCATATCTGTTCTACTAGCAGCTGATTTGATTAGTAAATTTAATTGAATCAGTTTGTTGTTGTGTATACAATTTGAATGTTAGAATATTCCTAAATTCATACCACTACACTATGTGACATAGCTACTGTTAGTGTGACTAGTAACATTTTCTTGTCTTTCAAAATGGATTTCTATAGAGCTTTTTATCTATTTGTTTTATATTTAAGCAAAGGTTTTACCAAGATAGATTTTATATTAGTGTTAAAATATGAGAATATAAGAGTTGGCCTTAACATGGCTGAAGTATTATTTTCACACTGAAGTATAGTAACCATTTTGTAAAGAGCTTTTTGAATTCTTGAAGCACTATCTCAAGGTTTGGGTTGTTCCTCTTTTGGTCTGTGTATTAATCATATTGATTTAGGCCCATTTCTCGTGTGACCTCAGTGCAAGTTTATACATCTTTGATATACAAGGTAACACTACCTTTTCCCCCTGCCTGCCCATTTTTTGAACAAGCTGTGTCTTTCTGTACCAATATTGCAATCATGTAAATCAGGTGTGGCCAACTAGAGCCTGAGAAGGAGCCAAAATTTACCAATGTACATTGCCAAAGAGCTACAGTAATACATCAGCAGCCCCCTCCCATCAGATCCGAGGAATGGAAAGCCTGTCTTATGAAAGGAGACTCAAGGAGCTTGGCTTGTTTAGACTAACCAAAAGAAGGCTGAGGGGAGATAAGATTGCGCTCTATAAATATATCAGAGGGATAAATACCATGGAGAGAGAGGAATTATTTAAGCTCAGTACCAATGTGGACACAAGAACAAATGGATATAGACTGGCCAGCAGAAAGTTTAGACTTGAAATTAGATGAAGGTTTTTAACCATCAGTTAACCATCAATTCTGGAACAGCCTTCCAAAGGAAGCAGTGTGGGGAAAAGACATATCTGGCTTCAAGACTAAGCTTGATAAGTTTATGGAGGATATTGTATAATGGGATAGCCTAATTTTGGCAATTAATTGATCCTTGACTATTAGTGATAAATATGCCCAATGGCCTGTGATGGGATGTTAGATGGGATGGGATCTGAGTTACTACAGAGAATTCTTTCCTGGGCTTCTAGCTGGTGAGTCTTGCCCATGTGCTCAGGGGTTAGCTGATGGCCATATTTAGGGTCGGGAAGGAATTTTCCCCCTTGGGCAGATTTGCAGAGGCCCTAGGGTTTTTTCACCTTCCTCTGCAGTGTGGGACATGGGTCACTTGCTGGAGGATTCTCTGCACCTTGAAGGCTTTAAACCATTATTTGAAGACTTCAATAGCTCAGACATACGTGAGATGTTTATTGCAGGAGTGGATAGGTGAGATTCTGTGGCCTGCATTGTGCAGGAGGGCAAACTAGATGATCATAATGGTCCCTTCTGACCTTAAAATCTATGAGTCAATGGTCTGGTGCCAAGATCGATGGACTATCCCTATCACCCCACCACAGTTAGGGAATCCCACTGCAGCAAAGCTATCCGCTATGACCTGCACATTTCATAGAGTCACTACTCTTTATAGCAGAAGGTTAGTGATTGCATTGGCTACTTAGATCACAGCAGCCCCCACAGTAGATTTCCCCACTCCAAATTGATTCCTGACTGACCAGTAGCAGTCAGGCATTGTAAGCTTCCACACAGCTATTGCCACTCGCTTCTCAACTGTCAGAGCTGTTTCCATTTTGGTATTCTTGCACTTCAGGGCAGGGAACAGCAACTCACAAATTTCCATGAAAGTGGCCTTATGCATGCGGAAGTTTCACAGTCACTGGGAATCAACCCATGCCTGCAACACTATGCGGTCCCACCAGTCTATGCTTGTTTGCTGGGCCCAGAATCTGCATTCCACCGTGTGACCCTGTCCCATTACTGCCATGATGTCCCAATTGCCACATCCCGTGCTTTGAGGGAATCTGTGTCCATGTCCTCATCGCTATCGTCATCACGCTGGCGTTGCCTCCTCACCAGGTTCTGCATATAATGCAGAATAATGCGCAAGGTGTTTACAATGCTCATAACAGCAGTGGTGATCTGAATGGGCTCCATGCTTGGAATGCTATATCGTCTGCACGGTTAATCCAGGAAAAAAGGCATGAAAGAATTGTCTGTTGTTGCTTTAAGGGAGGGAGGAAGGATGGGAAGACTGATGACATGTACCCAAAACCACCCGTGACAATGTTTTTATGGCATCAGGCACTGGGAGCTTAACCTGGAATTCTAATGGGCAGTAGGGACTGTGGGATAACTACCCACAGTGCACCGCTTCATGAATCGATGCTAGCCACAATACTGAGGACTCACTCCGTCAGTTTAATGTGCTTAGTGGGGACACACACAAATGCCTGTATAAAATCTCTTCCTAAAAATTGAATTATCTAAAATCCACCTAATTTTGTAATGTAGACATACCCATAGTTTAGGAAAGGTTTTGAAACAATGTCTTGTTCTAACATTTTTGAAACAGTTTTTCATTTTTGGTCAGAAATGATTCCTGACCCTTTAAAAAAAAAAGAAAGAAAGGTCAAAATGAAACATTTTGACTGATCAAAACTACATTTTTTTAAAGATGATTGGTTCAAGCAATTTTTCAAGATTTTTCACCTTTTTTGTTCCTAGTTGAGAAGGGGAAACCATTTCCTATCTAGCTCTAATTGCACTTGTATATTGATCCCATTTGTCATGATAGCATGAAGACTTGGGGTCCTCTTCAGCTCTTCATTAAGTTCCTGATGCTGAAATTGGTAGCACACAGGAAGACTGCTGAGCTTGTAAAGAGCCCCAGTGATTTCAGTGGAGTTCTGTATGGGTGCAGTGATCTGAAAATGAGGCTTAGGGACTCATATAGGTGCTAAGGCAATGGGTGCCATAGAAAACTGACAGCCTCTTAAATATAACTGAAGTAAGATGAAAAACTGCACATACTTTTAAAATGATAGGCACTAAAAGCTGCATTTAGGTTATGAGACAATCTTTAACTCTGGAGTGAATGAAATGCCTTATTATGACCCATTTTTGGCAGCAATGCCAGTACACAAGTCCCATGCCAGCAGAAAGGGAAAAACACTCAAACTTCATAAATTTGTGTCCAGCTAGAATGCCAAAGGGCAGCTGTTTGACATCAGTGCTGTTATTCAATCCTGTGATGTTTGGAAAATCAAAGTGAATCCATAGCAGCGTATTTTAGTCCCAGGTCACACAGTGCCCTCTTGGGTGCTCAGTGAGGTCCTAAAATAAGGCAGAATGGATTTTATTTATAGAAGGAAAAGAAAAAGTACAAGCACAGGTCTAAAGACCAACTAAAGAGCCTAGAATGAAGCAAAAAGAGCTTATTGAACTTGTAGGACCAGCTGGGAGTTTGGGCTGAAAATACTTAACCTGATTACCTGTCTCTTTCTACCAATGAAACAAACTACCATATTACCTCTCTGCAGAGAAAGATAAAAGAAAAAAACCTACATTGATTCTGACTTTGTAGAAGGAGGTAGCAGAGAGTGGGTTTAATACTACAAAGTTTTCTGCCTCTCATTCTTCCCCTCACACTCCACTGTGTCCCAGCCCGGGGCCCTAACAGCAGCAGAAGACCCTCTGCTGCGTCAGTGGGGATTCTGGCCGCAACACACTGACATTGGCTCTGGCAGTGCTGCAGCCAGACTAGGGTTGGCTGCTGCCAGGCTGCTTCCAGACTCCCCGTCTTCTGGTACCTGGGTCAGGGTGGTGTCCTCCGGGGCTCCAGCACCATGGGCAACTCGGGGTAGCTGGCAAGAGGCAGGCCCAGCAACTCCTCCAAGTAGTGGGCGCAGGGCAGGGCAGGCCAGTCCTTGGGTGCTTCCCAGTCATGGGCTAGGCCAGAGGTGTCTGGCCTCCCTGTCGGCTGTTTTCCCCCATGAGTGCTGAGGGTGAGCCTTTATACTTCCGGGACATTGCCTGACCCTCTGGGGGTCAGGCTTAGAGCTCCCTAGCTCTGCCCACTCTGGTGTCCGGAGGGACTCGTCTCTCTCCGGGGCAGCGGGGAACCACACCGCCTCACTACAGGACCCTACTTCTTCCTTCCAGTAGAGCTATCTGCTAAGATGACTATTTGGAATAACTTCTGATTACTAATAGTAAGATGTGTCTTGATGGTGCACTGAGACCACTGCATTTCATGCTGACCAACATTTTTTGTCTCCGTGTCTTTCCTCATCTGTCTGTCTCCACCTGTTGTTGTCTCTTGTTTTACACTGTAAGCTTTTTGAGGCAGGCAAAGTGCTTTTGTTGTGTGTATGTGCAGCACCTTGCACAATGGGGTCCTGGTCTGTTACTTGGGCTCCTGGGTGACACCTCAATATAAATAAACCAAAAGTGAACATACCAACTTGTTGATATTTTCTGCTAAACACTTTCTTCTTATTCCCTAGAAGAATCCGTTTCACTGAACATGCATGAACTTTGTTTTTATTTTCCCCTGCAATATGGTTCATATTAACACATCACTCATTTCCAACAGACCCTTTCAGAAACGGATTTCTCAAAAAGTGTGTTGTTTTACCATGCACATTTTACTTGCATGTCCAGTATCCCTGTCCTTTGTAAAACTAATGGTTATTAGCAACTTTCAGTAGTACTGCATTGTCATGGACTTAGAGATAAGTAATTTACCTTGTATATAGCATATAATCACTTCAGACAGGCTAGACACCGTAATACAACAAGGTATGTGTCTATTCTTATTTTATCTGTATCTGTTTGTCCATCCTTTAAAGAAAATAGGACATAAGTTAATTGGAAATGTTCTTTCCAGGTACTAACTTTAGTATAGTAAACAGCTACTACTGGCTTTCATTTATCTTAATCAGTGGTGGTAATGCAGTTATTTCATATTACTCAGTGTACAGTCTTACTTCATTAGGCAGGATATGAATCTTTCTCAGACTAAAATAAATTATACACTTACTCATGTGAGCAGTCCCATTCCCATATGTAAGTGATTTGACACTTGCTCACATTCTGTGCCATAGAGACTCTAATAAGGAAGAAAAAACCCTGCAGCCAATAGAAACAGTTACAATCTGCAGAGCTATTTTTGGCAACTTGGTGCATCAAATATGAGGTTTATGAATTCATATTTGTAATTTTTTGCCAAATTGTGGATGAGATGGGAGATGTTTATTAGTAAGGACTCAGATTTCCTCCCGCACCTTCCTGTGGGACATATACTGTTAATCACCTTCTAGTAACATGTAGACTATCCCACACAATACAGTTCCTGTGATAGAAGGGAAAGATAGGAACTGGTAACCTTAACCTTTCCCGTCTTGCTACTGCCATAGCTGCCACCACCAGCCACTGCTTCATCTTCTAATCCATTCTCCCAAGGGGCAGACTCTAAATCTCCCTTTGTGTGGCTAAAGTCAGTGGTGTTCCTCTCTCTCACCAGACTTAAAGTTTTTGATTTATGGTTCTTTTAACTTTCCTTGTCTTTGTTAAAACTCTCACAAGTGACTGCAATTAGTTTAAAAATCCAGCCGTTCAAGTATTACCCTGCACAATGTCTCTAGGACATTGGTCTCTGTAGGGCTGGAATTACCTGACCAGTGGCGGATTACCACATAGGCCTATAGCAATTCGGAGACCTCCACAAGAGTGCTGTAGTCCCGCACAAGGTCCTTGCTGTACTTTTTCATGCTATACCTTACAGATGGTGATTAAGTTGTTCGCTAAAGTTGGCAAGGGTAATTTACCAGAATGGCTATTTTATAAGTTTGAGGAAAAGCATAGATTTTCAGTCAGGATTTTTTTTAAAAATTAAAGATTTTCTTGGCCAAAGACATACTTACATTTAATTGCCTAGATTGAATGATTAATGTAGCCCTCCCCAAAGGTCAGGTTTAAGCCTTCTCCATGAAGCTTACTAGTTGGAGAGTCTTCTCCCATCTCCTGGCATGGTTTGGCTCCTGGATTTTTTTTTGTGCGACACCTGGTGGCTCCACCCACTGTGACTCCTTGCTGTGCCTAATACACAAGGAGCATTGTCCCCTGGGAAAATGACTCATGCTATCACTGTTGGCAAGAAGTATAAAACCCAGTACACAAACAATAAAGAACACACAAATTCCAGCAAAGAAACAACAATGACAAAAATAACAATCTGAGAAAGTGGGCATTATCAGGAGCTGGAAGATAGGATCTGGGGAAGGAAAGAGTGAGGATGAACTAATAGGTACTAAAATACGAACACATTTCCTACCTCACATCTCTTCCCAATTCCAACCTTCTTTCTAGAGTCAGGACATGAGTGCTGCAGCAATGTGAATGTTGGCTGGCTTGAAATAAAAAGGCGGGGAGAGTCCCTTATACAGCATCTTCACCTCTGCATGGGCCAGGGTCCTCTCCTGTCTCCTTGAGCTGGAGTTCTGTGGAGGTCTTGGCTGGCTCTTAGTAGTCATCACCTGGTAGGATCTCTGTCTCTAGGAGATTGATTTCTATAGGGCTGGAATTACCTGACCAGTGACAGATTACCGCATAGGCCTACAGCAATTTGGAGACTTCCATAAGAGAGCTGTAGTCCCACCACCTGGTTCTCTTCTTTCCCCCCAAACCCTGCCACCGTGCTCCTCTTTTGTGTGGGGCTCTGGCCAAGCCGGATGCTGGAGTCCGTAGGATGAGCATCCTCTCTTCCCCTGCACAAAGCTGGCCGGAGGAAATGCTTGTGTAGATCACCCCATGCAGAAGCCGCCTAGTTTCTACTATTCCATCCCCATCCTTGACTCCACACCCTTGACTTGACTCCATGTTGGGACAGTGTCAGAGGACTCTGGTAGTCCCTTGAATAGGACCCCTAGAGGTTCAATTGATAGCTCCAGAAGCTGGCAAACTCCAACTGGGGGTTACATTAAGTTGTGGTAATTAGAACTATTGGGCTGGATTCTGCACTATGCCTGAGTTCTGCTTAGGGAGCTTATATAAGAGAGTCCATGCATTTCCATGGGAGCTTATATAAGAGAGTCCATGCATTTCGTTAGCATTAGCTTGCTGATGGAAGACTTTTCCTCTGCTAGTTTAAAAATTGTTTACGGACTCTTTTGCAATTCCATACTTAAACATAACAGGATTTGGAGAAAATTATGGAAGGGACTGGCCTGCCTGAAACTGTTCATGGGGCAACAGAAAATTAGATCAGTCTTAACAGGATCTTCACAGCAGGGCAGTGGTTCTGCTTCATAGGAGCACAACAATCCAAAAGAGTAATTGTTCCACTGAGGAGCAAAACAATCATTTTTCACATTTTATCCTTATTGATGTTTCAATTCTAGTTGCTAATTGCTAAATAACACAACTTACTTGTCAGAAGTCTTTACTGGAATGCCACAGCCTTTGCTGACAACAGGAGACCAGCTTAGCACTTCAGTTACAGATGCTACTAAAGAATGACATGATACAGAAGGGGATATCAACATACATAATGAAAAGTTGCCTCCCAAGCTCATCTGAATATGGGTTCTTTCATTTTGTGCTCTTAAAGCAAACTAAACTAAAACTATAGAGAGGTGATAAGCAATGCAGGAGTGTTAGCTACAAAATTGTCATCATGAAGCTCTCCTGCAATGGCTCAAGATCCCAAGTACCAATTTCAGAGCAGATTAAGATTTCACCAACCGACTACCAAGTGATAAACTCCTCAGATGCTATAACAGGCTTAACATTGAGTCATAGACAGTGCCTTGCTTTGCCAATCTATCTTGCCACCCAGTTAAGCTTGCCTTTGTGGTAGATGGTTTCTTACACTAAAAATCACAAGAATATTCAGTGACAATATTCATGCATCTAACAAAGTGGGTGTTCACCCACGAAAACTTATGCTCCAATATGTCTGTTAGTCTGTAAGGTACCACAGGACTCTCTGTCGCTTTTGCAGATCCAGACTAACATGGCTACCCCTCCGATACAAAAATATTCAGGTTACTCTGAGTTCCAAATGACCAATCACTTACACCAGGTCAATTGCACCTTAGATCTCACAAAGACAATGCTTGTAGCTAATTCTATAATAAACCATCAAATTATTTATTAACTAGGAAAAGGACATGAGATATTTACAAGGTTAAAGCAGGGAAACCTATACTCACAAAAGAATTTCAATCTTTAGTTTCCAAAAGTAATTGAAGATTCTCTAATAAATAAACTCTATAAATCCTTTAGGATTTACCCAAGCCTAGCAGTGAGGATCTTTTGCTTATGCTTAGGTTATGTCTACACTAGAGAGCTGTACCGATGCAGCTGCACCTCTGTAAAATCTCTCATGTAGCTGCTCTATGCCAAAGGGAGAAAGCGCTCCCATTGGCATAATTAAACTATACCCAATGAGTGGCAGTAGGAGAAGCTCTCCCACCAATATAGCAGTGTGAACACTATCACTTATGCCAGCGTAACTTATGTTGCTCAGGGATGTGGGGTTTTTTCACACCCCTGAACGACATAAGTTTGGCCAACATAAGTGGTAGTGTAGAAATGGTCTAAGTAAACCTTACCCCTCAGAGTCCAAGCAGCATAAAAGATACGGTTCCTCATTTCTTTACCTCTTCTGCTTGGCGTTTGAAATTCAGCTATTGGGAGGAATTCAGTTGCAGGGCAGGAGAGTGGAAGGCACAATCAACAAAGCCTTTTGTCTTCTGATGCTCCACAATGGTTTGTCTGATGTTGGGCAAGAGACAACACCTCCTGCTGGAAACTAGTATTTCACACTTGCTAATGCTTCTCTCCTGTCTGGTGATTTTACATTACAGAGCAATCATTTAAGTATTACCTTATAATATGGATAAAGGTATTATAAGTGAGATTAATGCATGCAGCAATTTACAAGCATTTCATAAAGTCTAAACATATTTTTATAACTCTAGTATCTATTTTAACACAGGCAAGCCAGACTGGTTCCAGCTATGCATATGTCAGTATTCAGCTGAGACCTAGGGGTCTTAGCATTAGCTGACACCTGATCTGCCAATGTTACTATCACACTTCTGAAGTACAAAGTTCTAGCCTCCTTGTATTTCAAATTGATTTGGACAGATATTATTTTTCTGAAAGAGCTTGTCCATGACAGTAAGAAATCTTCCACTATAGAACAGTAACTGGCTGGAATTTGAAAATAGCTCATTTGTACTACAGGACTTGGGAGCCTACATTTGTTGTCAGTCTTAAAGAATTCAGTACTATATTGGAAGCAGTATATATTGCAGATATATTACAGATATTATTGCAAGGGATATCTTTTCTTTTACTCTTTCGACAACTTTGATTTAATAGAAGTATTACAGCCTGTTTTACTGGGGTGCCAAATATCCAGTTTATCATTAGCATTTCTATTGCGGTAGAATCCAAAGCCCCCAGTCTGAACCAGGGTCTTATTGTGGCCCTATACAATCATATAGGAAGACACAGTCCCTGCCTTGAAGTTCTTACAGTCTAAAATGACAAAGAGCATGGAAAAGGGATACAACATATTAATAAAGTAATAGTCATTATTAGTTCTTAATTAGTTCCTAAAGTCACTATTGGTTCCTAATTAGTTCCTAATTTTTTAGTATATATAAACAGGTTTGGAAGGCTTTGACTGCTAAAAACCTATGTCAATAAAGATATATTTCACTGTGCACATACATAAAACTGATGAAAATATATTTCCATCCATAATAATAGAAATTTACAAAGTGAGAAAAATGCTGCTTGACAATTTATTAGAATTTAATTTAAGGCTAAAATTTTGATATTTGTTGTTTGAAGTTTGTTTTTTACAGTTATAAAGCTTTAACTTTTTGAATCTCAGTGTCTCCTGTACCTAATTATTGTCTGGCCCCTCCTTTGCCTGATCCCCTCATAGTTTCTTGCAGCTGTGAAAATTTAAATTGATAAAAATTTTAAAAATACTTAAAAATAAACATCAGTATTGGTCACTGAAATTATGAAAAAAAAAATCTAGTTCTGCCAAGTTGAAATATAAAGGATCTTTGTCCACCGTTCACTCATCTATCCCTGCCCCTTCCATTTCATCCTGCTAACCTGGGCATATTCTCCACCACTTGTCTCTTGCCTTCCAACTCCTCTGATGCCCATCTTCTCTTCCTAAATCTCTGGGTTGCAATGGAACACACTGCAGCCAATCAGCAAAAAAACTCAGCAGCTGTCTAGATCTAAACTTTGAAGGCCGAGAAGTTTCTGCTTCTGACAGTTGGAAGGAATCTCTCTCAGGACTCATGTTGTGGCCAGATTTTCAAAATATTTCAGCACCCAGCAGCTCTCATTGTGACACTTATTGCCAGATTTTCAGAAGGGCTCAGCACCCAATGCGCTGAACTCTTGAAAATTTGCCAGCTTATTCCGGTGCCTAAATGGATGTTGAGCTGTTTTGAAAATATAGCCCCAGATGTGGATGCTGAGCTCTTAAAAATTCTGCCCTATCTAAATATACAGAGCATGTCCCAAAGTGCCTACATGATTTAGAAGCTTAAGTCCCTGATTTTCATTTAAGTGTTTTTGAAATTTTTACTCGGTGCCTAAAGCAAGTTAATTACCCATTATCTGAATCTTTTGGACTTCAGCTGGAAAATTGTAGTGGGCAAATACTATATTTTCCAAGTGCAGAAAGAATCTAATTTTTCAGAAATAATTTTTCACATGTGCTCTTAGATCATTTTCTTTATCCTGCATATACTTATTTACTATTTTGCACATCTATTTTAAAGTTATATGGAAAACAATTGCTTTTCAGCTCTTAAAATTCACCCTGGCTTGTTTATCTAAAAGTCATTTTTTTTGATAACCACTTAGTAATTTTGTTTTATCTTGCACTGAGAACCTAAAAATATCATGACTCCCACAAGATCCTTTCAGGCTTGCCCTCATGATTACAATACATTTTCTTTACACCACTTGGAGACGTTTTTAAATGAGAGCATATATGAGGCTATTACACACCAAATTATTACAAAGAGTATCAACTGCAAATACATTGCCACTTTTAATAGTGTTGTATTTTTTTACTTATGATTCATGCATAAACACTGGCATTGTAGTGGAAATTTAAAATATTTTAGGTCTCCTGGTGATTCTCTTTTAATATATATGCCATGACAGTTCTGACAGCTGAATAAACATCAGCTAAGCTCTTATCAAGAACACAACTTCATACAAATAATGAAAGAGAATTTTGCATACTCAAGGTTATACAAAGACAATGCAAAGCTTAAATATTCAGATACTGCACATAAAGAAAAGACTACCCACCATTATACTTTAGATCTGATCCTACATCAGTCTGAACACAGCAGAATGTAAAACATAGGGGATTAGTGTTCCACAACAGATGTGCAAGCAGACATAACAGATGTGAAAGTTTTGTTCTACCTGGATAAATTACTACAGTTCTTCATGCTCACACACCTTTTCTTTAAGCAATCGGCGTTTGTTCCATGGAGTGAAAGGGGTATAGTATGGCAAAAGAGTAGTTAGACACCTTACATCCAGTTTGGGACACTGAACTGAGGAGGGGAGCAGCCACTTTTTAAATAAAAACAGGAATTTCTGCACATGTATGGAAGTAATTGTGGAGACATATATTAGGCAGGAGTCAGGGGTGCACAAGATGGGGGAAATCAGAGCTACCACAGAGTCAGGTTTTTCCTGTAGTCATACATGCATCTCCCTTCCAGTAATGGCCAGTAGAGATCAGGCACTCTGAATAACTGAACATGGTCCCTAAGTATTGGGAAAATGCACTGCACAGCACTTCTTTGTTAAAGGTTTAAGATTAGCAGCCATGTTCGTCTGTATCCATAAATAAATCGAAGAACACTTGCGGATTGTAATAAACCTCACACAGACCTCACACAATCTGGAAAAGAAAGTGAGGAATAGCAAAGGATGTGTCATTTAGTGTGGTGTTCATAGAATCATAGAAGACTAGGGTTGGAAGAGAAATCAGGAGGTCATCTAGTCCAGGGGTCTCAAACATGCGGCCTGTGGGCTGCATGTGGCCCACAAAGCCTTCCCTGGCACCCCCAACCATAGCAGTTGCTGGGAGGGAGGGGCCAGAAGCGGAGGCTTCTCTTCTGCCTGGCTGGGCCGCTGTTGAGCCCCGGCTTCCAGGCGCTGCTGCTGCGGCCTCGATGAACCAGCTGGGGCGGCGCTTTGCAGGAGCCCTCTGCAGCGGCAGCCAGGAGCAGTAAGCCTCCCGCAGAGGGAGGTGGGAGGGCAGCAGGGAGCCTGGTTTACTGCTCCTGGCCGCCCCTGCAGAGGGCTCCTGGGAAGCGCCCCCCCAGCTCATTCGTTAAAGCCTCAGCAGCAGCGACTGGAAGCCGGGGCTTGGCAGCAGCCCAGCCAGGCA
Organism: Dermatemys mawii; assembly: GCA_007922305.1. NCBI lineage: Eukaryota > Metazoa > Chordata > Testudines > Dermatemydidae > Dermatemys > Dermatemys mawii. Next base: position 6,999,546 of record ML677348.1, read on the forward strand.
GCAGAGAAGCCTCCCCACCCTCAGGTGGGCACCGCTGCCCTGCCAGCTGCCAGAGGTGAGCACCATTCCATGGCTCTCTGGCCGGCTGAAGCTGCCTGGGCTTGCTGTGCTGCCCCCTGCCCACCATGCCCCACTACCAGTATCCCCTGCAGAGAACACCGGGCTCGGGCAAGGGGTGGCTGGGAGGAGAGTCCAGGAAGGCTGAAAGGAGATGGAGAGAGGCAATGGGGAGGACAGGGAGGGGCAGCTTAGGGGTGGGAGGAGATTTGGGAAACAAGGAGCAGGGCTGCGGGGGAGACAGGGCGCCGGATTACAAGGATGAGTGGGGGGACATTTGGAGATGGAGAACAGGGTTATGGGAGGTGAGTGGGTGGAGATTTGGGGATGGGGCACAGGGAGCTGGGTTACAGGGGTAAGTGGGCATGGGGAACAGGGTTATGAGGATCAGTTTGAGAGAGGGAGACTATAAAATTTTAATTGATATTAGGCTGAGATCGGCTGAAATTTCTGTCAGATTTATCAGCATATTACATTTGAAAAAACCTTAAATCATCTGAGGCTGGTAATTTCTTGTTAAATTAGATTTGTTTGCTTGTGTTTCCAGCTCTGGACTTCCTATATTACTATTGCTTTGTTTGCCAAACAGCTGTTGGTCGTGCCTAGCGCTTTCCAGGAGGGAGGGGGAAGAGTGGGGAACTGCATGCTCAGAGGAGGAGGCGGGGCAGGGGTGGGACCTCATGGAATGGGTGGAGCTGGGGAGGGGGCGGGGGCAGTGAGAGGAGCGTGTCAGTGATGTGGCCCTCGGGCCAGCGCACAGGTCCTCATGCGGCCCTTGTGGTCATTTGAGTTTGAGACCCGTGATCTAGTCCAACTCCCTCCTCATAGCAGAAACAACCCCAACTAAATCATCTCAGACAGTGCTCTGTCAAGCTGGGCTTTAAAAACCTCTAAGGATGGAGATTCCACCACTTCTCTAGGTAACTCGTTCCAGTGCTTCACAACCCTCCTAATGAAATAGTTTTTCCTAATATCCAACCTAGAACTCCCTCCCCAGTGCTGCTCCTGATCTCCTGGCTCTGGTTGCCTTGGGCTGGCAGCCCAAGCATCTTGCCCTAAGTGGCTGCCCTGTATGTGGGTGTGGGGTTGAGGGAGGGATGAGGACAGGCAGCCCAGATGTGCCTGCAAAACACGCACAAGGTGGAAGTTTCACTTAGGGCGTGAAATATCCTTGCACTAGCCCTGCAGCAGTGACTTCACTGAAGTCAGTGGAGCACTGTTTATTTGTATTGCCTGAAACTCTAGCTTAAAAGTATTTGTACCTTTAGGTCCACTCCCACTTGCACTGGAGATCAACTGTCTTGTGCTATGCATGTGTAAGTGCTCGAAGGATCAGTGTCACTTTCTCTTTATAACATTTAAGTAATCTTCCTGGTAACTTTTTGTAAACACAAATGCTGGTTTTCAAAATAATCAGCTGTAGATATGTAATTGGCTGGGTTTAGTCTTTATTTTATAATCTTAAATTTAAACTTCTGGACACACATTTAATTCAAATTCCATGCCTTTGTCCTGTGGCATTATGATGTTATCTTGAAATATTATTGTGTTCTTATTTCAGAACTTTTAGGGACTGCATCAAAGCTTGCAATTTTATCCTCTTTACACTTCTTGAGGAAACTGCCTATTTATTTCTCTTCTCTGAAGGAAGTATGAGGAGATTAAACAGTAGTAACAGGGGAAAAAAATGATTCTTTCAGGTCTTCTGTCCAGAAAAGAGGATACCAATCATCAGTTCTAATACTGTAGAGCAGATGGTAGATTTTAAAGCCATAGCCAAAGAAGAGTGGTGCAGATTCAGAAAACTCATTCCCATTCTCAGAACTCTTCTCCTTCCTACCTGACATCCACCACCATCTGGTTCAAAAATCCGTACTCTTATGTTCCTGGGTCTAGAAAATTGAAGGAGAGGCAATAGGAAGCACATGCATGTGATCTGAAATAGCCTCACAGACCCTTCTGTGTCTCCTTCTTCTGCTTCCTGCACTCTATGTATTTGCAGGGCCAAGCATCTCTTAATAGGAGTCAGATGTAGTGCATCCTCCAATGGCAAGAGCAGATTCAGCCAGAGCAGGAGTCCCCCAGTGGCTGCAAGTGATACTGCTACAATACTTGCAGTATATTGCTATACAACTGAGGGTACGTCTACTCTACCCGCCAGATCGGCAAGTAATGCTCAATCTGTTGGGGATTGATTTATCGTGTCTAATGTAGATGCGATAAATTAATCCTCGAGCACTCTCTCTGTCGACTCCAGAACTCCACCACCTCAAGAGGCAGAAGCAGAGTAGACGAGGGGAGTGGCAGCAGTCGACTCGTCACCATGAGGATGGTCAGGCAAGTCAACCTAAGATACGTCGACTTCAGCTACGCAGTTCACGTAGCTAAAGTCAGCGTATCTTAGGTCAATACCCCTGCCACCAGTGTAGACTTGGCCTGAGACATTATCGATGAAGACATTTCTTATCCTTGGTAATGCTTCTCCCTCAGGAGTCTTGATATATTGTACAAATGGTAACTCTGAATACTGGACATTAAATGCTGTGTTCTACCGCTCAGATATAAATGAAAATAATTTTTGACTTGTTCTGGTAAGGATGCCAGTGATGATACTAGCAAGCCAGGTGGGAGAAAGGTTGGTCATTTCCAGTAAACCATCTGGCTCCCAAATAATAAAATTGATATAATACAATATGTTTAAAAATGAATGCTTCACAGCTTTTTACTTTAATTTATGCAATTGCCCATAGAAGTGGTTTTGCAAATTCTGTAAAATCACTATCTTGAGCTAATTCATGACAAAACCAAAAGAATCTGGGTTCAGTTTGAATGTAGAATTTGTATTCTTGTTTCTTTTTATTTTAACACTTATCAACATTCAAGTATTTACAATACTCGGTTTACTTTTCCTATCTTGTTCTAGTGATGACCGGTCTGAACCAATTGCATTCTGTACACTAAGGTAATATACTGATTGTTTTCTTAGTGTCCTTAGTGTATTGCTTCTAAAATCATGTTACCAAAAACCACTATTATGATTTCTCAGATTACACCAAAGAATTCTACTATTGCTCTTGCAGCCTCAGTCAGCATACTGTCAATCATCGTTCTAGAAGGACTGTGGTTTGACTGCCAGTTGTGTATCTTCATGTGTTCATGACTGGCTCACTTTATGTGAAATCACCTAAATGGCTTATGTTAGTTTTTTAAGGTGTGTAATAGCTGGAGGGGACGTTTTAGTAATCTTATCTGGTTCAAAAGACTCCTTAGGATGGCAGGGGCAACAGAGCTTTTCTTCCTGACGAGGTAGATTAAACTGAATTCCATTCCCTTAACTGTCTGTCTGGTCTTTCAAATGAGACCTTAAAAATGAGATCTGTCTTCTCTTTGTGGACATTAAAGAGCTTGTGGTGCTTTTTGTAAAAGCAAGTATTTATCCTTTTGTCCTTGGCCAAAATTTTCTTCTCCTCCTGTACTGCTGTTTCTTTTCTGGATCTCTGCCTGGATTACTTTCTCCTCCAGAAGCAGCTGCAAGGATCCGATGAGAGTCTCTCTAATGTTTTGGAATCCTTTGGTGTGGAAAAGACTAGATAGATTAAAAAGACTGTTACAATTCATTAAAATGTATGTTAAGATACCTTTAAGGGCCTTTATTCAAACTCTCAGAAATTGAAAATAAATGGAGTAAGATCCTATAGTATGTTTTAATTTTGTATGTTTTACTGCCAGAAATAGTTCCCCCCTCCCATTAAAAGGAGAACTTCATTCAAACAAGAAAGCTTAAGTTCAAGAAAAGTGGGAGTTTAAAATCTTTATTAAATATTCATATAATTTTTATGTATTGTTGCTAAAAAGGATTTTAAAAATCATTTTGATTTCTTTACTATTTTAAATGATTTAAAACAATGCTTTCTAACCTGTATTTGCAAGTACATAATAATGTACATAATATATGCCCAAAATATGAATGTAGGAGCTTAATTTCAGGCTTCTAGTTTTGAAAACTTTTATTGCAATTTGTCCGTGTGGTATTCTTATCACCTAAAGGATTCACTACATAAAACATCATGTTAGACAAATGGGAACCACTGTCTGATAAACAAGACAGAATCTTTATTACTTTTAAACACTTCTTTCCCTTTATGTTCCATAATTTAAAGCCAAATCACAAATTAATGTTTTCAATAAATGTGTTTTAATGTAAAGTGTCAGTTTCATGCAAATGTTACCAAGTAACATCTTTCAGTAGTGGCATCAAAATTCAAATATAGACCTTCTTTTATATCAAGATCAGATTATACAATTCCAATCACCTTTTTAAAAATACACTCTTGTTTCCTTGAAATAAATAATTCATATTTTGGCATTTCTCTTAGAATACCTTGTCCAGTTTATTATGTTTTATTGTTGATTATGATATCCATTAATAGGAGAATGAGACAAATTTCTTTCTGAACTGAAATAGATTCTGCAAGGGACATTATCACTTTAGAACCGCCTTCATAGGCCCATTAAAATGAAAGAGAATGAGGTAAACAAGCTATGCACGAAAGTAGAAAATACATAAGAGCCAGAATAATCTCAAGCAGACATCAAACTGGTATGTTTCTAAGAACAATAGGACACACCTTTATTGAATTCAAATTAAACAAGTTAACCCTCCTGCCAATAAGTCCAGACAACGGATGAAAGGGGATGAGGAAGTGATGGCATGACCTTTACCATCACTGGCATCTTCCCTTCAATACTTGTATCATAATATGCCTTAAGTGTACAAGACCTAAACAGGTTCATCTAGCCCCACGGCCTAAACAGGCTTGCAGACTGCAGTCCAGTGTTACTCTTGTGCCAGGAAATCGCCACATTTCTGTTGGAATTACATGCCCTCCCAGCACATTCATATCACTGCTCAGATCAGAGAGATCTAGAGTATCTGAGCTCATTTGCCATGTCACTGTAGAGCAGATGACAGAAGGTAGATTCAGGTGTCACTCCACAATCAAAGGTGAGGAGGCCAATGATCTTTAGAGGCTGCCTCAGCATAAGCTTATCAGCCACTATACCTTAAGCAGTAATTCTGTATAGCGGGTTACTTTGTTCAGCGGACAATATGACTTGAAAGCAAAAATATACAAATGATGCTTTGTGAGAGCCTCTATTCTCAGGAACTACATTCATGGGACACTCAATTTGTTACCAGTGCCTTGAAACTGAACCTGCCAAAGAACTGCTGGCAATATCTTCAGTCATGTGACTCAACAATAAATTATCCATATAATGGGCCACTAATGAGAACCCCATTTTCTTAGTGTAAGGGGACTATTATCTCCTTACTAACACTCAGTGGGGGTGTTTTTGTTGGATAGCTCCCAGTACCAAAAGGGGAAGGGTTGATGGGAAATCAGGACCCTGAGACTGACAGTCCCCAGGGTCAATGGGGAGGAGCCAACACTCCAGGTCAGCCTGACTGACAGGACGGGCAAGCTAATAAAGGAGTCAGGAGGCCAGGGGGGCCCCATCCTCCATATGAGTTGGAATTGCCTGGGTCAGGCAGAGTGGGGCCGAGCTAAGGAGAGAGCAGGGAACAGAGCTGTGCCAGAGCCAGAGGGGCCAGAAAAGCAGCCCAGAGAGAGCAGATCCTGTGCTGGGAGCAGAGCTGCAGCTCCAAAGCCAGAGCACAGTCCAGAGAGAGCAGACCTGCCCTGGGAGGAGAGCTGCAGCAACCAGAGCCAGAGGGGCCAGAAAAGCAGCCCAGGAAGCAGATCAGGGTTGGGAGCAGAGTCACAGAAGCAGCCTGCAGAGCAGGCCTGCCCTGGGAACAGACCTGCCCTGGGAGCAGAGCTATAGCAACCACAGCCAGAGGGGCCAAAGAAACAGCCCAGGGAGCTGTAGGCAGAGCAGCAGCAGCAGCCGTGCTGAAGCACAGCAGTAGAGCTGGGGATAGAGCAGTCCGTAGCTGGGTATAGTGAGCAACTGGGGAGAGCGAGGGGGATCCTGGGCAGTAGGCCCAGCACAGGGAGATGCCTCAGCCAAGAGGCTCTGCAGGCCAGACTTGGAGGGGGATCGTAACTCCAACAGGGCAGGGGCGATGCTGGGAAGAAGGATCCTGCCACCCAGAGCCTAAGAGTGTGTGGCCACCGCCACAGCAAGTGTCCAACCCACAACATCCCTGAAGCATAGCCAGGGCCTGGGAAGGAGGCCTGGGACCTACAAGGAACAGACTGTGAACTGCCCTGACATTGCAGAAACACTGTTTGTGATGTTCCCTGCCACAGAGCAGGGTGATGTGTTTCCTTTAACCTTTCCCATTTTTCCTTATTCCTTTTTAAACTAACTCTTAATTAAATAAACTGTATTGCTTTAAATCTTACATAATGATCAGTGGGTCAGGGAGGCATCCAGCACAGAGAGAGTACCCCAGAGTGCGGACACCCTAGCCCCTGACCTAGGTGACCACAGCAAGGTTGGGGGTCAAGCCCTCCAGGAATCCTGGACCCAGCCTTGTTGGGGCTACTCTGCCAGACAGGAGAGTGCAAGGAGAGTCCTTGAGGGCTGGGAGGCCTCTGGGTAAAGGAAGTGGGAGCAAGAACTCAGATCCTTCTGCTAGCCCATTTCACTGGGGTTATGCAGAAACCAGGAAAGTTCCCCACAATAGCGGGACCATTCCCTCGCTTACATTAGTACTTCAGGAGACAAGTAAAGATCTCAGAGGCCACACATGAAAGGCAGCATCCCATAGAGATGGCCATCTCATAGTGAGATCCACCCCCATATGAATCCAACCACATTGATTTCACCAACAACAAGAAAAAGCAGACTTTAGAATTACTCCATTCAGTAATGCACTAGGGCTACAGGTCCAGACTATTTACAGAGCATGACTAACAAACTGGTATCATTCCAAACCCAACTCAGAGTCAAGTAAGTCATTTATTAAAAATCCAGTTATTAAGCTATAATGCACTGTTTGATACCTGAGTTACATTGTGCCACATTTGTTTTTTAAATACAGTCTGTCTGGATGTGAGGTAGGCGTGCTTAAGAATATGCTATTGCTAATGTCGCTGGTAGTATTCCAAAAGAAATGAACCAAACTTTTGTTTGAAAAAATAATTATTCAGACGTTCAAATCTTTTCAGGACTTTGTTCATTTGAAGACAAGGGTTGGCAGGCTGTCAGAAAAGTTAGTGAGTGTGGTGATGCTGAAGAGAGAAGCAATAGATCTGCTACATCTTCTACAAGGAAGTACATCTCCTGTGTCTCATTATTCAGTTCTGATTGATAATTTAATAATTCCCATGAAAGGAGTACACAAAAACATAATGACAAATTAAATGACATTGCTATGTAAGATAAAAGCTGTATGAACCCCTACATTTCAAAGCATTGCAAAGGATTTTACCTGTGTGACAACTCATTAAAATCAACAGTCGGATGCCTACAGGCATCCACACTGCTTTGAAAATGTAGATGAATGGGTCTTACACTTTGTTAATCTGTTCTTTAGAAATACTAAATGTGTTTTGAACATCAGCAGTTTAAAATATAGGGGACAATATTTTCTAAAACTTTAGACAACACCTATGAACAGAAAAAATGATACAGGAGAGGCTTGGACGGAAGCAGTATAGATTTCTCTTAAAAGAAACAGGTAAAAGATAAGCTGTGAAAAAATGTAGATGTATATTCAATTCAATATCTGATATATACAACTTAATGTATTGAAAGGATTTGAAGATGAAAAGTGATAGAAGGGTGCTAAGTGATAGTATTATCATCAGTAAATCATCTGCTGTAGAAAAGTTTCAAGTTAATTTCCAGTTTTCAGTACATAGTCATTCATTTAAGGCTTGATCCAAAGGCTGTGGAAGTAACTGGGAATCTTCCCTATAATTTAGTGAACTTTGCATCAGGCTTTTAAGATCTCGGGTTGCATAAATACATATTGGATTTATTCCACCTGATTTGTGAACATAAATATTGGATGTTTTTAATTCTACAGTATCAGTAAGTGGTGTTCACATGAGGAAAACAGTACTGAATGTTAAAATATGTCTGTTGCCCAAAATGTGGATGTGTTTACTGAGGATGAATCTATATAGGTAACTTGAGAGCATCCTCCTTAACACGAACAGAATATTTTTATTGGTGGAACATTAACATTGGTCATATGGAATTAAAAGTTGTTGTTCCTCCTTAGTGGGAGAAGCTGATCAATCTCCCTTGGAGGTTGACCAGTGAACTGCAAGACTCTGTGTTGAACAATGTATTGTAGTGTCAGAAATACACAGAGAAATAGAACTACAGTACAGTGCTAGTACTGTAATGTAATGCTAGACCCAAATTCCAGATCCGTACGGGGACCTGTGAGGTTCAACATAGTCATCTCTTTTTCCAGATCATTTATAAACAACAAAGTGGCAAAATTTGCAGATGATACAAAGTTACTCAAGATAGTTAAGTTCAAAGCTGACTGTGAAGAGTTGCAAAGGGACCACACAAAACTGGGGAAATGGGCAACAAAATGGCAGATGAAATTCAATGTTAAGTGCAAAGCAATGCACACTGGAAAACATAATCTCAACTATAAATACAAAATGTTGGGGCCTAAATTAGATGTTACCACTCAAGAACAAGTGGGAATCATCATTAATGGTTCTCTGAATCCATCTGTAGTCAAAAAAGGATATTTTAGAATTGGAAAACATACAGAGAAAGGCAACAAAAATTATTAGGAGTCTGGACCAGTTTCCATATGAGGAGAGATTAAAAAGACTGGGTCTGTTCATCTTAGAAAATAGATGACTAGAGGGATATGATAGTGTTGAGAATGGTGTAGGGGAAAAAGGTGAATAGGAAAATGTATTTTACTCCTTCAGATAACACAAGAACCCGGGGTCACCCAATGAAATTAATAAGCAGCAGGTTTAAAACTAGCATAAGGAAATACATCTTCACACAATGAAGAGTCAAGCTGTGGAACTTGTTGCTAGGGGACATTGTAAAGGCCAAAAGTATAAGTGGGTTTTAAAAAGATAAGTTCATGGAGGATAGGTCTATCAATAGCTAGTAGCCAACATGGTCAACGATGCAACACAATGCCTGGGATGTCCCTAAACCTCTGACTGCCTGAAGTTGGGACTGGACAACAGGTGGATCATTTGATAATTGCCCTGTTCTGTTCTTGCCCTCTGAATCATCTGGCACTCATTACTATCAGAAATAGAAGACTGAGCTGGAGGGAGTATTGGTCTAACACAGTATGTCCTTTCTTATGTTCTTATTTATAAATTTGTTCAATGGCATAGTCAAATGTCAAAGACTGATCTCATCTAAACATATTTCAAAACACTTGAAATGTGAGATATCTTTAATGTGCAACCAAGTAAAATGAATGATATGTGCCAAGGAGTTCAAACATTGCATGCTAGGAGATGAAACAAATAACTGTATTTTAGTGAATTTACAGCCATATATTCATTCTAAACTAATCTTGCAAATTTTGAAAACTACACTAGAGATAGGAATGCAAGTCATATTAAGATTTCCCAGCCTATAAATGTCCTTCCACGGAGAGATGACATTTGTTGATTGAATTAAAAAGAAGTAAACCTGGTGAAAGTCTCTGGGTAAGGATAAAAGGGGTAAAAAAAAAAAAAAAAAACAGAGATGTCACGGTTGGGATCTACTATTGACCACCTAATCAGGAAGAGGTAGTTGCTGAGGCTTTTTATAAACAGATAACAATCATCCAAAGCACAGACTTTGTGGGTAATGAGAGGGAAGGGGATTCCAAGGAATGATGGGAGGGAAAGTAGCAGAATAAACACGATGGACTTCAAGAAATCAGACTTTAGCAAACTCAGAGAATTGGTTGGTAAGTTCTGATGGGAAGCAAGTCTAATGGGGCGGGAAGAGTTCAGGAGAGTTGGCAGTTTTTGTTGTTTTTTTTTTTAAAAAAAGATATTCAGGGAACAAGAGCAAACTATCCTAATGCCACCATGGCTTAGCCAGAAGATCTTCAATGAGATGAAACTCAAATGTCATCCCAAAAATGGAAATTAGGTTAAATTAAAGGATGAATATTAAAGAACACCATAAGTGTGCAGGGACAAAATTAGGAAGGCCAAAGCACAAAATGAGTTTAAGCTAGCTAGGGACTTAAAAGATAAGAAGAAAACATTTGACACTTACATTATAAGCAGGAGGAAGACCAAGGACAGAGTAGGCCCATTATTCAACAAGGAGAGAAGGACAAACAGAAAATGCATCTGCGGCCAAAGTGTTAAGTGCTTTTTTTGTTTCAGTTTTCATCTAAAAAAAGCTAGTCAGACAAACAGTGAACATTAATCTAAATGGGCTAGGGTCTGAGGCTAAAACAGGGAACCAAATTCAAAATGACTTAGACAAGTTAGATGTCTTCAAGTCAGCAGGCCCTGCTGCAGTGCACCCTAAAATACTTAAGGGACTGGCTGAAGAGATCTGAGCCATTAGCAATTATTGTTGAGAACTCATGGAGGATGAGAGAGATACTAAAGGAATGGGAAAAGCTACTATATTTGCCCTATCTATAAAAGGAGTAAGGATAACCCAGTGAATTACAGACCACTCAGGTTAAATTTCAGTACCCAGAAAGATAATGATAACAGTTTGTAAGCATGTATAAGATAAGGTGATAAGGAACAGTCAACATGGATTTGTCAAGAATAAATCATTGTCAAATCAGCCTACTTCTTGTTGAGATAGTAGCAAGCCTTGTGGATAGGGGGAATGCAGTAGATGTGATCTCACCTTCAGCAAGGCTTTTGATACTGTCTCACATGACTTGCTCATAAGCAAAACAAGGAAATAGAGCCTAGACAAGTCTACCATAGGATAGTTTCACAACTGGCTGTAAAAGCATACTCAGTAGTTACCAATGATTCACAGTCGAGATGGAAGGGTATATCAAGTGTGGCACTGAAGATATCTGTACTGGGTCCATTCCTATTCAATATCTCCATAAAATTATTAGAATAATGGCAGAGTACAATTAGACAGTTTGCAGCATATACCAAGCTGGAGGTGTTGTAACCATTTTGAAGGACAGAATTAGAATTCAAATGGTCTTGGCAAACTGGGAAAATAGTCTGAAATAAATAGGTTTAAATTCATTAAAGGACAAATGCAAAGCATTATGCATGAAGGAATAATCAACTGCACAAATACAAAATGGGAAATGACCCCTTAGGAAGGAATACTGCAGAAGAGGATCTGGGGGTTTTAGTGAAATGCAAACTCAGTGAGTTACCAAGGTAGCACTGTTGCAAAAAAAGCAAACATCATTCTGGGATGATATTAGCAGGAGTGTTCATCAGCAAGACATCAGAGGAGAAGAAAAATTGCTACTCAGCACTAATAAGGCCTCAGCTGGGGTACAGTGTCCAATTCTGGGCACCACACTTCAGGAAAGATGTGGACAAACTGGACAAAGTCCAGAGGATAAGAAAAAAATGATTCAGGTCTAGAAAACATGATCTATAAGGAACGATGGAACAAATGGGTTTGTTTAGTCTGGAGAAAAGACTGAAGGGGAAACATAATTCTTCAAACTACGTAAAAGGTTGTTATAAAGATGATGATAAATGGTTCACTTTATCTACTGAGGACAGGACAAGTAGTAATGGCTTAAATTGCAGCAAGAGACACTTAGGAAGTTTTTCCGAATGTTTAACCTAATTGTAAGTGTAGTTAGTCACAAACAAGTTACTTAGGAAAGTTGTGGAATCTCCATCACTGGAGGTTTTAAGAACAATTTAGTCAAACACCTGTCAGAGAAGGTCTAGATAATATTTAGTCTTGTCTTCGTGCAGGGGACACAACTAGAAAACTTACTGATGTCTCTTCCTGTAACTACATTTGTATGAAATCCTATTAAGTACTTTTGAAAATTGTATGCAGAATTTTTATCCCAAACAATCTTGTGGTTATGGAATTTATTACCAGGCAGCATGATCTTTGTGTCCTGTACAGGTTCCTATGGCCAAAGCCTACTGTAAGGTCTTCTAATGAAACTAGAACTTTAGTACTTTATCTCTGTTTAAACGGTGTGATCTTGATTTTAAAATGGTTCACTGGCAAGGACATTCACACAGGCTGAAAGTCATTGAGCAGTAGGCCAGTTAAAGGCCTATGCACCTTACACCCTCAAGATAGGCAGACATTCTGCACAGGGTTATACATTTCACCCAGAAATCATTAAAAGTGACTAAGTTTGGATTTAGAGAAATAGTGAGGTAAGTGTAGAAAAAAGGCCCCCAGCTAGGCAGCAGTTCTGCAGAAAAGGACCTTGGGGTTACAGTGGATGAGAAGCTGGACATGAGTCAACAGTGTGCCCTTGTTGCCAGGAAGGCTAGCAGCATTTTAGGTTGTATAAGTAGGGCAGGGGTGGGCAAACTACGGCCCGTGGGCCACATGTGGCCTGCCAGCCATTTTTATCTGGCTCACGAGCTTGGTCTGGGGGCGCGGTGCCCGTGGTCCCACACCCCCGGCCTGGGGGGCCGGTCTGAGCGCAGTGAGCCGCGCTTGGCCCCGCACTCCCGGCCGGGCGCAGCAAGCGCTCCGGGGGCAGGAGCTCCATGCTCCCTCCTCCCCCGGATCCACGCAGACAGCGCTTCGGGAGGAGGGGCGGCACGCCCCTGCCCACTCCCAGAGCCACACTGCATAGACAGCACTCCAGGGCCAGGGCTGCATGCTTCTGCCCTCCCCTGGAGCCGCGCCGAGCAGGCTGCGCTCTGGGGGCTGGGCTCCATGTCCCGTCCTCCCCCGGATCCACACAGACAGTGCTTCAGGGGCCGGGGCTGCAGCCCCCCCCCCACCCGCAGCTGCACCATGTGGACAATGCTCCGGGGGGGCGGGGCTGCACGCCCCACCTTCCCCAGAGCCACACCACACAGACAGCACTCCGGGGCCAGGGCCGCACGCTACTCCCCTCCCCCAGAGCTGTGCCAAGCAGCTATGGTAAGGAGGGGATAGGGAGTGCAGTTCCGGGATGGTGGTTGGGGTGGGCTCTGGAGAGGGCAGTCAGGGAGTAGAGTGGGTTGGATAGGGGTGGGGTTCTGGGGTGGTGGTTACCGCGGTGGGGAGGGGAGGGTGGATAGGGGTCAGGGCAGTCAGAGGACAGGGAGCAGGGGAATTGGGTAGGGTGTGGGGTCCTAGGGGGTGGTTAGGGGTCTCTGGAAGGGGCAGTCAGGGGACAAAGTCTGGGGGGGGTTGGATGGGTCTGGGATTCTGAGGGGGCAGTCAGGGGGCGGGAAGTGGGAGGGGACTGGATTGGGGGTGGGGCCTTCCCTACCTGGCCCTCCATATAATTTTGCAAACCTGATGTGGCCCTAGGGCCAAAAAGTTTGCCCACCCCTGAAGTAGGGCCATTGCTAGCAGATCAAGGGACGTGATCGTTCCCCTCTATCTGACATTGGTGAGACCTCATCTGGAGTACTGTGTCCAGTTTTGGGGCCCACACTACAAGAAAGATGTGGAAAAATTGGAAAGTGTCCAGAGGAAGGCAACAAAAATTATTAGGGGGCTGGAGCACATGACTTATGAGGAGAGGCTGAGGGAACTGGGATTGTTTAGTATACAGAAGAGAAGAATGAGGGAGGATTTGATAGCTGCTTTTGACTACCTGAAAGGGGGTTCCAAAGAGGATGGATCTAGACTGTTCAGTGGTACCAGATGACAGAACAAGGAGTAATGGTCTCAAGTTGCAGTGGGGGAGGTTTAAGTTGGATATTAGGAAAAACTTTTTCACTAGCAGGGTGGTGAAGAACTGGAAGGGGTTACCTAGGGAAGTGGTGGAATGTCCTTCCTTAGAGGTTTTTAAGGTCAGGCTTGACAAAGCCCTGAGTGGGATGATTTAGTTGTGGTTGGTCCTGCTTTGGGCAGGGGGTTGGACTAGATGACCTCCTGAGGTCCCTTCCAACCCTGATATTCTAAGTAAAAGGAGTGTTTGTCATGCTCAGATGTCAGTCTGGACTTAAACAAAAAAGTAACTTCAGCATTACAATATTCAGGGAGGACTTTTTTAAAAAAAATATCCATGCATCTCTGATTCTTAGACTCGGATTTTGTCAGACTAACAGCCTGTGTATATTAAGTAACTTCTTACCTGTCAAGATAATGCTGACACTGATACATGCAGCATAATGCTGCATCTTTTCTGTTCACTTTTTTGCTGACTGGTTCCACAGTAACTTCTGTGAGCACATCTGCTCAGTCACAGAATCACTCACAAAACAGAAAATTGTATTTGACAATGGAAAAAATGGATGTTTCAGATGGGCACTCATATAGTAAATAGCACTATCAACTTCTCCCACTACCCATTTTGTGCTTGTGGATTGGTTCTATCCATACTTTAATTTCTCACAAAAGAAAATGCCTGCCAAAATCTGGGATTCTTCACAGAAGAAAGTTATAAGAGGTCAATCAATGATTCCCATTTCTGAAATATACTCCATACACATGCCCCAAGATGTTAGGAGAGCTAGATGCTAGAACAGTGTGGAAAATGGAAATTCTGTTCCACCAAAAGACAGATTTTGAAGCTTGACTTTGCTCTAAATTTGACAAAAATCCCAACATTTCTTAATTTTCCAAAAGGAAATTTCAGAAGTTTCTGTTTGTTCAAAGCACTTCATTTGGACAAAACAATAAGCCTTCTTTTTTTTTGAAATTTTATTTAATATTTTATGATATAAAATAATGTTTCAAAAAAGTTTATTCCATAAGGATGTTGGAACTGAACGTAGCTTGTTTTCTTCAAAAATTAAATTCTAGCAAAAATGATCCAGTTTTTGTGAAACTATTCTATTTCGATGGGTCTGCCTGTTCAGATGGGTTGACTCTCCATCAAGTTTTTTCTGACTAGTTCTACATTAATGTACATCACTAAAAGAGAAACCTTTTTCTTAATTAAGTTTTACTACTTAATTTTCCAATATGGAAAAAAAGCTATAGTTAAAAAAAATTCCCTCATTGGAACAAAACACCATTCATCTCAGACTAGCCACAACTTACTTAATATAGAGTTTAAACAACTTATACAGCTGTATCAGTGTATCCTACTTGTCAGCATTACTCATGGCAGCACTATACCGCTTTTATGGTGTTACTAGACTTCCACAAGTGACATCACTGTAAATGATGATTTGCTGCTGTTTGCAAGGACAGGCATTCAGAACATCTACTTTACAGGTATTCATGTTCAGACACAAGTAATTTCATAACAACTCCTGCTTCCTAAAAACAGGACAACTAACACCTCTCTGTAGAATTCAGATACATAAAGTATTGCTATTAAAAAACTTCCAAACAACAGACCTAACTATAACTTCCTTAATTTACAGTTGTTCCTGAAAGTAGCCTCAGAACTAGAGCTGGTGAAAGTTGTCAGTTTCAGGGTTAATTGGACCTCTGCTCCCTTCATGGTTGCCTTGAGGGCACCCCCCTCAGTCCCCTAGCCGAGGGGTCTCCAAACTTTTTTGACCACACACCCCCTAGAAATTTTTTTTTGAGCAGGCACCCCCGTGGGGGAAACCCTGCCTGAGCCCCACCCCCATCCATCCACTCCCTCCCACTTCCCCCCTCTAAATCTCCCCTCCTTGTCCTCTAACTGCCCCCCTGGGGCCGGTTCCCGTTGCGGCACCCAGCTCCTAAAGCCCATCTCTGCCACGGCACTTGGCTCCTGGGGCTGGGCCTCAGCCACGGGGCCCGGCTCCTGGGACAGGTGTCAGCCGCGGCGCATGGGGCTTGGCCCCCGGGGCGGGTGTCAGCTGCGGTGCACGAGGCCCAGCTCCTGGGGCCCGTTCTCAGCTGTGGTGCCTGGCTCCCGGGCCCAGTCTCAGCCGCGGCGCCTGGCTCCCGGGCCCGGTCTCAGTCGCGGCGCCCGGCTCCCGGGGCCCGGTCTCAGCTGCAGCCATGGCATGTGGCTCCCGGCTCCCGTGGCTGCAGCCATGGCGCGCGGCTCCCGCGGCCGGGGCTGCAGTCGCGGCGCATGGTGCCCGGCTCCTGGGGCCGGGTCTCAGCTGCGGTGCACAGCTTCTGATGTGCGGCTGCGGTGCGTGGTGCCCGGCTCTCAGGGCCGGGGCTGCAGCCGTGGTGCGCAGCTCTTGCAGAGGAGCTGCCAGGGCAGCCCCACTCCTCCTGCCTTATGGGAAACCTCCCGGGTTCCAATAAGCAGGAGGAGCCGGACTGCCCCGGCAGCTCCTCTGTAAGCGCTGCAGCGACCCCCGGCGGCAGGAGGAGCTGACTTGCTCCTCCTGCTGTCGGGGCTGCCGCGGTGCTTGCGGAGAAGCCGCCTGGCTCCTCCAGCTGCCGGGGCCACGCACCCCCAGAAGTGGTCTCGCGCACCCCAGTTTGAAGACCACTGCTCTAGCCATCACCTCTCCAAGGTCCAGAACCCAAATTCTCACCCTCCAGAACAGAACTTCAAGATTACAGTCCCCTTGCAATTCCCTGTACTTTTCCAAGCAGGTCTGATATAAGCCCTATGCCATTGCATCTTCCAGAGGCTATGACAGGGCTTACCGGTGACCAGCCAGCAAATTTACAAAGCACAATACATTTATCTAAGACAAAAGCATTATAGAGAAAACATAATAAAACAATCTATCTACATGAATGCTAAGCTTACCAGGTGTCCCTCCTCTTTCACCTAGAGGTTTCAAACTCCTTCAAACCATTCTACAGGTCAAAACCCTTCTGGGTTAAGTTTCATGTCAGTTTGTAGACCAAGTGAGGGTCAGAGTCAGTTCCAGTTGATGCCTCAGAGTTTGGAGTCTTTTTCATCTGTTTCAGGAGGTCTGGGGAACATTCAGTCACTGCCCCTTTCCCCAGAGGGAGGAGAAACTTCTAAAGCTGGATATTGGCATAACTGGCTTAGTATTTCTACACTATTCATTGCCCACTTATTCCAAATTCCTCAGGAAACCCACCCAGGAAGGCAGAAGCTAAGTTGCATATTGCACTTTTGGTTAAGTCTGAGTATTCCAGGTGCTAACAGCATCTGGCACGTCTCAGCATAATAGTCTGAAGTTTTCCATACTTCCAAGGTACCACATCTGTCACATTTCCCCCATCAGAAGAGAGGTTAAACCTTTCACCTCAGGAGGTAATAGAAGTGTCATGGTGAAATTCATCTTTTCAAATATTTTATTCCACTTGAAGTAAGCTTAACTCAAATTTGTGAGAAACTAGCACAATGGCATTTCATTCCAGCTTTGTGTCCCCATATGGGAAAGTTGCTGCCCTAATACACTCCCTTCTGGCTGGAGCAGAGCCAAACTTTTCCCTGAGTTTCCTCTTCTTGTCCTTTAGCCTATTCCAGCTATAAGAGTGTCTTGTCCTTCCAGCTAGACCACTTTGCAGAGTACCATCTCTTTGAGGCCAGAGAGCCCTTTACCAAAGTCCAAAAGAAATGTGAACTAAACCAAACCTTTGACCTAGCTGAATTCAGCTGGCTGCTTCTTCCTCACAAGTGCATCTTATCCACTATAGTTTGTCTCAGGCTGTTGGGCCTTCACCAAACCCACCACCCAGGGACTGGCACTCTCCTTCCCTTAAGCAGTGGTTCACATAGGGCCCCATCTCCAGTCAGGCTTCCAGCTCACCTGAGAATGGCCTATCTGCTTTGCTGTCCTTCTCAACCTTCATTCAGGTTACTTCCTAGAAAGAGAACACTTTATCTATCACCTCACCTAGTTCTTTATGGAAATCAGTTCTACTCTCCCTCAGCTGGGCTTGATCTCTCATTAGGCCTGACTCACTGTCCAGGTGCAAACAGGCAGATTAATTGGCCTCTTGGCCTTATAAAACCCATTTCAGGGGAGGGAAGTGAACACTCCCATCAGACTCTGTAGTTTAAAATTCTATTTGTTCTGCATGCTGAATTCCACACAGAGTTCTTGGTTTTGTTTTTAAAATAGAGTCTCAAGCCTTCAAAACAGTAGGATTTGTGTATATTAGCTGAAAATGAAGACATGATGACTGATGTACCATCAGTACTAAGATCAGTAAATGAGACCACTGGTCCAGGAAATAACCCACTTCCTCCCCTGACAAACCAAGGGACTCACCCCACCCATGTACCTTCACCTCCACAATATGGACTTTCACCCCAAAACTAACATTCCCTGAGATCCAGGGTTGTCAATAGTCAGTGCTGACAGTATAGTTATGAAGACTTTTTCAGAATGAATTTAGAAAAACCAAAATATTTACTTCATCCACCATTGAAAGGCATTCAAGATTGGAGTGTAGTAACTCTTTAACAAAACATAGCAACATGAAGTAATTATTGCTATCATTTCAACAAAGGAAGCGGTAATTCTGCCAACTTCCTATTACTGAGTGTTGAGATTCTTGGTATTCATTTTCTCTAACCATAAGTCAGTTAATGGAAAAAATGTTTTGATGTCTCAGACAGTAAGGCAACCAAATCTAGGACAAAGAAACTTGTTTCTTAATTAACTTCCTTATTGTAGAAGGTATTACCTGAAACAGATAACCTCTCTAACCACTAAACTTAATTGGAACTTACCCTAATACTAGATACAGTAGTCCACTAAGCCACACCCAGTAGAGGCCTTTATTATGAAAGTTAATTTAAAACAAATGATCTTTAAGGTTATTTTTTAAAGAGAGTCTTCCAGTTTACCATTTAAGATAGAAAACTGGTATCAAAGTGCTTTCAATATTCTGACACAACCTGCCCCATTAAGTATCCTATTTCTCTGCTTTCCTGAGACCTACCTGCTATTGCCTCTTATTCTTAAACTTTCTCTACAGGGGCAGTAACCAGATTACAATGCATAGGATCATAGAAGTGTAGGACTGGAAGGGATCTCAATAGGTAAGCTAGTTCACTCAAGGCTGGACTACGTAATAAATCAAGATATGATCTCTGCACTGGTACAGGAACCAGATATGGAGATTGGCTTGCAGTTGTAGAGTGCGGGGAGACCTAAAGTGTAGGTTGGTGAGCTGAACAAGACACCAGTCAAGGCACAAGGAGCTGGGGGTATGAGTTGGTGCAGCCAACTACAAATTCCACCCTTTTCTGGCACACATGAGTGCCCATGTGAATATTGTTGGTGCCTGAAAGAAGGAGCTGGGTCATCTGAAGAGCATGGTCACAAAATCAGTCACCAGAAATAATCACTGTTCAAAATAATCTTCAATTAATTTTGTATCACTGACTATTCCCAGCTGTTCAACACAGCTGTGCCTATGTGTGTTTGAGCAGGATAGGAATGAATAGTATTCCTTGGCAATAAAATAAATGAACATTGCCCTGGAATTTGGTCCCATTGTGCAATAGAGTATAAAGGGCATGGAATATGCCACCCACAGGATATCCCTAGACAGTAGTAGACTAGTTTTTCCTATTGATTCTTATGTCAAGCCACTTCTCCATGTGTTCCTTTTGCCTCCTACATTCCTCAGGCATGTGATATATACCTGGTGCAATCTTACTGGTTGACTGAAAAGGACTTGAATGAAATGTTCCCTGAGGGACATCAATGAAGACATTTCAAATTGTGATGCTGTATAATGAGCAGTGACTTTCATGTCTGCATCCAGTTTGTCTCTTTAATTTATCTAGTCATTGGGCTGGAAATTATTTTAGTACATTCTTAACAAAGCCAAAAATATTTGGTAAATGCAGAGGCTTGTTTTCACTATTTAATGTAACTAAGTGAAAATTGCCTCCACACAAATGAACAGAGGAGGAAGTTCCGGGACTTTGAATGATGAAGTCTGGAAAGCTTAATAATGCAGGTAACAGGCAACTGAGAATGTTGTCCTTTTGTCAGGATTTAGGTAGAGTTATTATTTCTTTGGCCCAAATTGTATAGAGTTAATTTCTTAATCTATACCAAAACAATAGGGTTGAAAATATTATTGAAAGGCAAAATATTACTTTTATCAATAATTTTTTCTCCTTTTGAGAAAGTAATCCTTGTTAAGAATGAAACTCACAAGTGGAAAATAAATCCTTCAAAATAATGCTCATAGCTACTCTCACTAGCTGTGAAAGTTTAGCTATACCTGAGGCTAAATACTTCATTATGTTAATATAAATTAGTGTTTTTATTATACAATGGATGCTCTTAAATAAAAGCAACCTTAAATAAATGCAAGGGACAGCATGATGCATACATAAAACAAAACACAAATGTCAGATATCACTGGACTCAGCATGGGATGTATTTTCTGTATATAGATAGGTGCTCTGTGTGTGTGTAAGATTATTACCTGTAATTTTCAATAATACAGTTCTTGAATTCCTGCTGTAGCAGTGATGTGTGTTTGCAGGTCTGTTTTATCATTTATTTTGCCTAGAAATATGTTAAGTTCTCTGTAAACATAGAGCTAGATAGTCCCTTCATTGAAAGATTAGATGAGAATAAGTATTGCATCTTACAATGCATGCTTAATTCCATCCACTGCAAAACAAAAAATAAAAAAACACCCTTTAAATAGGGATATTTGTCCCAAGAACTTTTGCTTTCTCCTATGATGGACTAGTCCCTAGAAGTGACAGCATAGCCTTCTCTAGTGTCTTTAAAATCCTCTCTTTTTTCACACGTTGTTCATGTTGTTTTTACTGTCCTGTGGATATAACTAGTTTAAAAGTCACTACTCTACTGTATTGAGTCTTTCTAGTACAACATCCCACCCCAATCATTTTCTTTCTCCTTTCACCATTCCGCTATATGCTTTCATTGCTGATCTTCCAAATACCAACACTCAACCAAACTACTGTCCCACTCCCATGCTAAGAATCCAATATCTTTTTGTCATCTGAATCAGTACTATGCTCACCATACCACTATAATTATGATTAGATTCCAACATTACTCATAAACGGCTGGAGTAAGTTCAGCTATAGATTTCATATAATTCAAATATTTTTTAAAAAATATTTACACAACACAGGATCTCTAATGGAAAGAGTGGGTTTGAAATGGAGTCAAAATATTTTTTCCAGTCTCCTACTTCATAATCATATGGTGATGGACTATAATGTGATATTTTTTCATTTACATGGGAAAACCAGCTCAAAGGTCTTTAGAGGACAGATGTAAACTATTAGTTTTACTCATCTCAATTGAATTCCATCATTAAAAGGTTATTAAGCTTTTAAACTGTCCTTTCTGTATGAAAATGTAGTGATACTCTTGAAAGTTATTCAAGAGCAATGGCTGGTAAGGGCCTTGAGGTTCACCAAATTTAGATATTTTCTATCACAGGGATAGTCAGTTGGGAACCCTGAAAGACAATGGTTCCAGAAACATCTTCTGCCTGCTAATTGTAGCAGAAAAGCCAATACTTGACAAATTGCCATGACACTAAAATTGATAGCTCCAGGCACCTGTAGAAGAAGTTTCATGGAATAGCTCTATGTAGATTTTAAATGTTTTAAAGTACTATGGAAAAAAAATCTAGTGACAGTCAAGAGAAGCCACAAGATGTTTGTCAAAGTAGTCTAACAAAAATAATTTGTATACAAGGCATACACAGTATAATTTCTATGAGTTCTTTAAGAAACCAGAGAACACTTTTCTTCAAGAATTTAAAATGCAATTTAAAATGTTAGAAGGTGTCAAATCTTTAGTTATTAAAACCAAACCAGCTAGAGCTCAGGGACCTGATTCACAAGGGACCTTATGTTGACTGACTAAAAATTTTAAAATCTGAAAGTTAATATTGAGTTCCATTTTCAAAAGTGATCTTAGGACCAGATTTTCAAAGGTATTTAGGCAATGAAATATTCAGACAGCTGCTTAGTAGGATTTTCAAAAGTCCCTGGGCAGCTTAGGTTCCTAACTCCTATAGGTGTCCCATGGAAAATTAAACTGTATCAGCACTTAAAAATTAGAAAATTACAGAATTGTGGTTGCCTGCTTAACCTTATTTTGGCCTCCTTGTCTGTATGTATTATGAGTCAATCATATACATTTTTTTCCTACAGAATACCACTTCGTTCAGTGCACAGAATGTACGGTGCTCATAAAATGATTCAAGGTTGCGTAGTTAATAAGGCTGTAATGTAATTACATGCACAGATGGTGTTTATATGTAAATGGTCAGTTATGCATTTAAGTGACTACTTGTATGTGCTATTATCTGATGGACATGTGCAATCACTGTAATTACACATAGATTTAAAATTTAAGCCAATAATGTTTGCTACCGAGAAAACATGGCTGATTAATAAAGAGGACTAATACAGTAAGTTGATCATTTATTTACAAGAGTATATATATTAATCAGTTGCTCTTTGCATAATTGATATTTGCCTCCATTTCTAGAAGCTACATGCTGCAATTTTTACCTAATTATTGTATGTGTCATCTGGAAGCCGTAAACTACAGCCATCTCTGCCAACTAGTAAAGTTCCCATTTTAAGGCTTCACTCTAGGTCTAAACTCTGTTCTCTGTTACACCTATAGAAATCCAGAGGCATGCAGATTTGTGGATCATAAGACACTAGTTAATGTAACATTTTACAAATAAAATAGAGTTCTTCTATTGCTTCTACATACATTAATATAATTTATTGAAGCCAACATATTTATTTTGTAATTACCTTCCTGTAATGTGAAGAATTTGTCCTCCTCCATAGCACCTGGACATTAAAAACCAGGGTTCAAGCCAGGAGTTGTCACCTGAATCTCCCTTTGCATTTTTTTACCCATTCCTATACTATACATCATCCCTCAATACACTTTTTCATATTTTTCAAAGTTACATCTAACGTAAGTCAGAGGAGTAGATGATCTCCAAATAGTGTCTTCTGATCCATAAGTCTGTGTGCACTAGCATTTTATGCACCATTAGTTTGTATGAGTTTTAGATGATGATGAATTTCAATATATTTGTGAAACACACCCATGCACATGGGTTTCATTAAGTTTGCTGAAGCAAATAAAATCTGTTGTTATGAAGGAATCTTTGACAGTACATAATTACATGAAAATGCATCAGCCAAACACTGAAATGAAATTAAGATGTCAGTACTCATGCATATCACAACATTTTTGAAAAGGCATTTAAGATGCTACAAACTTCTTGTGGTTTACAGAGTTATTGAATTAAACTGATAACCCCTGGTTTTTGCTGTATTTCAAGAAAGCTACTAATTCTCAAAATATCATGACACTTTGTTTAAAAGACTATCCCAAAGGCAAGTTTAATCAAAGTACTTTTTTATGAAAGTTAAGTAAGGAGAACAATAGGATTCAAATTACAGTAAAACCTCAGAGTAACGAACACTTCAGGAATGGAAGTTGTCTATAACTCTGAAACGTTCATAAATCTGAACAAAATGTTATGGTTGTCCTTTCAAAAGTTTACAACTGAACATTGACTTAATACAACTTTGAAACTTTACTATGCAGAAAAAAATTGCTGCTTTCCCTTTTTTTTAGTAGTTTTATGTTTAACACAATATTGTCCTGTATTTGCTTTTTTGAGTACGTGTGTCTGCTACTGCCTAATTATGTACTTCCAGTTCCAAATGAGATATGTGGTTTTGTCTGGTCAAGTTGTACTTCTGGTGTTCGTAACTTTGAGGTTCTACTGTATTCAAAGTGGGGAACAAATTTACAAAATAGGGGATTGATTAGGGATTGATAGTGGATTGATAAGGGGATTGATAAGGGAGGACTTCACATTGATAAGGGGAATAGGGGATTGATAAGGGAGGACTTCACAGTGATTTAGCCTTGCTTTCAGCATGTTGAACCCAAATGGTGACTGAAGCATCAGTGCATGATTGGGAGCACTTTTGCATGTGAGCACAGATGAGTTGTGTTATATGCATATTATGGGACCACATGCTAATATGATCAAAAACATATGGTTTACAAATATAGCGTAAGCAAGGATTTGATGGATTTCCCTTCCTCTCCCTTTTTCCCCCCTTTTCCCTATAAGGAAGAAGTAGAGGCTCAGAGGCCTTTGTTGATGGAATGCTGGAAGTTAATGAAATAATTATGATGCTGTAGTGAGCTTCACTTGGGGCTAGCAGGCCTAGAGGTCAAGCCCTGGCCAAAGTGTGTCTGAGTTTTGGGATGGCCCTTTCAGGAAGCCCAAGGAGGTCCAGCAGCCAAGTCACAGATTGTCACCCACACACCAAGTCCTCCGGAGTGTCTCAGGCAGCTGAGGGAGGGGGGAAGGATAGGGGTACCCAGGACCTCCCTCTCCACCAATTCCAAGGCCAGGGCCAAAAGGAAGAGAGGTGAGCGATGGCTCAATCCCTTCCGGCAGTTTCTCCAGACCAGTCTCCCATCAGCTGTTTCCTACCTTCCCTGTTCTCCCTTCTGTTTGGGGCATAGCCCCAGCCCTCTGCTTATCCAGTGTCAGCAAGTCAAATCCTCAGCTGAGGGGTGGTGGTTCTCATCTCACTCTGAGCTGAGAGCAGAAAGGAAGAGTGGGGGATGGAAAGGCCCTTGGCATCCCCTCCCAGCTAAGTCTTATTCACAGTCCTGGTCCTTCCCCTCTAGATCACTCTGTGTACAATATATCTGTGTCTTGCCACCAGTCTTTTCTTCACTGCCCCACACATTTGACTGACAGAGTTCCTTTGAAGCAGGTCCTTCATAGGGAGCATGCCCCGCAGCTATGGAGGGATAGGGCTTTCTTGGCTCAATGTGGCTCCACCACTTCTCTAACCTTAGTGTGGGTCTTGTAAACCCCATCACACACTTTCCCCCTCAGTCTGGGTGCCAAGGGGTCAGTCTGCATGGATGGGTGTCCTTCATTTTGCAAAAAGAAATCTGAGTTCTTGTAGTCACGTATTGCTTGATATGCTACCTCAAACTTGTACAGCTATAGTGAAAGATACCAGCACATAATATGCAAATTCATCCCATTCAGCCACTCAGGGGGTGCATTATCTGTCATGAGATGGAACAGCTTTCCCCATAAGTAACAACGGAGTGCTTCAATGTCCCATTTTACTACAGAGGCCATATTCCACTGAGTATGCTCCTTCACAGGAGAACAATTTCCAGCTGATCTGAAGGACTGGATGTTCTTCTCTATCCCAGGCTAACTTTGGAAGCATCCATCTGCAAGACGAAAGGTTTTGAAAAATCAGAGTGGAACAAGACATGCTCCCAAGTCAGTTGATCTTTCTACTTCTTGAAGGCCATGGTGGAGTCCCAAGACCACTATACTTTCCTGAGGGCTATGTCTTTCACTAGGTCCTTCATCGGGGCCACACCTGTGCCAAAATCCAGATTAAACCACTTATAATAGTCCAACAATTCTGGGAAGCATGTATCTGCCTCTTTGTGGTGGACCTAGCCCACCAATGAGCATAGGCATTCCATCCCCACTATATACCCATGGTATGTCACCCCTTGATTAGTTAGGTGGCACTTGGCAGGATTATCTGTAAGTCCTGCATTTCTGATAGCCCAAAAGACCACTGCAACATGTTATAAGTGCTCATTCCAGGACTTGTCATAGATGATGATGTAATCAATGTACATGGCTGCATACTGGTTGTGAGGCTGAAGCACTTTGTCCATCAGACTTTTGAAGGTGGCTGCCAAGCCATGGAGTCTAAACAGCATGGTCTTAAATTAATACAAGCCAACTGGCATGCAGAAGTCAGACTTTTCTTGGGACTCTCGGGTCAAGGGGTTCTGCCAGTAACTCAGTAAAATACTTAGACATGTTTAAGTGTCTTCTGGAACTAGGGACTAAACTCACTGATACTTAAATTCTTTTCTTGAACATTTTTGAATAAGTGCCTTATTGGGATCCATCCATCCATGAAAGGGCAGTTTCTTTAAGTCATACATAACAGATTCCCATTTATAAAAATATAGATTTGGTCAGTTTAAATAGTTACTTCATGAAGAGGTATCCCAAGATACATAGCTAAGAGACTGTAAGGATGTGTATGTATCTTTTCTTCATATCCAGTGTAGGAAGTCAGACAAGACAGGCTGGAGAAAGATTCGAGAAGCTCTGCTGAGAAACAAAGCAAAAAATAGCATACTTAGGGATACTTCTTTATTTATTCTATTAAAGTTCCTTATTCACCATTAGAAAATTATTATTCTTTACCATTGTCATCAACATGGTGTGAGTACTTCTTGAAATGTCCATAAAGAATTTTTAAATAAACATAAGGAATCTCGAATAGGACTAGAGAGGTTATTTTATATCTGTATTTGGCCTGGGTATGACTGCTGCTGGAATACTGCCTCCAGCTCTGATGCCTTTAATGCAAGAAGGATGTTGATAAAGTGGAATGGCTTCAGAGAAGAGCCGTGAGAATTCTAAAAGAATTAGAAAACATGCCTTATGCTGATAGACTCAAAGAGCTCGGTCTATTTAGCTTAACAAAGAGGAGGTTAAGGGGTGACTTGATTAGTCTATAAATTTCTGCATGGGGAACAAATATTTTAAAATGAACTGTTTAGTCTAGCCGAGAAAGCCGTAACATGATACAATGGTTGGAAGCTGAAGCTAGACAAATTCAGACTGGAAATAAGGTGTACGTTTTAGATCGTTTGGGTAATTAACCATTGGAACCATTTACTAAGAGTCATGGTGCATTCTCCATGCCTGACTATTTGAAAATTGAGATTGGATAAATTTTTAAAAGATCAATTCTAGGAATTATTCTGGGAAAGTTTTATGGCCTGTTTTATACAAGAGGTCAGATAGGTGATCACAATGGCCATTCTGGCCTTGGAATCTATGATTTAACATTCGGTCCCATCCAGAACATACACATAAAGGCACATGAAAAAATAAAAATGATGGTGGGAAATGATATCTTAACTTTTTTAAACCTCAGAAATGGTTTGCTTCAATTTTGGGGCAAAAACTAGATCACTTTTTATTAATGTCACCAATTTTCATTGTATTGAATAAAGACAAAATTATAAGTTGAATACGCAGTCAAAAATTGCAATCTATATATTCTGCAAGATGGCTGCTCCTACTTTTGGAACTCTGCCAGTGGCTTACTGGGTCACAAAATACTGTACTAAAGCTTGTAATTTTGAGTTTGAACTCAAAATTCTCTCATTGCTGTCCCTTTCTCTATCTGTTTCATTTCAATCTGAGTCACAGAGGCAACACAATCATTATCTCAGTGATCAATTTATTTTACTTGCAATATAACGTTAGTCTTTGTATTGCTAAACTTAAACCAATTGAAATCTAAGAAAAGATTTATACAAACGAATGAAACAATATTAAATGTGCAGTAAAAATAAAAAAATAAAGTCAGAAGCTTGTAAGGTAATCATCAGGACTGACCTGTAAAGTAAAAACTTTATTTAGGTCCTAATGAAGGGCCTAAGGCAAAGCATATTGAAGTCAGACAGGCCTAAGGTATTTGCTGTTATCTACAAACTCACTCACAAATCCTGTTGATATAGATAAGCATCATAAATGCCTAGATAAATAGAGAGGAAGACAGATTAATTCATGATAGGCCATGTGTATGAAATACGTCTCCTCCTGCTGCGGATTAAAGGAAGGTAAGTGGAATTCCTCTACAGGCACACCACTGTAATAACTGCAGATGTTCTCACTGTCCTGCCACTGCAGCATCAGTTACATGGAGCTCAGTTATTTCACTGTGTTTCTAAGGTTTCCTTTAGAACTACAGGAAATAAAAACTTCTGTAGCCCGTTTAATGAAAGTTTAGATTCTGGAGAAGCTGACAGCACTGATTATACTCACCCGAGAAAATTAAATACTTTATCATCAACAAACAGCTCTCACAAAATTATTGATATATTGGGCCAGTAAAAAAATATTTCTAAATCCTTCTGATTACCTTTGGGAAAAAAAACACTTCTTTGTATGCTTTCCTCCTTCTGCCAAACCAGGCATTCTGGACAGCTTCTCTAACTCTTTTTGAAGGTTAAGTGATATATATCATCCCAGATCAGTGGTTTTTAAACTGTCGTGATCCAGTTCTGTGTCACAGAATGTAAGGCACTGGTTGCAGTGGCTCTGATCAGCACCACCGATTGGGCCATTAAAAGTGCCATCGGCAGTGCTGCCCAGCTAAGGCAGGCTAGTCCAGACCTGTTCCAACACCGTTCTGCGCCCTGGAAGGAGCCAGCAGCAGATCTGGCTCCTAGGTGGTGGTGGAGTCACGGATGTCTGTGCACTGCCCCTGCCTCAAGCACCAACTCTGCACTCTCATTGGCCAGTTCCCAGCCAACAGGAGCTGGGGTGGTGGTGTCTGTGGGCAAGAGCCGTGCACAGCTGCCTGCATGCCTCCGCCTAAAAGATGGTCCTGCTGCTGGCCACTTTTGGGGCGCAGTGCGGTCCACAGTGCTAGGACAGGTGGGAAACCTGCCTCTGCAATCTGGAGGTAAGCCCATGCCCCAATCCTCTGCCCCTGTCCTGAGCCCCCTCCCTTAAGTCCAGAACCCCTTCTAGCACCCCAAACTCGTCATCTACAGGCCCACCCTAAAGCCTGCACTCTCTCCTGCACCCCAACCCCCTGACCCAGCCCTAAGGCCCCACCAAACCTGGAGCCCCTCATCCCCAGCCCCACCCCAGAGACTTCACCCCCAGATCCATTGGGTTGCAGGAATTAACAATTTTCTTCAACTGGTTTGCCAGAAAAAAAGTTTGAAAACCACCAACAAAGAGCAAATAGGCAAATAGGTTTTGTCCTTACAATGGTCCAAGATCAGTTATTGTGGCATTTGATGTACAATACAAATTCTGTGGCAGTTTTTTTTCCTAACTTTAGGAAAATAATTCAAACAATTAATGCTGAAAGTACTTTATTGTATTAAACAAAATAACTGCACCCATGCCATGGGCATTTGTTGCAATCAAGAATCTGTACAAAACCAAATATACTAGCAAGTTATTTACTATTATGTTTCTAGTAGCTAGGGCAATATAAATATTAACTTTACACACCACATTATTTTAAAGACTATAACTATTTATAGTTACCATAGCAAAATATTAATTTAGTATTTTTCATTTTTATTTTGGTTTTCTTTTAAATAAAAGGATTTTTCTTAACATTTTTTACTTAGCAGTACAAGGAAACAAGGGTGAATGAAGGAGTGCCATTTACCTCATGGCATTATATCACTTTTCCTTTCCCTGCCCCTGAAACGTCAAGACACAAATGTCAAACCCTGAAAAATCTTTTCCCTCAATGGCATTTAAACCTAAAGATTCTTGTGGTATTATGCTTAGAACTTTGGAGTTACCTCCAGCTTTATCACATGAACGGACTACTAACTGTCCATGAATGATGTTTTGTCCCCCTGAGCATTATTTTTTTTAACAATGGAATAATTCATGAATATTTGTATATTTCTGATACTGTACTGACCAGTTTATGATAACATGGGTATTTCCTCATGTCAGTAAAAGTTTTACTTATAAATCTGCACAGTCATGTATGGCAGCTTTTTTCCCCTGTTGAAATGGAGGAATGCACCTTTGAGTTTTATCCACATGCAATCAAACTACAGGTAATCAACTAATAATCATTTTCCCTGTGAATCTATAAAGTGAATTCCTGCATGAATGAGTATGATATAATGTCATCCACTCTATGGGATGCAGATGAAGGTTGAGACAAGGGAGGAAAGTGAAGGTAATTCCCCAGAAAAGTATTTTCAACTTCGCAGAGAATGCTTTTAGAGTAAACCAACTGTGATAGACAAAACTTAGACAATTAAAATGCAAGAATTTTCACTGTTCCAGAAACAGCAGAACAAACATGAGAATTTTACTTGGAGATTTTAAGGTGTGTAATGTCAGCTAGCATTTTTATACTTGGGAGAAACAACAAAAGCTATTTGATGGATATGACAGCAAGTAAGATTTTTCTGACTTTTTGATTGGTAAACTGCAGCAAGTCTACGGGCCAGATCCTCATCTCTTGTAAATAGCACAGCTCCATAGATTGCAATGGAGCTATGCCAATTTACACAGTTGAGGATCTAGCCCTACAATTGTATATAGTATCTGCAGCTACTTACTGCATTTAACTTTCAAATACAGAAACACTAGGTGAACTGTGAAAAATTATCTATGAAGTTATTGTTTAATTACTTCTAAATTTTTACTAAGAAATTGTCATAGGCCAGAACTGAAATGTATTTGATTTCCTACATTATCTTATTATAGAACACCTTCTCATCAAATAATCACCCAGATATCATACTGCACACTGATTCTTTTAATTTACTTTTTTAAATAAGTTGTGATATGATCATACAATACTAGACTCTGAAGGCCTGGACTTATCCAAAGTGCAGATATGGTACATAACTGTCAAAAATCCCAAGAAATTGGGATTCTAGTGCCTTGGAGATATCTTATAAGATGTCAAAGAAGCGATGACTGCTAATCATGCAAGATGAACAATCATGACTAAAAAAAATAATATACCATTTACATCTGTTTCCCAAGAAAGCATATTTTCTGAACAGAAACATTTGGACTCCTAACTAAAATGTACAGACTTAAATTTTCATGGGACAGGAAGCAGTGAGGAGCTAAATAAATAGAGCTCTTTGCAATCTGTATATCATTGGCATTGCAGCATGTCTTTTGACCAGACTTCCTAACATCTGCATGTAAATGCTGAATAAAACTGGGAAACTGATCCTTGTGGGATTCCATAAGTGAACTTTCTGAAGGCACAGGTGCAGTTTTTCACTGCTATCCTTTGGATACCTCCTTCCAGGAACAATTCAAACCATTCCAGAGCGTCCTCATAGATTCCTGCCATCTCCCTAAGGCAAGATAGTAATTTTTCATTACTGAGTGGATCAAATCTGCAGAGAGGTCCAGTATCATGATACTGGATGTGTGCCTTTCATCCACTGACACACAAAGTTCAGTCCTCTGCACCACTAATACTGTTTCCATTTTATGGCTTGGCCTGAATCCTGATTGTGCAGGATGTAGGGGATATGAGCTTTGATTAGACAGGCCAGAAGATAGCTTTTGGCTAGCTCAGGGGTGGGCAAACTATGGTCCGCAGGACCGTCTGGACCCACAGCCATGGAGGCTGCCCCCAGACCCTTCCCCAGAGCCATGCCACACAGGCAGCGCCCTGGGGGCTGGAGCTGTGCACTCACCCCCTCCCCCGAAGCCACACTGCACGGGCACCACTGCAGGGCCAGGGTTGCATGCTCCCCCCTACCCTGGAGCTGTGCTGCGTGGACAATGCTGTGGGGGGGCCGGGGCTGCGTGCTCCCCACTCCTCCAGAGACGTGCTGAGCAGCTATGGTAAGGAAGGGGATATGGGGTGGGATTCCGGGGTGGTGGTTAGGGGACGGGAGGGTGGATAGGGTTTGGACAGACAGGGGGCAGGGGAATTGGGTAGGGGGTCGGGTCCTGGGGAGTGGTTACGGTTCTCTGGAAGGGGCAGTCAGGGGACAAAATCAGCGGTGGCTTGGATGGTTCGGGGATTCTGAGGGGGCAGTCAGGGGACAGGAAGTGGGAGGGGTTGGACTGGGGGCGGGGCCTTTCCTACCCGGCCCTCCATATAATTTTGCAGACCTGATGTGGCCCTCTGGCCAAAAAGTTTGCCCACCCCTGGGCTAGCTTCTCTTATCAATTTACTGAAGAATGAAAATGTTTATACAAAGCAGTAAATAGAGAGCCGTGATGCATCACGGAAGGCTTTCTTGAGTTTGTCATTGTATGTATTAAGGAATAATGGAATTTTCCTTCACCAAAAAAGGCACTGGCTATCTTTGTCATTAACCAGCCAGCAAAGAGAGTAGAGGTTACTTTGGGTGTACTAACCTAAAATAATGGACTGGTTTATGTAGGATAAGTATAAAATTAAAGAATTAAGTTAATTTATTTTTTAATGATGTATATGTGTGCTTTAAAGGGAGGCCGTGACTACCAAATAGAAGGAAGGCCTTGAAAATGCTAAATGGTAAGGCCAAAAGGAATGAAGTAGGGAGGATGTCTGGGTCAAAGAATAACTAATAAAATATAGGAAAGTTTCTAAAAAGAAGGCCTCTGACCGACAGGGGTGACTGCTGACATGGGTGGTGTATGAACTGCGGGCTTGAGGAGGCTAGCCCCTGGCCAGCCTGCCCCTTCTGCCCATGCGAATGCCTCTTCTCACTTTTAGATGACATTGTAAACAAGAAGTGGGCAGCATTATCTCCTGAAAATGAAATAAACTTGTTTGCCTAAGCAATTGGCTGAACAAGAAGTAGGTCTGATTGGACTTGTAGGCTCTAAAGTTATACAATGTTTTATTTTTGAATGCAGGTTTTTTTGGTACATAATTCTACATTTGTAAGTTCACCTTTCATGATAAAGAGATTGCACTACAGTACTTGCATTAGATGAACTGAAAAATACTATTTTGTTTTTTACAGTATAAATATTTGTAATAAAAATAAATATAAAGTGAGCACTGTACACTTTGTATTCTGTGTTGTAATTGAAATCAATATATTTGAAAATGTAGACAACATCAAAAATATTTCAATAAATTATATTCTATTATTAACAGCATGAATAATTGTGATTAATGTTTTAAATCATGCAATAAATCATGATTTGTTTAATCACGGACAGTCCTAATTTTTATGTATACAGTATTAATGCTGTTATGTATTGTCAAATATTTACTATGTATATTGCTTCAGTTATACTGAATTTTTTCCGTCATATTTTTGCATTTCATTTACTTTTTCCGTCAGTTTAACTGAAGTGTTTTAACCCTCAAAATTGCCACAAATCATGGCTTTACTTTACTGTCATGCAATTTTCTTGTTAATTCCTGACATTGCCTAGTGATTTATCATTTTACCACTGAAGCAATAATATACAATCTTTAGAAATGAATGAAGTTTGAAAGCAGTAAAAATTAACTGTAGAAAAAGCACAAATTGTGGTTGTTAATGCATGTAAATGTCATACATTTGTCACCTGACTTTTTTTAGGTGACAAATATGCTTTGTCACCTAAAAACAAGGCAGGTTTTTGACAAGTATTATCCATATGCTTCAGAAGCATATGGATAATACTTATTCTAATGTAGACTGACTCATATAAATATTAGAATCAGAAAACCATGTCGATTATTAAATAATCTTGGCTAAGAATATAGTGCACACTGAATGTCTCCTTGGGCATGCAGACAATGACAAATCAATTTCTAGTATGCTTCATGACAGCTGAACATAGCTGTGCAATACTTAAGCTGAAGAAGTTTAATTAAACCTTGACATTTTAACAGAATACAAGAAAATTAATGATCTTATTTTATTTCCTTGTAGTGTAAACAGAGCAGATGACAGGGCATCTGTGAGGTATACATTTAAGCCCACTATTGTAGAAAGACTTTCAGAGATAGATGAGGACGTCAGTTCATGTGTACAATAAATCTATCTGCCAAAGACACCCATTATGTACCCCTCGT
Source organism: Dermatemys mawii (assembly GCA_007922305.1). Classification (NCBI taxonomy): domain Eukaryota; kingdom Metazoa; phylum Chordata; order Testudines; family Dermatemydidae; genus Dermatemys; species Dermatemys mawii. The sequence goes on from ML677348.1 coordinate 7,033,075, forward strand.
GTTACCTAGTATGATTATTTTCTAATATGTATGCATCCTGAAGTTAAATTCAATCTGTGACACACTGGTAGGAAGGAAATTAGGAAGAAATGCATGTATTGTATTAGGCAGATAGATGAACTGACACCTACTAATATAAAACAAGAAAAAAAGCAGCACAACAAATTTCACATACTATAAAATCTAGGTGTTAGCCAGGATATATAATTTTTGTATGTTTTAATGCAATGCTGAAAGGAATATTTTATTTAATGATTTTAAATAGGCAGATAGCACAAGTGTCAGTAGAGGAAGGAATAAACCTGTCATCACTGCAAATAAAGTTGAATGTAATAAAAAAGTATGTCAATGAACTGCATTTTATATTTTAATTTATTTTAATAAAACAAATAATTTAGAATCAAGATACTATGCAGAGAACTTCACAGAAAAATCAGAATGGCAAAGAGACTTTTACATTTTATCCTGAGGTGAAAATAAACAAACGTTTTATGATTGACCTGGAAAGTGTTCAATCAGAGCAACCTGTTTGAATCTAACTGATATGCCCTGCCAGCAGTAAAAATATTTTCATCCTGAAAGGTGGGCCTTGACAAAATGTCTGTAGAGAAAGTTAACCAGTATTCAGATAGCAATGGAATATTTCATGATTAGTATGACATGTCAGCTGGAATTCTGTAAATAAGGAAAGAAAAATTAGCAAAAGTGAAAAAAGCCAAAAGGGGAATGAGTGGAGGAAATAGCTATTGATGTGATGAAGGACGAAGCAAACTAAGAACCATGTCATCTCTGTAGTGAAAAGAAGTACACAAAGGGACCAAAAAAATACTGCAGCATAGCAGTGTAAAAAGTATTCCAGCATCCTTTCAGTTCTAAATAGTTGTAATATGCATACTGGTCAATAGGTATTTCTCAAGATGCTTCTGTAAACAAGAATTTGAAATGTGAAAGATAGGCTATTGAATACCTACCTTTCAGAGCATAAGATACAGACTGTGCTTTAAGAAACTTAACTGTGACATTTTTATGTACCTATAGCTTTACTCTTATGACTTTCACTAAAAATCATGTCTATATCTAAAATAGATGTCTATTTTTTAAATTTAAACACCAAATTTAAAGGCATGGGTGGTAGGGTTCACTTAACTGATTAAAATAAGGTAACATGCTAACCTGGGTAAAAGTTATAGTTAGGTTAGGGTGAGCTAAAATATGTTAGCTAACCACCATCTAATCTCAACTTCTTTCTAGAAAAAGCCTTTGGAAACATTTGTATGGAGTGTTGTTGTAGCTATGTTGGTACCAGGATATTAGACAGACAAAGTGGGTGAGGTAATATCTGTTATTGGGCCAACTTCTGTTGATGGGAGAGACAACCTTTCAAGCTACTCGGAGCTCTTTGTCAGGTCTGGGAAAGGGACATTTGACAGGGTATTTGATACTTTTTGAGCTATCCAGATAATGGTAAGTAGGACTGCTGTTTCCACGGTGGAGCTCCAGAAAACCTTTGTCTCAGTACTTAATAAAAGTTGAGATCTGTTCAGAAAATTCAAGTGGGGTCTTTGGGATTCTTCAATACAGAACTATGCAGCAGTATTTTGTGTAAATTCGTGTATGCTCCCTTTTTATTAAGGATTTTCACATTCACCAGAAAGATGGTGAATAAAGGAAATTAAAACGAAATCAAGTAAAGGCTGTTTCCAAAAAGAAACTGCCTGGAGACTTAGAGTATCATGAAGACAACTTTTTTGCTGTGATTTGACAAAGTATTTTAATGTTAGTAACTGGTAAAAGTTCACTTCTCTTAAAGGTTTTATTTTAGCAAAGCATTTTAATCTGGTTATTGCTGGTTGATATTGTATCATTAGTTCAATTAGCTTTGGAGGTCTAAATCACTTGTCCACTAATTACATTAAATTTCTAATTAATATTTTAATGTTTAATGACTAAATAAAGATCCATCAAATGTGAATTTCTAGACACGGACTGTTGTCAAACATTTCTTAAAACTAAATAACTCCATTATAGTGCATCTTAGGCACATGAGGATTTATACACTTGTGCTAAAGCATAGCATGTAGCGATGTACTTAATTACTACCATGACATGAGCAAATCTGCGATAGCATTATGGGTAAAATTTTCAAATGACTCAAACTACTTAGGAACTAGACACCTACTGAATGGCTCCTAAGTCATTTAAGTGCTTTTGAAAATTTTACCCAGTAGCAATAATGTGACATCGTGTAATTATCATGATACTACTATTGTTGTTGAAATGTAATATTTGTTTATTTCATGGAAATATATAATAAACTCATAACTCCCAAACAGAAATATTCATCAGCTATCAAGTACAAAAATAATAAAATTCTCAAAAAATAGCTGCCCCTTTACACCATTCTGATTGATCTGCACCTTCTGGCTACTGAGCTCCAGCAACCTGGATTTGCCTGTTGTTGGTATTAGCAATTACAGAGATAACCCAGAGGCTGTTCCTGCAAGCCTCTGTGAAAATTTGATGGATCTGCAGGAAACAGTACTATGGAGAGCGGCTAGTCCCTTAAACTATTCATTCAGTGAGGTGCTGCAAAATAAATAAATACATACATACATACATAAATAAATAAAAACAAACCCCATACTTTTGTTAGTCTTTAAGTTGCCGCAGGACTCTTTTTCGTTTCTGCAGATCCAGACTAACATGGCTGCCTCTCTGATTCATAAGCAAACAGCCACCTCATAGTATATTGGGCAGTGTCCTTTGCCTTAGTTTCCTGCATTGTGCTTTTGAAAGTCTGATGAACAAATGTGTCATGCTAACATGCCACTTCCCTTTCTCTCTGTTGCACCTTAGTCACAGTCAGTTGTCCTTGGTCAGTGAAGACCCAGAGTTCAGAGACACATTCACATGGGTTCACCTCCCACACCGGAAGGAATAGGGCACATTAAGCAATGCTTCCACTGCCTCTGCTGCTGGCTCACCACTGCCCCTATCTCTGCCAGTACTTGCCCCTGCTGCTGCCACTGTTATCCCTGCCAATATTCAGCAACTACTGCTTGCCATTCACTACCACTTCTGCAATGCCACATTCTGAAGTTCCACCCTTAGCCCAGCTCTCAGTGATTTCAATGGGCAGCAGATAAGCTCTCTGCTGCTGCCTCCTCATTGTCTTTCATTACAGTACTGTTCCCACACTAGGCCTACCCCATAAATCTGCTTCACCATAATGTGAGCTCTAGTAATCACCAAACAGAAGCAAGTACTTTCACTTGAGTCCAATCAGCTGCAAGCTCTAGCCTAAAATGTTGGAGAGGGGTTACCTGGTGTCCAGGATTCTTTAGACAACAGGCACATCCTTATATAAAAACATCTATCTCCACTCTCTCTCATTTTTACTAGGCTTTTCACATCCCTATCCCTTGCTTAGCGAAGGAGGTTATTTGTAGGGTGACCCCCTCAATCAGGGCAGGCTAATTACAGTTCTGTTGTCCTTTTCTCATACAATAATAATAAAAACATTTTCATTCCCCTGTAGTCAATACTAAAGTAATTTATAATCCAAAATCAGTCAAAATGTATCATTTTGCCAAAGCAACTCTGTGTGCTAAACACCTAGACAGAATAGATGGGACCATGCAAATATGATCTGCTCCTGAAGTCTTTTCCCGTGGTTCATCACTAGATGTCAGGGGAGAGCTGATACAGACCTGATTACATGTGTTACCAAGGGATTCTGTAATTTTGTAGTGATATGTAAGACCCTACTAAATTCACGGCCATGAAAAATATGTCATGGACCGCAAAATCTGGTCTCACCCTATAAATCTGGTCTTTTCTGTTCTTTTATCCTATACTATACAGATTTCATGGGGGAGACCAGCTTTTCTCAAATTGGGGGTCCTGAACCAAAGCAGTTGCAGAGGGATCACAAGATTATTTTAGGGGGGTTGTGGTATTGCCACCCTTGCTTCTGCCCTATCTTCAGAGCTGAGTGGTTGAAGAGCAGAGGCTGCTGGCCAGGTGCTCAGGTATTAAGGCAGCACCTCCCAGCAGAAGTGCAGAAGTAAGGGTGGCAGTACCATACCATACCACTCTTACTTTGATCTTAGTAGCGGGAGAGTGGTGGCTGCTGACTGAGGGCCCAGCTCTGTAGACAGCAGCACAGAAGTAAGGGTAGCAGTACTGCAACTTCCCCCTACAATAACTTTGCAATCTCCCCCTTCCCCCCCAAAACCCCTACAATTATAACACTGTGAAATTTCAGATTTTAATAGCTGAAATCATTACATTTATGATTTTTTAAATCCTATGACCATGAAATTTACCAAAATGGACCATGAATTTGGTAGGGCACTAATGATATGGTAGTTGCTTCCTTTATGACTGCTTGTTCTCTACTAAAACTGCTCCAATACAGGATTGCTCTCTTAAAGGATGTCTCTAGAGTTGGCTCTTTAAATTTGGCAGAGTCCAACAGCACTAATCCTAAAGTGACCATTCTGTACCTGGCAGCAATTTGTTATATCTCCCTCTGTTTCACATGGCAAATATTTTAGCTCCTGTATATTTTCCCTTTTTATGCCTAAGAATTGCTACAAACTCAAATGTGCTCCTACAGCTCATCAGTGAGCTACACCCAAGGATCCATTTTTTAAATCCTCCCAAAACTCTTCTGCCAAAATCTGAAGTGGAAATGCTTCAATTGAGACATGAAGGAGTGGAAAGGAAGAATGGTGTAGGGTAGATGGCATTCCCACCTCTGCTTGCAAAGAAGTCCCCTTTGTGCATATATATCTTGTCATAGATTCCACGACCAGAAGAAACCATTGTGATCATGTAGCCTGACCTCTTGTATAACACAAGCCATGGAACTCCCCAAAATAGGTGTAGAACAATTTAATGAGCGAATGCTCCTAAAAAATCAACCATAGTGGATACTATGCTAAAATGAACATGTCCTAAAAAGGTAGGGTGAGAAATTGTTTTAAATATGATATAAGAAAATTTGAAAGAGTAAGCAAGAGTAAGAATAATCAGTGGCATATTATTTTCTTCTTATTTTAGGAAAGGTGGAAGATAAGAAAGTTACATGATGGTACATAAATGTGCCACACATGAGACAGTGGCACAGATATGAACGCCTTCATGATGAATCCTAGACTTTTCATTATATCTCATTAATAATTCTCAGTGTCTTTACTTTTTAGCTACTATGCAAAGAATTTCTCCTTACAGTATGGGTGAGATAATATCTGTTATTGGACCAACTTCTGTTGGTGAAAGAGACAACTGTGTGGCTCAAAAGCTTGACTCTCTCAAAAACAGAAGTTGTCTAATAAAAGATATTACTTCACCCACCTTGTCTCTCTAATATCCTGGGACCAACACAGCTATAACTATACTGCATACACCTCATAATATGGTTTATTAACTAAGGTCTCAGTCCTACAAACATATTAAGAATGTGCACACCTTTACATATTTCAGTGGAAATACTCAAGTGAGTTGCATATATACTTAACTGTTTGCCTAAAAATCTGGCATAATTCTGGAAATGTTACTATGACTACTAATGCATGCTTATTTTTCCACACTTTTATTCATTAGTAGTCAATGAATATGTTTCCACACTTGAATTCATTAGTAGCCAATGTAATGATCCTTCTGCTCTTTCCATACACATGTGAGATCTACATTTCTAACTACAAAGTCGTAGTAAAATAAAGATGCACATCAAAAATGCAAATAAAACTTTAAGATTTCTCTAGCATCAGAGAGTGGGAAGAAAGTAAGCCTATTGTAAAAAAATAAGTGAGAAAAGTATGGAGAGTTTGTTTTTTACATATCAAATTCAAATCTTGTCTACCCTATAGGAGTCTCTGGTGACTGGTAGACTTATGAGGTCAAGATATCACACAAGACTGAAAGCTGGGAGATGTCATTTTAAGACTTTTTAAAACTCTTTGTCTTTTGTTTGTTTTTGTTAACCACTATTGAATTACAATGGGTAATTAACACTTGGAAGAAGGGATGCCTTTGATAGAAATTCAACACCTCACCCCTTCAATTGTTAAGATTGTGTACATCAGTAGAATTCCAAAACAGTTGATCAGCAGAAATTGACAATTTAAAGAGCAAAAATTATCTTTTTTTTTATCATGACTCATGGGTATGCACAGAATTTTCAAAAAAAGGAGGTTGTAAGCAGTGACAACGGCAGTTGTAGAGAACAAAGGAATAGGAAAGGGGCTGAGTTAAGAATGTGGACACTCACACAGCATTTTCAAAAATTATCACAGGCTCTTCATGTGCCTAAATGGCTATTGCTATTCTAGTCATACTTGAAACACAAGCTAACGTGCTTCCTTGAGTCACTCAGTAGCATTCACAGATAAAGCATACTCAGAAACCCCATTACACATTTATTAAAAACCCAGAAAGTAAGGCCATGACTGAACTAGGAGCACTTTGCTGGTACAGGTATATTATAACAGCAAAGTGCTACTAGTGTGGAAGCAGCTTATACTGGTAAAATTTGCCAAAATAACTTATTCCAGCCTCTGCAAAGCAAAATACGCTATAACAGCAAAAGTTCAGTTTTGCTAGTATTACCTGATCTACATAAAAACAAACGAATGGCCATAGTGGATCAGACCAGTGGTCCATTTAACCCAGTATCCTATCTTCTGATAGTGGCCAATGCTAGTTGCTTTAGAGGGAATGAACAGAACAGGCAATCATCAAGTGATCCATCCTCTCTTGTCCACTCCCAGCTTCTGGCAGTCACCCAAAATATGGGATTGCAATGCATCCCTGACAATCTTGGCTAATAGCCATTGATAAACCTATCCTCTATGAACTTACCTAAATCTTTTTTGAACCCCATTATAGTTTTGGCCTTCACAACATCCACTGGCAATGAGCCAACAGTCTGACTGTGCACTTATGTGAAAAAGTACTTCCTTTTGTCTGTTTGTTTAAAACCTATTCATTTCATTGGGCGACCCTTAGTCCTTGTGCTATGTGAAGGAATAAATAACTAGCATTATTCACTTTCTCCAAACCATTCATGATTGTATAGACCTCTATCATGTCCCCACAGCCCCCATCCATCTCTTTTCCAAGCTGAAAAGTCCCAATCTTAAATCTCAGACTACACTAAGGGCTTTTGATGGCACTGCTATGTTGGCCAGGGATCACACCCCTGACTGACCTAGTTATGCCAGCAGAAGCTTGAAGTGTTGATGTGGCCTGAGCAAATACTATAGAACTGTAAGGACATGATTAGGCAGGAGAGGAGAAGAGGGAAGGGAAAACTCTAGTCTGTGACACATCGTTAAGCAATACTGATTCTAATCAGTATCACTCCTTTCTACATATCCGCTCTAGCCCGGTGGTGGGCAACCTGTGGCCTGCGGGCCACATATGACCCATCAGGGTAATCCACTGGTGGGCCGCACGACAGTCTGTTTACATTGACCGTTCACAGGATGGCCGCCTGCAGCTCCCAGTGGCCGCCTGCAGCTCACCATTCCCGGCCAACGGGAGCTGCGGCAAGTGGCGTGGATCACAGGGACATGCTGGCCACTGCTTCTCACAGCCCCTATTGGCTGGGAACAGCAAACTGCGGCCACTAGGAGCTGCAGGCAGCTGTGCCTGCAGACAGTCAACATCAGCAAAATGTCCTACAGCCTGCCAGTGGATTATCCTGACCAGCTGCAGGTTGCTCACCACTGCTCTAGCCTCTTCATTACAATACCAGGTCTTTAAAAATAAATACATATTTATAATACCTCACACATTGCAAAAATCAATTTTCTCTTCAAAAACAAGTTATTAGAATGGGAGATTTTCTCAGTGAGCTGTGATATAGCTGCTGTTAAGATGTGGGAAACTAGTGTGTAGTAGAATCTTGTTTATCTGAAACATTTTGGGGATATTTGAAATTGAGATAAATGGGGGTTTGGATGAGTGAAGGAGAGTTCTGTTGTGCGCATTATGAATTGAGAGTTTTGTGCATCAAACTGCTATATGAATAGGGACTTAGGTCCAAATTTTCCAAAGTAGCTACTGATTTTGAGTGTTTCAGTTTAGTCATCAAAAACTGGAGATAACTAAAACTTTTGAAAATGTTGGGCTTTGTCTCCAACACTTCCATATTTATCATTATTCATAAGTGTAGATCCATTTCTAATTCCCATAAAGTGACATTCCAACACTAATGAACAGCCCATCAAATATTGATTTTAATTAATTGATTAATTTATTATATTATTGTTATTATAGGATCTAGACGCTCAATCAGGATCAGGACCGCATTGTGCATGGCACTTTACAAACGTAAGATAGTCTATGCCCTAAAGAGTTGACAATCTAAATAAGGACAAGACATGACAAGGAGGGAAGTCCTCCTGTATAACAACAGGTAGGGGAGGAGTAGGGAGACAAGGAGGAAGGTACAAAGATATATCCTGCTTCCTTCTTCATCTTTCTCTCCAGACAAGATGTGTTAACTGAGTGTAATGAATTAACTGTAATCAATCACTAACATATCACAAGGCTAGCAATTGTCATTAGGTAGTTTGCTATGAGTGTCACTGTCAAGGTGGATCTTGAGAAAGGAGTTGGCAGAGGACAAGATAATAGGTGTAATTGAAAGTGTATAGAAATAAATGGGTTCATTTTAATTGACTTCATTGAACTTTGGATCAGTCCAAATGGCTGTGTGAATAGATTCAGGAACTAATTCCACACATAAGAGACAACATTGAACGTGTAAGTGTGCTCTGATGTCCAGCATTTTTTCCTGTCATTTCTATAGATATTTGTTGATACTCTATAGTAAAAAACTGGTACCCTAACTCCATGTTTGATGCCACTGTTCCCTGTGGATGTACCATTTCATAACATAGTGATTCTCTGATAATCATTTGAGAACCACTGGTGGTTTGTAGAGCACTTCCAAGGGATCCATACACAGCTTCTGTCACAATGGTGAGGTATTTGTTGAGGGAAGTCTAGGGTCAATCCTGATCAGCCAATTCATTTTTAAACTATCAACGTAACACTCTAGTCAGTGCGTACTATATGTCTCCCTCTGTACCTGATGCACAGAGGCTGTGATTCTGCTACAGTCCCCCACTACAAAGCCTGGCTCTTTAGCTCAAGCTGTAGAGACTCACCACTCTGGAGGTCCGTAGTGCAATCACCAGTGGCAGCCAAGACAGTGGACATCACATCTGCATTAAGTCTTAAATGATATTTCCCTAGGCTAGACAAGTCCTCTGTCTTTAAGCAGGATTTAGGCCTTTAGCTGCTACACAGGTTGCAGAGGAAGGGGAAAGAGTCAGTTTTTGTAGAGTCCAACCTGGTGAGGTGAGGTGACATGGAGTAATTATGCGTATGCAAAAACCTCCTGTATAGTATCACAGTGCCACACCCAAATAAATGCAATATAAGCCCCATATTACCCATGCACTCCCCCTTTCTTACTCTGAGGCCAGATCACCTCTTGTATTCCTCTAAACTTTGTCAACAATAACCCTTTTTCTGGCATTTTTTGTTTCCAAATCTCCTCCTATAAATCCATCCAATCTTTCCCATCACTCTCTCCCGATCAAAAGTCTCTCCTGCAATCCTGTTTTACAGAGCCAAAATGCGCTTGCTGTCTCCTTCATCCACAAATACTCACTGCCCTTCTTTCCCAGACTCATTCCTCTCTTCCCTCAATCTGATCTTCCTAACACTTTCTCCCCTTCCTACCCACAATCTCACAATCTCATGCATCTTTTCCCCAAACCTCTTAGTGTACAATGAAAAAAATCCATGGCAGCTACTCTCAGAGCCCTGGTCAACTGACTTGAGCTCATGGGATTCATGCTAGAGGATAAAAATAGCACTGATGATGGTTCCTGCTCAGGCTGGAGCCCAGGCTCTGAGATCCTCTCCCCTCTCTGGGTTTTAGAGCCTGGGCTCCAGGCCACTGGAAACATCTACACCACTATATTTAGCCCCATATTGTGATGGAGGTAGGGAGCCATAACTCAGTGGTTTGAGCATTAGCCTACTAAACCCAGAGTTGTGAGCGCAATCCTTGAGGGGGCCATTCAGGGATCTGGGGCAGAAAATCTGTCAGGGGACAGTACTTGGTCCTGCTAGTGTAGGCAGGGGGCTGGACTCAATGACCTTTCAAGGTTCTTCCAGTTCTATGAGATAGGCATATCTCCACATATAGCCCTGCAACCTGAATCTTAGAGTTGCTGCCACTGGGTTTTTTTCCCCAGTGTAGATGTACCCTAATAGTCTCATCCTTTTTAGCCCCCTCCTGTTTCCTTCTCTAAATTTCTTCATTCTGTCTTCCCCCTAAAACATCTTGCCTCCATTCATCTCCCAAAACTGACCTTTTCTTTGGTCATATTAATCTCTTTACTCCCCCACTACCACCTCAAAATGCCACAGTCTTTCCTCTTTTCCCAGATATCACATTTCTATTTACCCCTCCAAGGGCAATTGATAATAATTGTGAAAACAAATCTATAACTTTTGCCTGCTTAGGAACTTACCATGGCAAGCAGATCAAATTATTTTCAATAAAAATGTTATTAAACAGATGCTAGAGAACCAGACAGACTAAATTAGTTGAAACGAAGAGTTAAAGCCATGTTGGTATAATTCAAGGACCATACTGAAATCATGCTTGGTAAAAACAGAATATGGGGAACTGGTTTGTGTGTCAGATATTAGGCCTAATTGGTGAACAAAATAATGAGATGGGCTATTTCACCCTTCAATCCCTTTTTGGGTCCTTAAAGAAAGAGTCATTGGGGGGATGATGATCACAGAAAGAACAGATGGAGAGAAAGAAGAATGGTGAGGAAAAAATGATGAAGGCTACTGAAAAAAGTTTCACCACCCTAATTGCCTCCCTCGCCCTCTTCTGTGACCCCAGACTTCCTCTGCCCTAATCCTGAGGGATGCCCTGACCAGACCAGGCCACAAAGAGGAATCCAGATGACATCAGCACCGCTACTTGCTCCAGCTCAATCCCAAACACTGTATGGGATGAAGTGGAATTGGACTTTAACAACAGCAGCAATGGCAGCTTCAACCCATCTCAGCTAACCTCTCCTCTTAACTTCCAAGAGGCTGTCAAACAAGGGGGTTTTCCTCTGAAACCTCTCTCCAGCTACAGGGAAAAAAGAAAACAAGCTAGGCTGTAAAAAGGAACCCCTTACTTAATACTTTACATTTCTGGGGCTTGAGCTGTTTCTCCTCTTTTCTGTATCTTTAATCAAAGGTTGGAAAGATTTTTAACCATGGGTTTGCCAGGGTAGCAGGTGGAGGTCTCTGTGTACCACACTGACCTTTGACTAAGGCCACGTCTACACTGACAGCGCCGCCTGGGGTGAAGACACTGGGTGGGGACGGGAGCGAGCTCCCTGCGAGCAGCAGACGCTCTGCTGGCGCGAGACGCTCTCCCGCCGACAAGCGGCGGCGCGCGCCGGCCGGCCGCTCGCGGGCTCTGTGGCCATGGGGCCGGCGGCGGTTGGAGCCACGCGGGGCGCAGCTGGAGGAGTCCGTCCAGCGGCGCGCGGCGGGGGCCCCGGTCGGAGGACGGACGCGGCGGGCTAGCGCGGAGGGGAGGTAGCCGGGAGTTTCCATCCGTCCCCCAGTAGCGGCCGCGGTCCGCGCGGCAACGGGGGCAGCCGCCGCGTAGGGGAGCGGGGAGGAGACTGGGTGACGGTTTGTGCCTCAGGGCGGGTTCGGCAGCCCACGCGGCATGAAGGGGACACACGGGGACTGCGCCCCGCGCAGCCGAGCGGGAGCAGCAGGTAAACCCTCGTCTACCGCCATGCACCCTCCCCTGCCCGGTCCCGGCCCCGCTCCCATCCGGACACCCCCGCCCACGCAGCCTCCTGCCTCGCCCCCTCCAACGCGCACCCCCCTTCCTGCCTCGCCCCATCTCATGCGGCCACCCCACGCCCGCTCCCATGCAACCTCCTACCACCGTGCCTCGCCCCGGTCACATACAGCCCCCCTGCCCCGCCCTCTCCTATACGGCCACCCCACCCCCCATCCCATGCAACCTCCTGCCTCACCCCACTCCATGCAGCCTCCTGCTTCATCCCATCTCTCTGCGGCCACCCCTGCTGCACTCCCGTACACTGGGGCTAGTCCACGCTATCCCAC